>JAHLJS010000001.1:103695774-103923881 GCA_038502445.1 Eremochloa ophiuroides | reverse complement strand
CATATTTATGACTCTGAATTAATTATTATAAAATACATTTCGTACTAAATCTAATGGTATTTGTTTGATATCATAAATATTGATAATTTTTTGATATAATTTATCAAATTTAGGATACAAATTCATAACACTATGCTCGAATTGTATTTTTTTCTGATGGAGGGAGATGCGCGGTGCATGTGTTATTTATTCTGCTCATTGTTACATGCAGATATTGTATGATAATAACTATTTCTTTGAATTCAAACATGTCTACATTTATAGATAGTAGATTAAATAATTGTTAGTTGTACACCTAGACAACAACTATCCAATTATCTAGATCAAATCAGATAATGAGTTACTAGCTTACTATTGGAGTATTATAGATAGTGAATTCAAATAGAGCCTAAATACACCTTAAAAAGCATTCCTAGGAAACAGCAAATTAGGTGGATCGATTTTGCGTTAATTAATCCCCTTTTTATTTATTGATTGGTTTATTGAACTGACTATTGAGGAACTAATGTGCTTTGACATGCAAAATCTCAGGTTTCCTTGAGGGATAAAAATGTCTCCCCTGATCTGCATCTACCTGATGGCTACTACAGAAATCTCCGGTGGCTGGACTCGGACATACGGACACTTCCCCTGGATCTAAGGCCCAGATGTCCTCCTCTGAAACCAGTCTCCGTGAGCTGATGAAATTAGTAATACTACCACGCTAAGCTCCATTTGTTTTTTTATCACGTCACACGTCCTCATCGCCAAATATGTGAATTTGATACGCGTTGATTTTTTCCCCTTCCAGTCCAGTTCGGTTCTGAATTTCTTGACGTGGGCAGCTGGCCTGTTGAGTGGTCTGAAGAAAGCATATGGGACTATGGCTGTGTTTAGATCTCAGTTGTAGTTGTAATTCTACACTGTAGCATATTCGTTTGTATTTGATAACTTTTATTCAATTATAGTCTAAGTAGGTTTAAAAGATTTGTTCCTGATGTACATGCAAAAAGTACAAACATGCAAATATTTCGTCTACATTTAATGTTCCGTATATATGTCGTAACATTGATGTGACTAGTAATAATTGTAATTTACAGTGGATCTAAAGACCTAGTATGGGAGAGAGAGGGGGGGGGGGGGGTGTTGGAGGGATGTGAGGTGAGGAAAAGGAAAGCAAGGCACGGGCAACACTGGCAGCTCACCTGAGCTGGAGGGGAAAGGGGTCAAAGACTGAAACAGCCTAGGGGCATGTGGGGGGCGGCTCTTGCTTTCCTACCGGTACCCAGTACCTGCACACATCATTTTGGCAGATTCTTTTTGTGTTTTCTTTTGCTTCACCTTTTTTTTGGCAGGATGAGAGAGCAATGAGCAATCTATGCATTCTTGGTTGCTTCACATTTTTTGTTGAATATAAAACCCGTCATTTCTTGATAAAAGAAACAGGTAAACACCTGTTGATAATGCAAGACCAGACATCAGACAAAGACGATAACAAAGCAAGAATTCACTAGTACATAGTACAAATGATACAAAAGAACCAAAACAAGAAATGAACGAGTAGCCAAATGCCTAACACAAGAATCATTCTACTACACCAGATGTGTCGTAGTCGTAGCAGCCCAAACCTGTGTACCCACTCCACAGACCACAGTAACAACAGTCCAAAGCACCCACCCAGGTCACAGCAGTCTCACAGCTAAGCACTCCAAAAATTGCTAAGCACACACCACTCTCGCTACCCCACCACTCCACTCACACAACACAGCACAACCACCTGTGCTGTGACTTTCCAGTCTCTCTCTCTCTCTCTCTCTCTCTCCTGCTATCAGTCACCCATCCCCTCCCGTTTCCAAAAATTTGGCCTTTCTCTCGCTCGCGCATCTCCACTACCACCACCTCCCCTCTCCCATCTCCAATGGCGGCCGCCACCCCCACCCCCACCTCCCCTTCCTGCTCCTCCGCCTCCCGCAAGCCCTAACCCTAGGTAGCAGGTCGCTCCACTCCAACACCCCGCTTCTATGGCTGCCTTGCTCGCGCTCGTTCTCCTGCTGCTTTCCGGGGGCGGCGCCGCCGGCGACGACGTGGCGGCGCTGCTGGAGTTCAAGAAGGGCATCGCGGACCGCGACCGGGACCGGGTGCTGGGGTCCTGGTCCCCGCCGGCGACGACCGAGGCCGGCAACGGCGGCGGCGGCTGCCCCGCCTCGTGGCGCGGCGTCGTGTGCGACGGCGGCGCCGTGGTCGGCGTGGCCCTCGACGGCCTCGGCCTCGCTGGGGAGCTCAAGCTGGCCACTCTCTCCGGCATGCGCGCGCTCCAGAACCTCTCCCTCGCCGGGAACGCCTTCTCCGGCCGCCTGCCCCCCGGCATCGGCTCCCTCTCCTCGCTGCGCCACCTCGACCTCTCCGGGAACCGCTTCTACGGGCCCATCCCGGGCCGCCTCGCCAACCTCTCCAGCCTCGTCCACCTCAACCTCTCCCACAACAACTTCACCTCCGGCTTCCCTACCGACGGGATCCAGCAGCTGCAGAACCTGCGCCGCATCGACGTCCGCAGCAACAACTTCTGGGGCAATGCCACCGATCTGCTCGCCAAGCTCCGCAATGCCGAGCACATCGATCTCAGCGACAACCTCTTCACCGGGAACATCGATTTGGACGTCGAAAGCCTCGCCAGCATTGGGAACACGGTCAAGTATCTCAACCTCAGCCACAACAAGCTGGACGGCGGCTTCTTCCGGAACGAGACGGTCGGCGCGTTCAAGAACTTGGCGGTCCTTGATTTGAGCAACAACGGGCTTGGTGGGACGGTGCCGAGGCTCGATGCGTGGTTCTCGCTGGAGATTTTCAGGGTTGCTGGGAATGGGCTTTTTGGGATGATGCCTGAGACACTGCTCCAGAATTCGATGCGGCTTGTTGAGGTTGATCTCAGCAGGAACGGCTTCTCAGGTAATCTTGTTGAATTTTGTGATCTAGTATCAGAGTAGGAATCCCACTATAAGTTGAATGGTGGTGATCTATTTATTGTTTCTTGTGTTTTTTTTAATTCCCTTGACGACGCGAATGGCCAGTGGTTCCACCTCCATATAGTGCTTACACTTACAAGCCGGGCATTGCTAAACATGCATGTCTCTGATGACGATGGATTCCTTGTGATGACATTTCAAAATGATTGCTGCACCTTGAATCTGGAATACTCTATTTGTTTGGAAGATTTGATGAGCATACACAACGACAAACTCTTGCACGGATATAGCATGCATTTCGCGGTTTACACGGTGTGCCGTTTTCTTTAGACGGATATCGTCTGCAATCTTGTAATTGTATGCATGCTGGCTTACAGTTCATTTTGGACTATTTCTCCCCTTGGTTAAGCTGCGCTTAGTGCTTCTACAACATTTGTGGTATTAGCAATAATTTGTTATGTCACTTTTTTCACATAGGATTTCTTCAATCAAGAAATTGACATACTATTTCAATGCTATGGCATGGGATCAACTATTGTGAATGTATATCTTGATGTTTGATCTTGTAATGTTTTTGTAATATGACAACTTACATGTATCCTATCTTACCTACTGTCCTTCAAATATACTCTTGCCATTGGCATTTGTCTTAAACTGTAAATGACACGTGCATCCTCTATTTTTTCAGGGTCAGTGCCGATTGTGAATTCTACGACTTTGAAGGTGTTGAATCTCTCTTCCAATGTTCTATCAGGATCATTACCAGCCACCATGGGCAAATGCACCTCAGTTGATCTGAGCGGGAATCTGTTTTCAGGGGAATTAGCTATATTGCGTTCCTGGGATGGGATTGTTGAGGTCATTGACTTGAGCTCAAACAAACTGGTGGGAAGCTACCCAAATGATGCCTCCCAGTTTCAGAACTTAGTGTCCCTGAAATTACGGAACAATTCATTGTCAGGATCTCTCCCTTCAGTGCTGGGCACCTATCAGAAGCTATCTGTCCTTGATCTGAGCCAGAATGCACTCGAGGGATCTGTGTTGCCTACTTTCTTCATGTCACCAACTTTGACCGTGTTAAATCTTTCTGGAAATAAATTTTCTGGAACTATTCCTTTTCAGAGCACCCATTCAACGAAATCAATACTTCTTTCATCTCAACCGGCTCTCAGGATTGTGGATCTGTCCAGTAATTCTTTGACTGGGCCATTGCCACCAGATATCTCTAACCTGCAAAAACTTGAGTTCCTTATTCTTATGATGAATGAATTATCTGGGGAGATTCCCAGTGAGATAAGCAAGCTTCAAGCACTGGAATACGTTGACTTATCACACAACCACCTCACAGGCAGAATTCCAGATATGCCTCAGAATGGCCTGAAGGTGTTCAACGTATCTTACAATAATCTACAAGGAACTGTTCCTAAAAGTGTTGAAAAGTTTCCTTTATCTTGCTTCCGACCTGGAAATGACATGTTAGTTTTCCCAGATGGCCTTCCTGCTGCAAATGATGATGACACCGGAGTTGCTGAGGGCCGAACATCTCGTGGACATAAGGCTGGTGTTCGAGTTGCTCTTATTGTTGGCTGCATTGGAGCTGTCTTGTTAGTTATCTTCATAGCCCTAGCATTCTATGTTGTCAGGTCTCAAGAGCTTTGCGGAAGAAATGGATTTAGAAGTCAGATTACTATCAGGGACCTAAAGGGGAGAATAAGCCGTCCAAATCTGTTCAAGTCCCCCAAAGATAATGTTATACCAAGTAAAACTAGTTTCTCAAATGATCATCTCTTAACAGCCGCGGCCAGATCGATGTCTGCCCAGAAGGAGTTATTGGCTGAAGCCTCTGTTGAATATGGTTACACTGATCCAAAGGAAGTTGTTGAGTGCAAAAGTTTAGGTGTGACTGAGACTTCTTCTGCAATCCAGGCTCAAGAGTCTCCACGGTCTGCATTGCCAACATCATCACATTTCGCTGACTCTAGATTCCTTGAGGAACCTGTAGCTTTTGAAGTGTACTCTCCAGACCGGCTGGTTGGAGAATTGATTTTCATGGACAGCACTTTGGTTTTCACAGCTGAGGATCTGTCACGTGCACCAGCGGAAGTTCTTGGAAGGAGCAGCCATGGAACAACGTATAAAGCTGTTCTACAAAGTGGGCATGTCCTGACAGTGAAATGGCTGCGTGTTGGTCTTGTAAAGCATAAAAAGGAATTCACGAAGGAGATAAAGAAAATTGGCACTATCAGGCATCCAAATATAGTTTCATGGAGAGCCTTCTATTGGGGCCCTAAGGAGCAAGAGAGATTAATTATTTCTGACTATTTCAATGGTGATAGCTTGGCACTTTACCTTTATGGTAAGCATCTCAGGGCTCGTGGTCATCTTCATTTTATCCATCTTATTCTTTTAGCTTGTTACATTTCTCATTTAGTCTGGAAAGTCTTGCACTTAAATGATTTTTTGATGAAAAAAATGTTTTCTGCTGTTAGTATCATACTGTGTATGAATCTAATAAGTTGCATCTACATTCTTTAGCCCTTTCTAACCAGACTTAAGGTTTACCTCAAGTCACTGATTATAAAATCTTTGTTGACTGATGCAGAGTCGACTCCAAGAAGATACTCCCGCCTGTCAGTTTCTCAGCGTCTCAGAATCGCCATTGACCTAGCTCGCTGCCTCCAGTTCCTACACCATGAGAAGGGCTTGCCTCATGGCAATTTGAAGCCAACTAATATATTCTTGACCGGTCCTGATCTCTCTCCAAAGCTGGTGGACTATGGCCTGCATAGGTTCATGACTCCAAGTGGCGTTGCCGAGCAAATACTGAATTTAGGAGCACTAGGGTACCGAGCCCCAGAACTGGCGAACGCAGCCAAGCCTGCACCTACGTTCAAGGCCGACGTGTATGCATTTGGGGTGATTGTCATGGAGATGTTGACGCGGAGGAGTGCCGGAGACATCATCTCAGGCCAGTCCGGCGCGGTCGATCTAACTGACTGGGTTCAGATGTGCAATAGGGAAGGGCGGGGAACCGACTGCTTTGACCGAGACATCACCGGCTTGGAAGAGTCCCCAAGGATAATGGACGAGCTGCTGGCGATCTCGCTTAGGTGTATCCTTCCTGTAAATGAGAGGCCTAACATGAAGACAGTCTGCGATGACCTGTGTTCCATAACAGCGTGAGTTTCCCCTTTGGTTTCCCTTCCCAGTGTACATGTAACCGATCGATTTTCCGTCCGTTGGTCCCGATTTTTTCTTTGGGTTTTCCAGAGCCTTGTAGCCAGGGTTTGTTTGATTGGTAACTGCTAGTGTAAAGAGGATTCGATCCACCCATTGATTGATTGATATCAACCATTGCCGTCCTTCTTCATGAGTTGGAACACCAGTATCTTTCTGTTCCACATCCACTGCTCAAGTTCTTCGCACTGAACATTTCCCAGTGAATTGTGGCTCGTACTCTAGTCACTCAATGCTGCCCAATACTGTAGCTGCAACACCAAACATGCTACCTTGCAGCTGATCTGCTGCTCTTGTGAAATTTACTGGCCTCACATGCGGTTCAGGAGCCAATGCAGCATGTGCTGGGGATCCAGTGCCCCCAGTAGCAACCATCCTGGCACCGGTCCATGCTGCAGCCTTCAATTTTAGCTGTGGAAACAGGAGATTTGGCAGGGGGGCACCACACCATGTTCTCCCGGTCAGAGATCCTCCCATTCCATTCCACCTCTGATTCCTTCAACCCAGAAGTTTAACCTGATGGGGAGAGAAAGGCAATTCACTTATATTCCAACACTCCCCCTCACGTCGAGGCTCCGGCGAGAGATCTTAGCGGTGAGCAACAATTATTTTCTTTTAATTGCGCTAACCAGGATTCGAATTCGAGACCTCTGGTTCTGATACCATATTAAGTTGCATGCACCAACCAGTTCAATCCAAAAGCTTAACCTGATGGGGAGAGATGGACAATTCACTTATATTCCAACACGATCATCTTCATCTCAGCCGTAGATCGGCACCGATGTCCCCGATGGATGGCCTCGATGGCGCCAGTTGGCATCGGACGGCCGCTGGACAGCACACTGAGACTGGCCAGGTGGGCCCGCGGTGTTGCCATGGTGAGTGCAGGCAGAGGCCTTGCAGGAGCAGGAGACACACATGGTTCTTGGACTCATGGGCCGCGATGATTCTGGATAGTGAAGGACACTCTGGTATGGGGGTCTATATGTATGGTCCTTAACTGCAACAGTTATCGTATTGGCACTCTCCAGCACCACGCATCATCAATCAATTCGCAAATGCACTTGTCCTTGTCCATGACTACCGCTGATTCTGAGCACCTTTGAATCTGCCGGTTCAATGCGATGTGCAGCCTTTTGGACGCCTTATTTTCTTAGGAGCCAAGCAAGCTGATCATGATCCAAGTATCCAAATCCAGCCATTTAGTTGTCACGGCACGGCACTCGTGTCGTATGGCCAAATGCCATGGTTCAGGTCCCACTGATTAACTACATGGCTTTGGTTGGTAAAGCCTGTAGATGACGATGAAAACTGCTGCATGCACTTCTGAATGAATTAGGCTGCAATGCAAAACCTTAATGCTGACAAAACCTGCTCGCACATAGGGAAAAAAATGTTAAAGACAGCTGCAACACGCAAGAACTAACAAGTAGCATGACCATGCATGCCACTGCTGCATGATTGCAATTTGCTGCTCCACACGCCGCTGAAACTCATCAAGCCAGGGCTCTGGAGTCTGAACGGTCCCGATCTACTAGCAGCGAAAGCGAAAGGGATCAATCAAAGCAGTGTACCATCCGTCAGGGCCCATACAGTCACCAACGAACAGACCAACTGATACCGGCGGCCCTGATTTTCTTTTCAGCCATATAATTATGTTTTTCACAACAAATCATATCAGTCGAAATCAGCGTTTCTTTTCAGAGCCAACACTCCCGTACAGATCGGGTACATTTGGAGCAGTTATATTTGATATAACACAGAAGCTGTAATGCAATGCAAAGCTGCGAGCGGCAACTTTGCAGCAAGGAGTGACCGCTTTCAGTTCCATCTACTTCTCCTGAAGTCATGAGAGCACGTAGCCATGGATTCTGGCTTTGTGAGAGAGCTACGTGCAGGTGTGAGAAAGCTTTCCGCGGCGAGCAGGCGGCAGGTGAAGCCCATGAAATGGCACAGTGTGGCATGGCCGCAGCGCAGCGGCAGCTGAAGCCGAAGAAATGCTACGGCCCATTTTGATTGATGATTGCTAGCTAGGTGGATATGTCCGCGGCGGGCGGGCTGCAGCTGAAGCCCACTAAATGGTATGGCCCATTTCCTGATAGCTAGACAGGTTCTCCTGACCCCCTCGCGATGGCCCACACCGCACCAGCCAATCAAAGCGAGTCCCGGCCGTGGTCGTCAATCCGCCTGCATAGAATACGAGCATACGTCACAGGTCTGTATATTTTTGGTGCATTTACATTCAGAGCCCAATTACCAACTGATCACTGTTATGTTCAAAAAAAATATCTCAATTGTATCTCTTGCTGTTTATATTGCAAGGAATTTTTCATTGAATCGTATTACAACCCTACTACAGCCCTTACGCATCCATCATTTGCCTTTTCTTCCTGCTCTCCGGTAAAATGATAAACTCTGCCCCGAGAGATTATATTTGGATCCTTGGCGCACACCTCCAGGCGCCAGGGTTTCCGGCGAGTACAACTATTTCGTCTTGTGTACTCACTGTCGACGGATCTTCAACTATTTCTGGAATGGAGGAAGAGAATAAATTAGGGGTAAGTATCAAAAGCGTTACCCTAAAAATGTCTTGTTTTCATCTTCATCTGTATCCAGCTCAAGCCCTTCCGCCGCTAGTAGTCTACTGATCTCATTCTCCCTCTCCTCCTCTGCCTTCTTGCGCATAATATCCCTCTTCCGTAACACAAGGGTATGTCTCTTCAGAGTTGTGCTGTAGAATTCCATAGATGCCTTCTTTTCCTTGGCAAATAGCTTCCTTTCTTCCTCAGGATCAACCTGGATCCAGTATTTTGAAAGTCAGATTCAGAGAAAAGTACAGAGCATGCGGATAACTGACATAGCAAGATGTTGGAGGACATTGAGGATCAGTGTAATGTAATTGTAATGTAATGATTTTGTTTCTGAAAGGCAAGTGTCAGGGTCTCTCCCTTTCATTAGAGAAGGAGCAGCAGAACAGTGTAATGCTTTGGCGTCACCTTTGAGCGTGAGAGACGCCGTGCCCGTAGTGTCATTTCGCGTTGCTGCTGCTCAGCCCAAGCAGCCACAGCCATGTCACCACGTTGGTCAAAAGCTTTCCGCTTCTTCATTACCCACTCCATCCATGCTTGAGAAGCCTAGTTCAAAGAAAAGATTTTTTTTTTCAGAAAGCAACAGTACTGCTTTTAAACAGACATTGCTCTGGAAGTCACCACTATAATCTCAACTAAAATTACCATAAAGCTCTAACAATTTAAATGTTGCTTCACATCACATTCTAGTAGCTGCAGTTGCAGATAATAAGGTCGAGTGCTCAACTATTTCAAGGCATATGAATGGTTGGACCCATATGTAATTGTTATTACCAGTTCTTAGTTACTGATATGTACCATCACTCTCAGTCCAGTTTTGCAGCAAGATAAACAAAGCAAGACACACTACTGTTTTGTAAGTTATTAGTAGGCCACAAGGATGGAATAGTAATCCCCGAGTAAAAAAGGTCGCAACAGACAACAGCAGTTAACAAACAAATACAAAGATGGAGTGGAGCAGCATCTTGCACATAATGAAATGAACCTAAGTGGCCAAGAAAATTCAGACCTTCATCGGATTCACATGATGCTCTCTATCATATGCCCTTCTCCTTTCACCATCAATCAACAGCTCATATGCTGCTTGGATCTTGATGAAACGGGCTTCAGCTGTTTCCCCTTCCTCAAGGGTTCCCTTACCATCATAAACTGTGAGATAACACATAATCAGATGAAATAAAAGGAGAATGACAGCTGCCCCTGTATTACTATGGCCCCAATTTCTTCCTTGATTCATTTTTATCTAGCAGTAAACTACGGGCAGCCACAGGCTTTACTTGCTCGATTCATTTTGGTTAGTTTTGACTTTAGTTATTAGTAATACTCCCCAGCCAAGAAGACTTAATACGATACAAAAAGATGATTACCTAAATTCAATAATTATGAAAGGAGGACCCCACAAATTATTTCACCATAAAGTCTAGAACTCTAGTACCCTAACAGAAACATCAACTGCAACGATACATATCTATAGAAGGAGAAATAGCTCGATGCCGCATAAAACATGCTACTGTACACAGCTTCCTCAATTAAAAAGTTGATATTGATTTGTCGACCTGCCATTCTGAATGCATTTGATGTTTATCACTGAATCTACAGGAGCATAAGAAACATGAAAATGAGGGTCCAATAGTCACTGCACACTAGTTTGTACCACTGACACTGACGCATTGTCTTCAAATTGTGTTGTGGGCTTGCGGCAAATGAAAAACTTAGTGTTAAGAAAAACATGAAGCAACTTAGAGTTATTAATCATGTTCACAGGAACGTGCGAATTGTATGTTTGGAAACACAAGCAAAATCAAATAGTGCCTTGAACACAGTAGGGAGAATTGCTGAATATTAGGAAAATCCAGAAAGGTGAATAAACCAACCATCAGGGTGATAGAACTTGGCCAATCTTCTGTACGCAGTCTTTATGGTCTCCTCGTCTGCATCCCTACCCAGCTCTTTGAATCGCATGAGACACAGAGAACACACATTAGCTTCACCTTCAATTCCAAGTCCGGAACACACAGTACATCTGAAACTACAAAGTGGGGGCGCAGCAGATTGTTACTGTTACTAAGGTAGCCGAATTTAGAACTGAATCGGTTTTTTTTTTTTTTTTTTGACGATAGAACTGAATCATAGAAGCAAGGCAACAGCAAATGATCATAATCAGGCGAAGCTACAACGGATCAAAGATTTTGATAGTAATAAACAGATCAGCATCATACAAGTAAGTTGATCATCAGGATTGTCACGAAAAAAACGGATGCTTCCGAACCGGTAGTCTCGCCCTCGCACAAACCACAGAGAGCACAGGATCGTACCAAGCGTCTCGTACGGCGACTTCTCCGAGTCCCAACTCGCCGCGCGCGTGGACGCCCTCCTCCGAACCCCGCCGGCCGCCCTGGCGACCTCGTCGAGCACGAACGCGGGCGGACCTGAATTCGACGGTACCCGGAAGCTCCCGCCGAGCGCCGGCGCGAACCCCAGCCGCCCGGCGCCTCGTCTCGCGGCGGCGGACGAGTAGTAGATATGGAGGAGGGAGGAGATGGCTCGAAGGCTGCTCATCGCCGGCAACGCGGGAGGCTTTAGGGTTAGCGCGTGGTGGAGCCGTGGAGGAAGAGGCGGGGCCGCGGAGGCGAAGCTGGAGGAGGTCCGCTGGTTTGTGGTGGAATGGAGGGAACGCCTCCTGATGGTGACACGTCGTTTGCACGTCGGCTCCACACGTGGACCGCTTCTCTTCTCAAATAACGCCTCTCTTTCTGGCCGTCAGAGGGTGTTGCAGAAATCCAAGTCTTTTCTGATCAAGTGCTGGTTGCTTTCTTGCTGAATGTAAAAGAATTTCTTCTCAGTTGTATAGTCACAGGAAGGAATATCAGTATTCCATTCCAGGTATTTTACTTTCCTTTCTAAACAGTACAGAAGTTATTATATTTACAAATTTACAGGGCTGCACTAGTGTACATGTACTGATGTACATAGGGCAGCAAATCAACCCTACACTACAATTCTCCTCTCTGCATTCTTGCAGTGTTGATGAATCACAGGTCACAGCCACAGGGTGAGGTTAGGTTTGTATTGCTACTGTACGTGAATCAGGACCTGATGATCAGACTGAAGCTCTTGCAGTTTTCTAACAGAATTTGGACTTCAATAGAAGTCATTTCTTTTTGGTGCCAGCATACATGGCTCTTTCCCACTGCGCGACATTTTCAACCTGCGAGGGCGGTGGCGGCAGGACCTCACGCTCTACCAGGTCCCAACCGTCGAATACGCTATCTGCCGCGCCACCATGCTTCACCAGCTTACCGGTGTACAAGAAGCTCTCGTCTGAGTTCAGGAGGAGGTTGTCCAGAGTGCTGGGCTGACAAGAGCAGAGATTCCATCAAAATAGGAATTGAAGTTTAAATGCAATGTAAGAGCAGAATAGGAATTTACCATGATGGCTGTGTGCATGCTGTCCATAAAACTGCTCTCTGATGATATGGCCGAACTTGCCTTCCAAATTGATCTGTTTAGCTGCTGCGCTTGCTTTTCTGACCTGGAAGCAGCAGACAGGATCAGGGTTTTTTTTTTTTTTTCCTGACAACCAAAGAATATTGGATCACAGATATGCGTGTTAAACTATGAATCAGAAGGTACCTTGAAGCAATGTTCGATTCAAGAGCAGTTCGAAGGGCCTTTGATGACGATAACATATGGAGCAACTTAGCAAACGCCTCAAAAGTAGAAAGATTGGATGGCACATCCAAGCCCAGTGAGTTATAATAGTAGGTGGTAATGGCTGTAACACTTGTCTTTAATAGTGATATTCCTCTCTGCAAATATTGATGCCTGTCCATGGAGTGGGAAGATGCACCAGAAAAGCTAAAGCTATTGCTTCTCTTGGAATCAAAAGACGGTTTCTTGACAGAATCCACAGAATCAACTCCAAAGTTACTCGAACCACTTTCTGTCAATGAGGTTTCTTCACCACCAGTGCAAACATTTTTTCGAGGTATAAAAAGAGGGTAAACCTTGCTGAAAAAGAAGAAAAGCAGAGTCACGTCAGTCTATGTCTTATATGTCCATCTTCATGCGATAGAGATCTCTTGTTTTTTCTTATATACCTCTGGGACTGTCGTGTGCTCCAGTAGGAATTCCGCTGCCATATATTTGAGCATGAAACCTAATCCATTTAAAATAAATTAGTCGATGGATCAACCAGGCAGCCAATTGAAAGTTCGTGCTGCTACTCATGCGCATGACAAATCCAAACGAGTATAACTTGCAGAATACACTCGCACATCATTTGTGTATAAAAAGCATGTGGATGTGCCATATAAAGATCCCCATTAAACGAAGTGCTTAATGAGTCAAACACATACCCTTGATCAATCGAAAAGAACTAAATTCACAAGACAGACTATTATAATTCCAGAACTAACCAATCAAAGCTCATAATGTGGCACTGCATTTATTTATACATCTTATTAATTCAATGCATGATTCGAACACTAAATTTTATCTTACCTTAAAGCCTGATACATGAAGAGCAGGCGCGGATAGGATACGGACTGCAATATTGATGAAATGTAGCATGTACCTGTAACAAGAAGAAATTTAGGTTTCACCAATTCAGAACCAAATTGACAAAGTATTATTGCAATCTGTGCTAGAGAACAATTTACACAACCCAAGAACATATAATATTTAAACTTCTCAGGTGGTTTGAAGATAACAAGGAATGCTACTGGTCTCCGTATAACATTTCTACATGGTCTAGACAGTGATTATTAATGTTTAGAAGCAAGCAACTCTACGAAATATTTGTAAATAATTTGACAGAGTGCATTAGATTGATGTTCAGAAGATAGATAAGTCATAGGCCATAGAGAAATGTTGAAAATGTTTTAATTGAGACTATACAATTACGCAAATCACTGATTGAGGGAACGTAACCATTAGAACAATAATTTGTAATGTAGTTAGAGCAAAGTATAACCCTAAAGATGCCGACAGTTCTTCTGATGGAACAGAATGTGGATCGAGACCACGAGGAAGACGAGCCCCACATATCGAATCATACGGACCACTGTAGTCGTCTTTCTTTTCTCCCTCTTTAATAACCTATACATATTAAGAAGTTTATGGTACAAATCCTTATGTAAGCATGAATGAACACTTGATGATCCATACAATATTATACAGAATATCAAAAGGCAATTAAAGACACCCTCATTTTAGGCACTCCCACTGTTTGTATTTAGTACGTGTATTGGGATTTGAGAAAGTCTTTAGAGGGATACTGTGACCACTAAAATGTCTCCAGTTGCTACAAAATCAATGTCATACTAACAGTGTGAAATACAAATCTATTCATATAACTTCTATACATTAAGCGTCCATAAGTTTCTTTTTTGGTGAACACGTAGGAAACCTACATATCATTTCATTAAAGAAGAAAAGGGGTGTTCGTACAATCGTGCATATGCCCTAAGGCCTAACTGCCTCATAATTACAACTCACAAGCCAGGAAAAATAACAGAACCAATCCCAAGAGAGAAAAAAACTTTCAGGAAGAAATGAAGATGATGCGCCCCTGTTTTACACCACAAAGGACCTTCATTAAACACGGACTGCAGCCCTTTATGGGGATTTGGAGAGGCACCATTAAACACACAATCAGCACAGAGTTAAGATCTCCATTAAGCATCCCTATGATTTCACTAATTATTGGTAAAAAAATTTATGAAGTTTGATATAACATAATTAACTTATGATGTTAACATGGAAAAATGTTGAGCAAATTATCCTAAACAACATTCTCTAAATATGATCAAAATCAAACCTTGACAGGTGAGGTTGTCAACCAAGGATAACAAGAGTATATATCATATATGCATGTAGAAACTTACTCGTCGCATTGGAAACAATCTGCAAAGTTGCTTCACAGATTTTGATTGCATTTTCATACAATCTGAGGTGGTTGCCATCTGCCAACAAAAAACAAATATTTTCAATTGCAAGAGAATACGCAAAAACACATAGCTGATGGATGATCCAGGTTATACTACCATGTGCACTGAACAAGTAAGGAAAGGGGGGGGGGGGGGGGGGGGGGGGGGGCATATTAAGACTTACGAGATTCATCTGTGCAATTTTCATGGCATTGGTGTGCATGGTCACTGCATCAGCTCGCCTCTTTTTCAGCTGATGACAACAAGCAAAGCATATGCAGGGTTAGAAGACATCAACTGACTTTGATCTACATCAACGCTGAGATATGCATACCGTGACAAAAGCCAAATTCAATGACGCAGTTTTTGCCTTGAGATCACTTGATGCCTGCTCGACCTTGGTCTTGTCTGCAAAAACAACAATAAACAGATATCAGCATCACTAACCCCACCAACAACAACTAACAAATTTATCAGTGTGGAAGACATTGACCTATGGTGTCACCATGACACTAACCCACCGGTGACCACGTGAAACCGAGTGACCTACCTATGGCAGTTTTTCTCTTCAATTCAGTGAGCCGATCCCTCAACTCCATGATATCCTGTGCTTTGCTCGCTCTCCAGATCCTCTGCTCATCTGTTTTGCTCTGTGAAGAAAATACACGAGGGGGGGCAACTATATCTTTTCAGCACGAATTCCCCAACGACAACATAAATGGTACATCAATTCAAGGTTCCGGCATAGTTATTCCCACCACCATCACGCCTGGTTCTGGTATATTAATCTTGTATTGCCCCCATGCTAAATTTTAACCCGGTAATTATAGCTAAATAATGAGGTTCGAGGTGTGTCATAGGGGAGAGGGGGCCAGGAAGACCAACCTTGGCTTCGAGGCGTGCGGCGATTCGGGCCTGGAGGGAGTCGCGGAGGCTCTTCATCATCCGCAGCCTCGTATGGTACTCGACCAGCCTGCGGAAGACACAGCCCAAATCCAAACCAGCAGGAGCATGAGAAATTTCGCCGAAAAGATTAAAACTTTACGGGACGCGAGGGGTGGATGCTGCTCCTACCTCGCGTTGACGCACGAGGCGCAACAGGACGGCAGGTTGGATCCCTCGCAGAGCGCGCAACTGCTGCTGCCCCGCCGGGACGCCATCCTCTCCGGCGCCGATTCGGCAGGAAAGGGGAGGCGAGGGGCTGGGGATGGTTATCTGATGCCCGGACTCGAAGAGGACAGATCACCGGCAAGGCAGCGAGCCGCGGTGGATTGCCGCCGCCGTGCCGCGAGCGAGGTGGGGTGTTGGCTGTTCTAGTCGTTTGCGTGCGAGATAATGGCGTGGGGAAGAAAACCCAGAGGCACGCACAGCGGCACAGAGGCAACGACGACTCTTCAATTCATCTCATCTCATTACACGATTCCGATCGGGCCAAGGCAATGAACCAATATACTTGGGCCGTGTACGAGTTATTTTCAGAGCCCATAAACAAGTCCGAACAGAATAAGTAGTCCAGAAAGTTATTTATTATTACCAATACAGGTATTTTTTCTGTTATAAAGATATAGGCTGCGTTCGGTTGAGGGTATAAGCGCTTATAAGCGCTTATTTTTCAGCACTTCAGCAGTATTTTTCTCTCACAAGATTTCAGCACTTCTACAGCACTTCAGCGCTTATCTACAGCACTTCAGCTTCACCGAACACAGCCATAGTTGAATGAATTATTAATTTTGCCAAGGACAAGTAACGAATCACTGGGGACTGGGAACGCAGCAGCTGCTATGCATGAACTCAATCAAATGGAAGCAGTGACTGCATAGACCCTAGAGTAACTATTAGCACTGTCGCAAGTGCAAATCCTACATCCCAGACGTACCAGGAATCCATGATCGAAAATATAACACTAACTGAACGCACACATTGCAAAGCCTAATCGAGAAGAAAGGGCCAACATAAAAACTGCATCGCAGGGTGGATTCAAAGTGCATCTACAATAAGTGCGATAACATGCTTTTTTACATTAAAGCGCGATACGAGCAGCAGTAAGACGAACTCGATTTTTACTGCAAAATGCTGACATGCTGTCAACTTGCTGCATTTACACAATCTCTTGTACCCAATCCGGAAATCCCTGATTTTTCGTCACCATCTTTTAGTTTTGAGATGATACTCTATGGAACGCCAAAATACACGCCATCGTCATTTGGAGAAGCCACACGGTATTCTTAGCTCCAAAATACCACGTACCCAATCAGGCCTTCCCTCACAGTCAATACTAAAGCCGTTCAACACAATACCAGCCAAATGTACATACCAAGTAGTTCAGCAGTTCTTCATAGAGCTGCAGCTGCTGGCCTGATGGAGTCAGGTGCGAGAAGAGAGCCTGTCGATCGACGTGCAGTGACAAGTACAGTTGCATCTGAAAACAGCTGTGACATGTACAAGATGCCAAAATACCAGCTCGAGCGACAAACAAGAGCCCACTATCCCCTCTTACCATTGTCGCGAGCTGCACGTTTAGCAGATACCTCCTCTTCTGACAGCGGCCTGTAGTAAATCCTTGGGTACGCCTGAGTCTTCTTGAAGAGTTCATCCAATGTCCGGGCAGGTTCCAGAGTCATTGGAGGAGGGGGAGGAAGGCTCTCTGTTGCCGGTCCAGGGTCAGAGGTGAGAGGCAGCTTGGCAAACGGTGCTGGAGTGGGCAACAAACTCACTGAAGTAGGAGCATGGGGAGGTACTAGGGTTTGGTTAGCCTCTGGCTGTTGGAAGGTTGCTGCCTGCGGTGCTGTAGCTGTGCTCGGACTAACAGGCACTTGAGATGGTGGAGCTTCAAGTTTGAGCTTTACCTCTCCTGGATCAACAAATTCAGCAATCAAATAGCTGTCGTTGTTTGGGGGCCACTGGAGGTTGTAGACAGCATGCCTCGTAGCCACAGCTTCTTCCACTGAAGAGTACTGCGAATCAGAGAGGTAGGAGAATCAGGAAAATCAAAGCCATGCCACTATAAAAGAAATAAACAATAAAAAGGCAAAATATCATGAAATGCTCTGAGCAAACAGTCATGACCAACCAGACAAAACTACCATTCGTCTAAAACCAAAACCATTAACAGTGACTGAATCAAGCTCAATTGTAAGTCTGTAAATGTAGTCTGCAAGTTGTGATTGTAAAACTGGTATCAAGCCTACAGAAAGCAAGATTTGGAGCGTGAAAAGGCTACAAATGGTTAAATGCTGAATATACTCCATCCATTCCAAAATGTTGGTCGTTTTAGCTTGACCAGGTTTACTACGAAAATACACCAACATCAAATTAGTTACTTAGAAACATAAAATCTACCATGAAATGCCTCAATAGAGTATTTGGAACTAATATTTGGTAATATATTTTTTCTACAAATTTGGTCAAACTTAGAGAAATTTGAAACGACCTAAATTTTGGTCTTTCGAACAGACCAAGTACTTAACATTCCCTACATTTGCTGTATGGAAGTGTTAGCTTTACATGACACGCCCTCGATCCCAAATTATAGGCCATTTTGGCTAGATATGCTTTTGCTGTGCATCTAGAAAAGCCAAACCAACCTATAATTTGGAATTGAGGTAATACAATATGTGTGACAACAAAATAAACCATCAATTGGAGGAATTGCAAATCTGTTCATGGGAAGAATAAGGAAGTAACATAGAGTAAGGAAGATAGAATCATACTGTGACATAGCAGTGGGTCTTGATTTGATCCATCCAAAAGCTGCAGATGGATCCAGTTTTACCAAGAAGTTCTTGCACAGCTTTCAGAGTAAATGGGCGCACAAATCGATCAATTCTTAACGAAGTTGTTGCTGATGTTTTGGCAGGTGGTACTGCAGTATGAGATAAAAATTAGATAGCAACAGTGAATTTCTTACTGTTTTGAACCGGCAGAAGAACCTCACCAATCCGCTCCTTTGGAGAATTTTTTCTTGCCACTGTATTCTGCCTGCCAAAAGAACGTTTCGGAGCAGGACAAATAACTTCCTTCTGAGTACCAGTACTGGTTATTTTAGATGCTTGTTGATCAGAAATATTGACAGCATCCCCGTTCCATATGTGCCGCCGTTTGATTGGCTCATTATTTTCAGTGACTTCTTGATCTGTTCATTTAATATTGAGTTAAAACAAAGTCAAGAATTATACTTGGCATGAATAGTGCCACAAAAGCCAAAAGTTTGGCATGATGATCACTAGTCTTGCTACAGAACTGCAATAAGTGTCCTATACCTCTACAAAAGAGTAGAGAACCAGGAAACATAAATGTCCAATTGTTCTATGCAATATATACTGGACGAAAGTTTAAGGATCACAAAACAGAAATCTGGACGCTCATAGCACTGCACAGTCACACAAATCCTTTGAACATGTTACAAAGAAGGCATAATGATAACGAGAGAATAGAAAAGAAATATAAATATGTGATTAAAGTGCAAGAATATAGCAAATGCCACTCTCGATATACTGTCAAAAAATCATCACTAACCTTCAGGTTTTCTCTTTTCAATTGGAGTCGGTAGCTTCTCTTCAGCAACAGCTTCCTTTGAGTTTGTAGGGGAACCTTGAGCATGAGTATCAAGGAGAGCAACCTCTTTAAATACATGCTCTGAAGTAACCTCTGTCTTTCCTCTAAGACCATCAGGTTTGATATAGGAATCAGCATGTTTACTTTCTTTCACATCCTCATCCATGGATTCATCACCTGAACTCCTATCTAAGTTCAGTTTCTCAAAAGAATTTCTGTCAGGACTCTCCTCTTTTCTGTCCAAGTCTACATTACTTGTGTAGCCTGAAATCAGCGTCATACTTGGGAGCGCAAGGCCTTTTGACGCAGCCACAATACGTTCCTTAGGATAAGCATGCAACACAGTAGCATCAGACAGTGTTGATACTTCTTCATGTTCAATTTTGCAATCTATCTTGGCACCTAACTCCACATTAGTATGTGTAAGACCATACGGTACATCATCAATGACTGTTTTTTCGCTTGTGCCATCTTCTGGCCCAGCAACTACAACAGCATCAGAATCCTCATGATCACTATGCAATTTCAAGTCATCAGCAGGTACAGGTTCATCATCCAGTTTTAGAATCTTGTTGTGCACATCGAGGCCCGACTTCATATCATCACCAGTAAGATCAGAAGGTTCATCAGCAGCAGCTATTTTCTTATCGGTGTAATCTTCTGGGGTCTTCTCAATAGTATCGCCATGACCTTCGGAGTGTGGGTTTGCTTCCTTCACTATAGTACTACCATTTGAAGCTGAATCTAGACCATTACCATCGGTTTCATCAGTTGCAGCTGTATCGACTAGAGAAGACTCAACTTCTGCAACAGCATCCAAACTTCTCTGACTAGCTTCTGCAGTACCAACCACAAGGCCTTTTGCCGCAGCCACAATACATTCCTTAGGATAAGCATGCAATGCAGTAGCATGAGACAGTGTTGATCCTTCTTCCTGTTCAATTTTGCAGTCTACCTTGGCACCCGACTCCACATTAGTATGTGTAAGACCAGACGGTACATCATCAGTGACCAATTTTTTGCTTGCATCATCTTCTGGCTCAGCAACTGCAACAGCATCAGAGTCCTCATGATTACTATGCAATTTCATATCATCAACATCAGGTGCAGCTTCATCTTCCAGTTTTAGAATCTTCCTGTGCACATCGAGGCCGTTCTTGATGTCACCACCAATAAGATCAGAAAGTTCGTCATCAACAGCCACTTTCTTATCGGTGTCATCTTCTGGGGTCTTCTCAACAGTGCTTGCGTCATCTTCTGGCTCAGCAACTGCAACTGCAACTGCAACTGCATCTGAATCCTCATGATCACTATGCAATTTCATATCATCAGGAGGTGCGAGTTCATCTTCCAGTTTTAGAATCTTGCTATGCACCTCAAGGCCCAACTTGATGTCACCACCAGTAATATCAGAAGGTTCATCATCAACAGCCATTTTCTTATTGGTGTCATCTTCTGGCATCTTCTCAATAGTATCGCCATGACCTTCAGAATGTGGATTTGCTTGCTTCACTGTAGTATTACCACTTGAAGCTGCATCTAGACCATTCCCATTGGTTTCCTCAGTTGCTGCTGTATTGACTAGAGAAGACTCAACTTCTGCAACAGCATCCAAACTTCTCTGACTAGCTTCTGCATTACCAACCACAGCTTCCTGAGTAACTTCTGAAGTAGCAAATGTACTTTCATCATAAGCTTCTGCAACAGAGATAACAAGATCTGCCCCCTGTTTCACAAACTCAGAAGCACCTTTATCAACATGCTGCTCAATTGAAGCCTGGTTAACAGATGCATCAATGGAACCAGGAGTTTCATCTTCCTTCAGTTCCTCAGGAGGGAAAGTTACACCAGTTGCTTTTCCCCCACCATCAAGCACCTCATCCTGCATGGCCTCAAAGAGCCTCTTCAAAAGATCACCCTTCAAACCACTGACAGGCAGATTCTTTCGCTCAAGCTCATCCTTCAACTCAGTAACCGTCCACTGATCAATTGGTCGGTCGTTCAATACAGGATACTTTGACATTGTGACTGCAAAAATTTTTCCCAGTAGAGCCAGTAAGAAGCAGCTCAAATTATCGCAAAAGTTACACAAGATTTCCAAGGGAAAAATCAAGCAAGCTTCTACAGTTCGAGTGAGACAAAATCATCTATATCATATCACAAGATACTAATATATGAATCAAATTAAGCATTGATATATTGAGCAGCGACAACAGGATTAGAAGGATTAAAAGAGTCACATCCATCTTATTTACTTGCATTATACTTGCTCCAGTGATGTACATTTTATACATTAAGGAAAAATAGCTCCTCAAAACCCCTAGCTTGCACTTTTACGGTGATTCTCTCTAAAGTTTATGTAATCTTTTACCCTGCGAAGTTGACAAGAGCTGAGGGATAAATGTAGATGGGGGAAATACTCATATCGTCCATATAAATACCAAAATTCAGTTAATTTCTGCGCATCAGGGAAATAGGATACTACACATGAAAGTCTTCAATAAAACAAGCTGATCCTGAGGCAGAGAGGTTCACAACAAACAGCATTGCAAAACATCAAACGAAATCCCGGAATAGGAGGTAGCTGACGAGCAAACTACATAGATAATAGAACGCATTTCAATCCTGCCCACAAGCATTATATGCGCAACCATTATTCACAGAAATGTAACTAAAATCCGCTAATAGACCCAACTGCACAGTGCCAAAAAGAAAGACGCATCCGCAATCAGAAAAAAAAAAATTCTAAAAATCGCAGTCCGGATAGGATTTCACGTACCAACAACCGCGGAGACTGACGCCTAGCGCACACCGTACTCCTCCAACCCTCGAAGTTCCAAAAACCTGCAAACACAAGCATCCATCAGATCAAACCCCTGGAAGAACCCTAGTGAAAATCATAACAAACACAAAACGAGCGGAGAATGCACGAACCACCCGCCGCGAAATCGCCGAGGCCACGCGATCCTGAAACGAAACAACAAAAAAAGAACACCGAAAAAAATCCAGGGGGGAATCCCAAAAAGAAAAACAAAAAAAACAGAAACGGAGAGCGGAGGACGGGGATCGGAGACTGCGAAGGATCGAAAACAAGGAGAGCAGATCGAGCTTTGGCGCGCTCGTGAATCCGCGCCCCGACTCGTGGCGGACTTTGGTTTCGGTTTCGATTTCTACGAGGAGACACGGGGGTTTATGCGGGGGTTGGGGAGAGCGACAGCAAGAACAGATGGCGACATGGCGTGCTGTTTGCGCTCGCCGCGTGTGGCGCCCACTAGTCGGAAGCCAGTGGGGTGCGTGGGGTCATAGAAATGGAGAGCAGCCAAACGGCAGGGTACTGCCTGGTGCTTGCTGACAGGTGGGGGCCACGCATGCGCATCAGTGTGAGCAGTCAGCACGCCTTCCCGTCGTTCAGTCGTCACGTCACGTGTAGTACTCAATGATACGTTTTCGCGGTTGAGACACGTATTTTGTGTAATTTACGTCTTCTTTTACTATAAGTCTCGAACCCTAAGCCCCACCACGTTCGTTGGAATTACCAAAATGCCACTCTTCTTCTCCAAATTCGCACCATTGGTCCCCCGCGTCCGCCGCCTCTCCACGGCCGCGGCGACAGCCGCCGGCGAGGACGCTAAGCTGTCGCGAATCGCGGATGAGCTCCTCGCCCTATCCCCCGCGGAGCTGGACGACTACGCAGCGCTCCTGCGCCTCAAGCTCCGCCTCTCGCTCACCTCCAGCGCAGCTGCTGCTGGAGCCTCTCCGGCCGGGGCCGGGGACGCCGCGGCTGGAGCCGAGGAGGCCGCCGCGGCGGTGAAGACGGCGTTCGACGTGAAGATCGAGAAGTACGAGGCTGCGGCGAAGATAAAGATCATCAAGGAGGTGCGCGCGGTGACGGACCTGGGTCTGAAGGAGGCAAAGGAGCTCGTGGAGAAAGCGCCTGTCGTGGTGCGTGCGGGGTTGCCCAAAGAGGAGGCCGAGGCGCTCGCCGCCAAGCTCAAGGCCGCCGGTGCCGCTGTAGCACTCGAGTGATCCCACGAAGGTGTCGCCTCGTTTTGGTTCCTACAGTGTCCTTTGACTATGCAACGTGTGATTGCGCCTTAATTTGTTTGAAATGGAATTCAATGGATTGGTTAGGGGTATAAGAGGACGCAGGTTCTACTTGCGTCGTTGTAGCTTTGGCATTTGGATAAGCCTCAAGCTTAATTACTGATATGAGTGACAGCATTTTCCTGAATCGCACAATGTTCCTGCACTGTGTTCTACAGTATATTACTGGCCTGGATTGGTTTGAATAGCCAACCTTCAGTAGTTGGTGGTAGTGTTACTGTAAAGGCTAGAATATGCTAGTTTGAATTATTCCATTGTCTTTGTTCTGGTGCATGAAACTGTTTGTGATCATATTATTATGTTCTCTTAGGTATCCACCATGGGTTTCATCCATTTCATGTGCTGTTTGAAAGCCTTTTTTTATGGTCAGCCTGACAATGAAAACGATTGTTTAAAAGTTAGCTTGAAATGAATGATGATTTTTGTATGTTTAAAGTTATGTCCAAAGAGACATCAATCTTATGTGTTGTATAAATGATATAATGTGCAGCTGTGTGCTGCTTCTTTCACTTCATAGTTTGCTTATGCTTAATCACACAATGTTTATTCCTGAATGGTTGAAGGTAGTCATATAATATTGTCTTAATTCAAAATTAATGAACAAGATTTTGTGCTTTGAAATGGCTAACCAAACATGTTTCCTTAGCTGTATAATGTTTCCCTTGAATATCGTCAGCCATCCCTAGATACTAAATGGAGCTGCCAATTTTCAACAGTGTACGCCTGTAAGACTTCTTTAAGGCCCCGCTTGGATCCTTGGAATTGAATTCATTTTAAGAATCATAATTTACACACATATTAATTAACTTAATATGGTTGTATATAGATCATGTTTGTATATTATTCTTTGCTATACGAGAGATACTTATGTGTTGTATTTTTACTATGCGGGAACGGGTTGAAGAGCATGCTTTAAATTGCAAAGTAGAAATATAGCATGGTGATGCATAAAATCAAATTCCATCTCACACCCTATGAATTTGAGGTAGGCTAATATGTGAGCTTTGGAAAGTGGTGGAATGTCACATTCCAAGTGAAATAGTCTAAGTTGTTAACTAGATTTCAATTCAAGGATCCAAATGGCCCCTGAGTGAACTCTTGGAAATTAGGGGAAATTGGTGTGTTTTTGCATCTCTTTATTTTCAACTGTATGTTTCCTCTTTGTTTGCTGCTTAGCATAAACTGCTCTAGGATCTTATATTCTTATGTGTCATTGAGCCATGTTTTGTCTCCTTCTTAATGCAATGAGAGAGGAATGCTTAGCACGATCTCAAGAAATGAAAGCTTTGCAGTGTCATCCATGAGACTATGATGCATGCCATCAAAAGTATCGCACAATGGTCTGTAAAGGTCTTAAGACACTGAATGCTTTTGAATTGTCTATCTACAAGCTTGCTATCTCCTTGTTTTACCCGTGTGTGAATGCAATAGTACTTCATAAAATTTAAGTTTGTTTATCATTTAAGTGCTTCTGAAGCCAGAGGAATGAAATGCTGCAGGCCAGTCTGTTGTTTTATGTGTTACTCTTTTAACTGAACCTGTGTTGGTGTTTGATAATGATGTACTTTTACTAAGAGAGAGAAACCATCAGTTATTTATCTCTGTTAACTGTTGACCTTGTTGCCACTTGACAGTCGCATACCAGACAGTTTATGGTTTCCTATTTGTGATTTAAATTGCCTATGTGGGGGTGTAAGTGTGTCATGTCTTTATACTGAATTGCTCCTCTTAATTAAGCGCCAAAGCTTCTGCCTTTTCGTTAAAAAAGATATGATTGGTCATTATGTTTTTTTCAATACTAGGCAAACTTCTCCAACTTTGATCAATTTTAATTAAAAATACTCAAACATCACACTAGCAATTAGTTGGGTTAAATCCACAATTAGATATCTTGATAGTGCATTTATTTGATATTCGTATATGTTAACATTTTTTCTTTGAATTTGGCCATTTGGAAAAGTTCAACTTAGAACAGAGCTAAAGCGCTATCTACATATTGGAACGGAGGGAATACTTGAACTTTGGTGTTGTTGCTTTCATAACTGCAACAGCTTTTCAGCTGTTGATATGAACTGTACAGTGGGCTGAAACAACTCCAAGATCCCACCTCATAGATGATCGGTATTAGACCATTATTAGTGGTTTCATGATCAGCACATATTTTCAACTTCTGAGATCTATAATAATTGTTTGATTGTGCTTCGACCTACTTTTGTTGTAGGAGTTATATACTTGTTTCATATCGATACAATTTCAGCCAGGTTACTGATGGATTTACTATTTTTTTCTGAAAAAAGAAACTGGTGTTATTAAAAAGACAAATCTGGTGTTTTCCTTCTTGTTTCCGAACCAAGTCAGCCACCATCCAACAGAAAACAGGGAGCCATATATAGATAGTAATGTAATCTAAAACTGATAAAAAAAAAGAAATTGCAGGACGGACGATCCCAAAAAGAAGTTGCTAAATCAGAATCAATGGACATGCTCGACTAATGAATCATCAACAGAAATAAATAAACACGAACAAAATCGTATGATTATATATCGATTAATCAATCAATCTATTTTCTTTACTCCATATAAAGCACTTTGGTTTTAATAGATAACCCCTCCATTCCAAATTATAATTCATTTATCTTTTTTAGACCTAATTTGATAACTCATTTTATTAAAAAAAATTATATAAATATAGTTAAATTTAAATAATTCTTGAAGACCTTCCATTAATAAAATAAGCCACAAGAAAAGAAGTGATATTTTCTATAAATTTTTGAATACGATGAGTGGCCAAACTAATGTAAAAAAAATCGAATGAATTATAATTTGTAACATAGGGTGTATATAGCTAGCTATGTGTTTTGTTTAAGATAGCAAGCTATGTACTTAGATGTATATTATATCTATATACATAGTAAAAATAATGTAAATAATGTATTTTAAAAAACAAAACTCCTTTGATTTTGAAATGAAGGAGTATTTGTCGTCGTCATCATCACCATATAAAAAAGGGTTAAGTTTTTCTGTTAGAATTTTGATACAAGAAACATGTGAGTATGTTCGAACTATATACGCCTGTCATCACCATATAAAAAGGATCAAGTTTTTCTGTTAGAATTTTGATACAACAAACATGTGAGTATGTTTGAACTATATACGCGTGCGGTGTGGCCACTAGTTTGAAAACGCTTGCCAAATCACGAAGAATTTGCCTGGCCAACCCCTTGATCGCCGTATACAGTAGTTAACTTGATGAAGATTCCACCATCTTTCGCCTCAAGAAATAAAATATCTGCACATCAGTGTCATGTTTTCAATTATTACAACTACACCCTCACCGTTCACGTTCAGTTTGCAAAAATCACCTGTAAAGGTAGTAAACTTTATTATTGTGGTCCTTCCTCTTCCTCTGTGCTTACGTTCCCTTAAACCTCCATAGGCGGGTCTTCCCCTCCCGCCGCATCCTCTCCCAGCACGCGCGCCGCCAGTTCCGGCTAGCCGCC
This sequence comes from Eremochloa ophiuroides, assembly GCA_038502445.1. Lineage (NCBI taxonomy): Eukaryota > Viridiplantae > Streptophyta > Magnoliopsida > Poales > Poaceae > Eremochloa > Eremochloa ophiuroides. The sequence continues at coordinate 103,897,026 of JAHLJS010000001.1, read as the reverse complement.
GCCGCAACCGCTGGCCTACAGTTCCCGTGAGCCGTACCTTCGCCTTCCATCCCGTCCTCTCTTCTTCTTCCTCGATGGCGACCTCGGCGCTGCTGCGGGCTCTCCGGCGGCCCTCGTCCGAAGCCGCGCTGCGATTGGTGAGTGGAGTATGTTCTCTTTTAGCAATTGTGTAACCCTACTATTTAGATTTCGAGTAGTAAGCTACATGTGAACAACAATGGCCGTTTTGTTTTTCTGAAATAGCATATGGCTGTTTGGTCTTATGTTATCTGAAATAGCGTATGAGCAGTATCCCGTTCAGGAGTAGCCACTACCCAACCACCTGTATTGGTTATTGTTAGGGAGGTAAAAGATTAAATGACTTCCATGGAAAAGTGTTAACTTTTTTTTTAGAAAAGTGAATTTTTCCACAGCGGGATTTCTTGAATTTCATTATCAAAGCAACGAAATTACAGAATGTTTAAAATCTTTAGTGCATTTAATTATGTCAAGATTGAAGGAACCATTTGTCTGCTACACATGCTTTGCTTTTAATTGGATTTGAAGATTTGTGTGAAATTAATTCACTTCTCAATGGAATTTCGTTATGGCTGCACAAACACAGGACAGACAACAGTTTAAACTTGCTTGTACATCTTTTTTAAGCTATGATTTGCTTGTTTGCAGTAACACAAACAGTACAGTTTCATAGGTTAGTTAGGCCTAGTGTATTGATTTGATCTACTTAAAAGCCGAACTGCCGAAGTTCTCTGTGCCTTTTCATTTGTTCAATATGTGACCAAACCAAAGCGGGATACCACTGAAGTTTGTTTTTTGGTTTTTGTTGTATGCCTTATCTTTATCCTTTTTTTTCCTTTTATTACGTAGCTACACGCATTCTACTAATTGCCATCCATTGCTGGTACACGGTGTAGGCAACAAGGGCAAATGTGCAAGCAACTACTTCATGTAGACATTTAAATAATAGGAACCTAAGTGTTTTCAATGAATTCTCGAAGCAACTGAAGGGTGAGGCAAGCAGGTATGTGTTACTTTCGAATGTCTCCACCATCATGAAAGCTTAAACAACTGAAATAATGGTTACATACTGCTGGAACACCTTTTATATGTAATTATGACGATCAGCTTTTTTTTGCAGCAATCCTGAATTCCAGAAATCCATGAAAGAGTTCGGAGAGAAACTTGGTGTTGTTAAGGAAGATCTCAAAGTAAGGTAAGTTGCAAGATTATTACACTACTTTCATTTTATAATCTTCTACAAATCATGGTACGTTATGATGTTGGATATTTTTTTCAGAACTAAGAAGACAACTGAGACAATATACAAGAGTGTTGATGATGTTTGGAGTGAAGCTGAGGAGACATCCAAAAAGGTAAGCCATTGACAGATGATTATTCGATATTGATAACTGTGCCCTATTCAATTGTTTTGTTTTATGCCCAATTGCTTATAGATTTATAGGTGCATTCTTTTTCCACTTGTAGGTGACTGCAAATATCAGAGACAAGATGTTTGCTGCTAAAGAAGAGGTAAGGATAAATTAATGTCACTTTAATACAATATAGATCATGATTTTCTGCAAACATGTATACTTAGCCTTGATGAATTATTACAGATAAAGGAAAGTTTTGGACATGGAAAAGAAGAGAGCACAAGTTGTAGGGGTGGTTCACCTGAAGCTTCAAAACATGAGAATACCAAGGCATACTCACATTCAGATGGCACACCAGAAGATGCGACAAGCAGCCATACATTGTTTACTAAATTGAAGTCAACAATCTCATCTGCTTCACCAGTGGTATCTGGCGCATTTGCGAAGTTGAAGGACACAAAAGTTTCAACTTTAGCTAAGCAGGGATATGAAATTGTCAAGGATGAATTGAGCTCTAGCTCTAGGAGAAAGAAAATACATCAAGCTAGGCATGCTTCTGCTAAAGTCGAAAAGAGTACAAGAACCGATTTAGTTCTTGCACCAACAAAGAAGTCAGTATTGGGTGAAAGATGGGAAGCATTTAAGAATAAGGTATCTTTAATGAGATTGTTCAACATTGCTCCTATCTTTCTCATATTTTGATTTCCTATCTGAAATCCTTTTTTCTTCTCTAAGATCCGAGATCACCCTGTATATAAAAGAGTGAATGAATACACCAAGCCTGTTGTAACCAAGGGACAAGAGGTACCATCAAAGTGTTGTACAGGTTTATTTGATGTATTTGGTCAAACCTGATTTTGTCTTACACTGATATCCAATTATCCATGTTGTGCATATGCAAATGCAGGTAGCTGAGGATGTCCGAGAAAGATGGGAGACAAGTGACAATCCAGTGGTTCAGAAAATTCAAGAGTATGACGTGCTCCATCATTTTTTGTTCTACCTGATTATTTTCTTTTAGCACTTAGCACATTACATTTTGATCTTGGCAACACCAAGTATGGCAGCTGCCAGGTGCATTCATGGCTGCAAATTCATTGGTGGTTCCTCTTCATTAGTAACACAAATTAAATAAATAAACGCAATAATCCCTTTCTTGCGTGTGCAAATCAATTAATGTTTTCCCCTTTCTTTCATCATATTACAATATTTCTTTATGACACGACATTGATTTTCCTTTGTTCTTCCCTTGTAGTTTGAATGAATCATTGCTTGAAGAAACCTCAACTGCGGTGACATTCAGGGAAATTCGGCAACGAGACCTGTAAGGCGTGTGCAACTTAACTTTTGGAGACTCAGGAAGTAGTTGAACTATGTTTAACCATCTTTTGTACAGGTCCTTTTCTCTGTCTGATTTTGTTGCTGATGTTCAAGAAACGATCAAGCCGGTTCTAACTGCATATTCAAAGGTGACCCTTGTCTTAATAAGAAGAAACTCTTGCTTTGGTTGAACTAGTATGATTGCTGACTGTCCTAATGAGATGATCTGGTTGTATATTACTTGTTTGTATATTTTCTGGTGAAAGTTAAAAAATTTGGTTCGTTTATTTTGACACTAGTGAGTTTCAGATAAGTTTATAATGCGAAGTTCAAAGTGATCAGTTGAGATTCTATCTTATTGACATTAAAAAGTCATACGTCGACCCATATCCACACTTAAGAACTTTTGGTCACCCCAAAGTTACATGTTTTCCTTGCAGGGTGATGTGAACACTCTAAAAAAATATTGCACCAAGGAAGTGATTGAGCGCTGCAAAGGAGAGAGACAGGCTTATGCATCACAAGGCATATTTTTTGATCACAAAGTAGGCCATTGCTGAACATGTCTTGAATAATTCCTTCCTCATGGCTTGTTTGATATAATATATTGAAATATTTTTCCTTTTTTCAAACTCATCACACTAGATTGCCATGTTCAGTAGCTTTTTTCTTCGTTATTGACGGTAGCTTGTTTTGTTCTTAAGCTGGAAGAACGACATAAGATCCTGCTGGCTTTTGTTAAAAAAAAAAAAAAGACTAAGAAATTTTCTTATATTCCATTGCCTTTACAGATCCTGCACATTTCAGAAGCTAATGTACTGGAAACAAAAATGTTTGGGTCTTCACCCGTAATTATCTTGAATGTAAGTGAACTAGTGGTACGCTGATTTTAATTTTTAAGTTCACCTTTATTAGTTTGTTCTACTTAAATTGTATGCTTGTTTCCCATATATATTTCAGTTCCGAACGCAGCAGATATACTGTGTTCGAGATAGAGAAGGACAAGTCACAGAAGGAGGGCAGGTAGGCTTTTTTTTTTTCCCTTTCATTTCAGGGTCCTATGTTTTATGTTTTGCCTGCGTGGTTGAGTCCTTTGTGATTGGAATGTGGCAGGATACCATCCAAACCGTCTTCTACTCGTGGGCTATGCAACTCATGGACAGCGACGAGGTGGCAGAAGAAGAATCATATTATCCAGTCTGGCGGCTGCGTGAGATGCAACAGGCTGGCATCAAAGCGCTCATATAGAGCAGTCCATCGTGTTCCTGTTTGCTTGCTCTCCCTTCACTGAATCCGCTATAGTTACTTACACTACTGCTGAACGAGCTAGTACATGAAAGAACGTTGCCCTCTCGGTGCAAGCAATTTTCCACAGATTGTTTTTTTTTTTATGTCTTGATGGTAGCTCCTATTCTTTTCGCTGATGTATGTATCTAACGCGTGCTACTTGCAGAGATTGTAGCTCCTAGCTGTTATTCTCATTTGGGCTCTGAAAGGATTGTAAAGCAGCAGCATACTGGCAACTTCTTTCTGTCCCGAAAATCGGAATAATAAACGACGGTGGGCGGTGGGGCGTTCTGAGCTGATGCTAATGGTCTTGTTTTCCCATCCCATCCCCGCAGCTGTTTCTGTTCCTGTTCCTGGTCTCGAATGCTGCCGCGGCGGGCACTGCGGTAATGACCCGCCAGCATGGGTCCGTGGCCGGCCACCGGTGCCTGTCGCCGCACGAGACGGGAGACGGCGGACGCCCGCTGCTGCGCGATGTAACCGCTCGCCGGGGCGGCTACCGTGCATGAGGGCACAACAGTGAAGCTTAGGCGCCCGAGCCGAAACTTGTCACGCCTAACGTTCCGTAAACTATGGGTGTGTTTGGTTCTGTGGCTAAACCTCTTACTAGGCTTTCATAACATACACTAGGCATGTTTGGTTGCCTGTAAGGGCCTGCTAGCCAGGTTTCCACTCGTCGGAGAAGACACATAGGTCATCACAATGCGACGCGCGTTATTAAGCATGAGCACTCAGAGCAGAGAACGTCGATTTCGACAGCCCCACCACGGTTTGTTTGCTAATTTGTCTCCCACCACGGTCCACACCACACCTGAGCATGCAATGCGGTGCTGCAATGCGATCGCTCTCGATCGCGACAGCACACCACTCCCTGATGGTGGCTTTCGGTCCACACCACACCTGAGCATGCAATGCGGCGTTTAAGTGCGTGGTAACCGAAAGCCACGCCGGAAAAGGATCTAGTGGGCATGCCGGCCACGCGACGAATTGCATTTTACCTAGTATACTCGCAGCGGCCACGCTGCACGCTCCAGTTCCGTGCCGGGTTCGGTGGTGCGGCGACGCCATGCCGGCGACAGTGCCGCCGCACCGCTTGCGCTCGGCTGCCCTGGACAGAGAGGGGAGGCGTGGGTGGACACGTCTAGCCTTGTGGTTGTGGAACCGGCCGGAATGAAACGATTACCGCGCAGCTCCACCTGCGCGACGAGCAAGGCACAGGGCACTCTCTTCTCTTGCATACAGTGTATAGTGCCACAACATTTTTCGGTTTGTCTTGTTGCCCCCGTTTTTCCTCGCCAGACCTTTTCTGCTCCTGCAATGCACAGCTGCAGCTGTCTTTCTGGTGTTTTAGCTTTCTGCAGCTCACAGCTTTGGCCCTGCCCGTCTGCTTTTCGTGAAGGCCCATCCACCCATGGACAGCAGAGCCAGAGAGTGCATGCACACAGCTAGTAGGGTTGGCAACACAGGGGCACAGGGTCACAACTCGCAAGCATACTTTCGTGCATGCCATGGACACTGTAGCTTTCCAAAGGCTCTCCTCCGCTCTCCCTAGTCCTTCCAACGAGACGTTTTATTGATTTCACCTTTCCTCACATTATTGATCCCATCTTGTCCTCATCATATCAACACAAAACCGCTGTGAGGAAAACAGAGGCTCAGAAGTGCAATGCATGGTCCTTTTCCAAAGCTATGTCCTCCCGTCAGGCCGTCACTGCCCAAGGCTTTGCTCGTTAAAAAAAAAAAAACAGCCCAAGGATTTGTTCCTAGCTTGACCGCTTGAGACCGCAGAGCATGTATAAATGGGCAGCTAGCTTGGCCTTTCTTCCTCAAGCAACAGCTAAGCAAACTGTCTGTGCTCTGTGTAGTTCTTGAGAGCTGCTTCTTGCCGGTGCTGGTGTGGGTGCGTCCCTGGGGGTTGGTTGCCACTTGCCATGGGGGGCACCTTGGAGTACCTGTCGAGGCTGCTGGGAGGGGGTGGAGGCCATGGCCACGAGAACAAAAAGAAGAAGAGGAAGCAGCTGCAGACGGTGGAGCTCAAGGTCATGATGGACTGTGAGGGGTGCGAGCTCAAGGTTAGGAGCACCCTCTCCTCCATGAAAGGTTCTCTTCTCTCTCTGTTCCTCTCTCTTGATGACCTTAGATACATTTTCGCACAGGGTCTACTGAAATCGTTTCTGCTTGCTTTATTTTCGTTCTCACGTTTTACAATATAGTCCACTGGAATGCGAAAAAAACTGAGCCTGAAAACAACTCAAACTTGTTTCTCAAACGTATGGTGCGAGTGAGGCCTGCCCCCTGCATTTGTAAATCTGAAGTAGATTTCCATCCCGTGAGCTGCATCAATTTCTAAGCCGAAAATTCAGCGGGGGGGGGGGGGGGGGGGGGGGGGTGTCCCCTTGCAAACTGAATCGTCACCCCCACGGGATTTTCAGTAGAAATGCAGAACATTACCGTCCCTTTTGAGCAGAGTAGAAACTTCGCAATAAACACATTGACTTCAGCGTTCTAAAACTGAAACATTTCAGATTTTCAGTCAAACACCTCCTAACGACACATGCCTAAAACAGCTCAAATGTATAGGACCTGTTTAGTTATACTTCAAAATCCCAAGATTCTCGTCACATCGAATGTTGCAGCACATGCATGGAGCATTAAATATAGATGAAATTTTTGAATGTTTGCACAGTTTGCACGTAAATCGCGAGACGGATCTTTTAAGCCTATTTAGACCATGATTGGGCACTTATTGCAAAAATTCCCCGGTCAAATTTATAAAATAAAATGCATCTAAACGGGGCCATAGAAGGAAGAAACGCGCACTGACATTCACATTTGATGATGAGTATGCATCGTTTACACAGTAGCATTAGCTGCTAACGATGACTGGACTATCTTTCAGGGGTGGAGTCGGTGGAGATAAACAGGAAGCAGCAGAAGGTGACGGTGGTCGGGTACGTGGAGGCGAGCAAGGTGCTGAAGAAGGCGCAGTCGACGGGGAAGAAAGCGGAGCTGTGGCCGTACGTGCCCTACAGCCTAGTGGCGCAGCCGTACGTGGCCGGCGCCTACGACAAGCGCGCCCCGCCCGGGTACGTCCGGAGCGCGGAGCCTGCCTACGTGGCCAGCGGCAGCCAACTGCAGGCCGCCGCCGGCGGCGGCAGGCCGCCGGGCGACCACCTCGCCGACATGTTCAACGACGAGAACCCCAACTCCTGCTCCGTCATGTGAGGATCGGAGAAAGGCCAAGAGAAGGGAATATTTGTGGTTTGTGGACGATGGTTGTTTGTGATGACGCTTTGTAATGTATAAGTTCCTGCTTAGTGTTAATTAGACGTTTGCGCCGATCTTGATCTGGCCGTTTAGCTAGAAACTGGGACTAGCTTCCATGTCGTTGCTTGTATCAGTTCATTTCATCCAGTGATATGTATGTTTGCCCGAGGAATCTCGCTATGCGCAGGCGATCGCTATGTAGATCAGCCCATCGCCTCACGCACTCACCCTCTCTTGCAGCTATGCTGAGACAGCCGCAAGCGGAGGAGCCGTGGACTAGTGTAGATGGATAAACAAATAGCATTCCCCCTCGGTCAGGACTCAAATCTATTAGAAGTTGCAGTGTTGCATGATGCAAAAAAAGGTGACAAAAAAAATGGGACCTCTCCTTCAACCATGCCCTGCCTCCAAGAAGTCACCAGCAGCGAGGAACTCCAATTCTTCACAAACAGTTATCGGGTCCAAGCACAACTAGAATTTTAGACTTCTCCTTGTGAGGCCTGTCTTCTCCTAATGTTATTAAAAATTTAGTATAAATTTTTTTCCCCACTGAACGTCTCCCAGTGAGATTTTCATATGCTATAAGTAATGATAGTATTTTACTACTAAATAAAAACCCTAGAAAAAGTCCACTACTTTAACAGTGAACGTTGTATGCACGGTTGCACCACTCGTACATTTAGAAATTGTGTGAGGTGCATCCCTCCAACAAATCCTTCTAGGATTAGTTGTTCCTTCTCCAAAGCAATTCCATTAAGGTGGTGTTTGGTTAGGGATTGGGATAGGAATAAGAAATCCCTCGTAGGGGTATAATTGAATCATAGCCATCCAATTTTTATGTTTCATTCAATCTTAGCCATTCATGTGTTTTCCTATCCCTATCCCACCTCTTATTTCCCAGTATCCAAACAAGACCTAAGGGCTTGTTCGGCAGGAGCAACCAGGATCCGATCCTAGCCGGAATAGTCCAGTTTTCAATACCAAGCTGCTCCGGGCAAAAGAGCGTCCAAAATAACCCCTTTCGAAATGCCAGTTTTCAATACCAAGCTGCTCCGGGCGAAAGAGCGTCCAAAATAACCCCTTCCGAAATGAAGGAACGTGGAACGCAGACTAAAAGACCTTGTCTGGCCACCGAGAGTCTTACTCGTCCTACACCATCATTTTTAGCTACTTTCGTGCACGCCCCCCCCCCCCCCCCCTCTCTCTCCCCCATTTTCTTGACCTTGCAAGCTGCACCTAACATATACACAGTATACTATACTTGTATTGTTTCGGGCACTGTTTCAATCAATTCGAGAGTTCGCTGGGGCCTAATGTCTCCTTTTGAAATCCGACGGAAATGAGCTTAACCTAGAAGCAATTTGATGATTTTTCATTGTTATAAGAAAAAAACAAAAACCTAAATTTGAGTTGAAGAGAACTCGAGTCTCGGTGGATAGAGGGCAACAATATCAATTTTATATATTTGATTTAGTTTTAAATTTTGCTATGGAATTTTATAACCCTGCGCCTTACCTCGTACCCCAATCAGTTAAACAATGATGCAATTTTATAACAAATTATGGCAGACGTCCTAACATTTTCAAAGTAAGAAGATATACATAATTAGTATTACAATCAAAGGAACAGAAAATAATACATACATGATACATCCAACCTATTCAACATAAAGAGTTAGCTTCATTTCCTCTTCACTGTCTTCTTCTTCTTGAGCTCTTGTTTCCTCTTCTTCTCCTTCTCATCCTTTTCACGTCTGTTTCTGGCTTCTTCCTCGCGCTTCTTCCTCTCCTTCTCCTTAAGCCTCTTTTTCTCAGCCTGTAGCCTCTTCGCCGCTTCTTCTTTTCTCATCTTCTCCCGCTCCTTTCTCACCTCCTCTTCTAACCTTTGCTTCTTCTCCTTCCTCTTCTCTATCGCCTTGGCATCTCTCGTTGCCCTCTCATGTTGAGAAATTCTTGCCCTCCTTCCCTCCTCCATCTCATAGGCAGCCATGTTCCTTCGAATTCGGAAGCAGAACGTCTTCTCCTCTGCATCTTTCTTCCTCTTGAGCTCCTCCTGCCGGCGACGCTCCTCAAGCCGCCGTTGCCGTCTAATCGTAAAGCACATCATGGAGCAGTGACACAATGAACTAACGATCGAGCTGATGATGTTTAAATACCCGGTGTTCGGAGTTCAGGGCCATTGTTATTGTCGCATACTTGGAGTTTTTCACCCTGTACCGTAGTGAATGGCTGATAGCTGATTAGTCGGCCGGCTGTTGACTAGGTAGCACGGACAGTATATATTCTAAGGATCCTATGGATTTTGAACAATGACACACGCTTAAGTAATTGACTTATCTTTGTGATTTCAGTTCCATGCAGTGGAAGGAATAAATAACAAGCTTAGGAAAGTTGGCGGTAGTGTCATCATAAATAATTTATTGTTTCGATATAAGTATATACACATACACGCAATATAATGCACGTTTTAAGTTTTCTTCATATTAAGCATGATGCTGTTTTTCCAAATGAATCATGTCACAGACGAGCATCTCTGGCTTGCTCATGCATTCTGCGTTGCATCAGTATTACAAAAAGTTACTACTAGCTGCTGGCACCGCTTACATTATGTAGTACTTCTTCTTTCTTTCTTTTTCTTCCACTTACATTATGTATGTACGTACCTTTTTTATGATTCTTTTTTCTGTGTTTGCTTTACTGCCAGCTGCTGGCACCGCTGCGGACAGAGGGCGCCCTCACAGCATCAGGCCAGGCTTGTTTTTGTACATATAAAATAAAATGGTAGACGTGCCTCCAATGTTGATCGGTAGTACAATATATATTTCGTTTTTAAAGCGTTTATTTGTGATCTCCGATCCGTTGGCGATGAGGCCAGCTGACACACAACTGTTACACAGCTAAAGCTAAGCAAGTTCCAGAGTATATGCATGGGTAATGCGTTGCATTGCATATAGTTGACCGGTGGACGATACTAGTAGTTTCGATTTCAAAAATATACATATGACATGAGGTATGATCTGATGATCTTAGCTAGCTGGAGGAGCTAGAGGTCTGACTGACACCCTCGCTCCTAACTGTACTTCCAGGATAAGGAACCAAAATACCAAATGGCAGCAACAGCTAGCATGAATTAGGAATGAACTGCGCAATAATAATTAATTGACTTGTTATATACTATACTACTACTAATTAAGTACATCGTCGTCGCGCCTCCAGCCAGAGATGCTCATGCATGTGCAGCAGGAAGGTGGGAACTGACGAGTGACGGATGGATCACATGTCATGCCGTTGCACGCGATCCATCGCACATTCGCACCGCACCAGTTCTTGGCTAGCTTTTCATCCGTGGCTACACTGACACCCGACCCGAGCCGTGGTCGTGGCAGTTGCAAATTCCTCGCCCAAAATGCCGCCGCGCGCCGTTCACATCACATGCACGCGCGTCTCTTCAGTTGCACGCGTCCCATCCGATCGAGCCGCAACGGAATCGACGCGCCGTTTCGCGCGGGGCCACGCCCACACGTGCGCGGCGCACAACCGTTGGATCGATGGCAACCGCACACGCTGCAAGACCTCGTCGTCCGCCGCCTTTAAAAACACGCGCGCCGCCGCCGCCCCCCGCCCCGACCCATCCATCCTGATTCCTTCGCCAGCGAGACACATCTCAGCCGCGCAGTAGCCGCGATCACCTCCTGCATCGCACGCACGTGCCTGTGCCTCCAAGTCCGTCCGTCCGTCCAGCCATGGCGCGCCGCACCAGCCTCGCCGCCGCCGCCGCCGTCGCGGTGGCCGTGGTGCTCGCGCTAGCGTCCGGGGCGGCGTCGCAGGCGCCGACGGCGGCGCCGGGGCCGGCGGCGGCGGTGGACTGCTCGGCGGCGGTGACCGGGCTCGTGACCTGCCTGCCGTACGTGCAGCCGGGGAGCACGCAGGGGAAGCCCACCCGGGAGTGCTGCGTCGGCGTCACGGCCGCCACCAAGAGCCCCGCCGCCGTCACCTGCCTCTGCGGCGCCTTCGGCCAGTACGGCGCGCAGGTCAACCTCACCCGCGCCGTCGGCCTGCCCGCTGCCTGCGGCGAAGACCCCACCGCCTTTAAGGCCTGCAACAGTGAGTGCTACTACTCTACATGCCGCCCTGATCCAGTGATCTCTCTATCTGCTTCGCTGCCTCTTGTTCGTCGTTTTGTTTAATCTCTATATACTACCTGTACCTTTAATCTCTACGAGTTGTATTCCTTTTGATTTATTCTATTATTATTTCCTCTCTTGCAGTCAAACTGCCCACCGGCTCCCCTGCTTCAGGTAACACAAGAATGATGATCCTCTGACCATTTTGTTCATAATAATTTGCAAAGATGATGCATCCATACGACATTGGCTCTGTTTGAAGCTGGTGTCACGTCACAAAATAGATCATAAACTTATATATATATATATATATATATATATATATATTATTTCCTACTCTTAGGGAGTAGTTACTCCTATGTTTATATCTTCAGATTTAGGGCATATATGATTGCATGAAGTATATGATCCTAGTAGACCATCTATGGTAGTATATTTATCAAGTATGCATGCATACATCGAGTATGTGGTCATACTTATTTTATATACTGCAGTAAGTGGTATTTTCGTAATATATTAAAAAGTATGGGTTCTCTTAAAATTTTATATAGTTCTAATAAGTCAAACTATTTTTTGTTACACCAATTTTGTAGAAAAGAATTCAAACATTAATGATACCAATATATTGGGCTATTTGAAATAAATTCTGATGTTTTTATATAAATAAATTTGATGAAATTATAAATTAATAACAATAACATTAGAAGTTGACTTATTTTGGGAGTAGATAATAAAAGTTAGGGGTGGATTTAAACATGGTCGATTTGCTACTACCATTTAACCTATGTGAACAAAACCATTTTAATTTGGATCTATATTTGCTAAATAAATAGTTATATATAGCAACATTGGTATCCCCGGGATCCAAACAAACCATCTACTAGATGTGCTCTCTACTTAGAGAAATTTAGCACCAAGATAGATGTTGCTATCAAGTGTTAATAGTTAGTATATGCTATTTTTAGTAGGATCCAACAGGGCCTAGCGAATTGAAGGGTGGGCTTGTTAGTTCGCTTTTTTTTTTTCTTGAGGAAACAGTTCGCTAATTTTAACAGGCTAATTCTTAGCACTTGCTCGCAACCCCCACCTTGCTAACTTTTACAAGTAGCTTAGCATTAGTATGTTTAGATCTACATCTACTCTTACTACTTCTTGCCCGTTGCTACCTATTTACAAGCTTAATTCAAACAGGATAGTTGACTTTGACATATACAAATTGTTCTGGATCCATGATCGGGATGCTATGCATCACCCCAAGATCTGCAACACTTAGTTATAGAATTTTGGTTTAGTTCCCGAGAGGGCAAAGTCGTTATCTCACTCGCTATGCCTTTTCCATGTTTGCAGCGCCTACAGCTTCCGGAACGGCTCCGGCAAGCCCGGGCTCGTCCAAAGTCAGCGGCGGTGATCCGATCGCCGGTCTCAGCGATCGCCGTCCTCGCCGCCGTGGCCGCGACTGTGCTCTCGCACTGTCTCCTCTGAAGATGCCGGGTGTTTGGGTGATTGTTGGTGGTTTTAGTTCATGATTGAGCTGTCCTGTGAATGAACCTATCATATGTATCCGCACTGTGTCATAATTCATCGACTTTATATTATTTGATTGATTGTTTGTGACATTTCGTTTTTTCCCTGTGGCCGTCCATCACCAATCGGCATCTCTCTTTTTTTTCTCCTTTTGAAACTGCGTCGCTCTACTTCATACTTGCTGGCAAATCGATAAGTCAGTAACAAACTAACAATTACATGGATGGCTTCCGGAGCATTGCACGAAATGTGTCCTTCGGCACAAAGAGATCCAGGACAACCATTACATGCGCTGCCCTATTACAACTTCGAGGCCTAAACACACACACGGGAAACTCAAAAAATTTGGCTCAGCAAGAGACCTCAACTACTCTACCAGGCCACCTGCTGAGGACAGAGAGAACAAATCCTACTCAAGAGCTTGTTTCACCATACATAAGAGCATCGGTTTCCAGGATCGAACAGCCAACTACAATTCCCAGATTTAAAGCCGTTTGCACTCGATGTAAACAGCTTGGGAAAAAATGGTTCACCTTCCCCTTCCCGGTTAGCACCACACCACCTTCATGATCTCAGATCAAGAAACGCCAGCTTCCGCTCAAGGAAGAACAAGAAGAATCCAACATTGAAGATTGCAATTGCAAAACTCATCTTGCAGACCACACGGGCGGGTGGGCCATCGAAGCCCACGCCACCGGACGTACAGGATTCCGCTTCCGCATCATCGTCCTCGTCAGCACCTAGACTGAAGCACCTCTACTCGGCTCCTACTTTTTTTCACGTTCAGCAGTCCAGCCCGCCGCCTCCGTCAACCTGCCTTGCCGACGACGCGGCGGGCCTCCCTACCTCCGTTGACGTATCTACCTTCAAATACCAATGTACGTACAGAAGAATTAACAGCTTCATAAGAAGAAATCTACCTTAACATACCAATGTACGTACAGAATTGACAGATTACAGCTTCATAATAAAAAAAATAAAATCCGTCGGCTATAATTTATTTTGGTTTTTCAGGCGAAAGAGACCTTCAGTCCAATGTTGGTCCTCATGATGTTGATGTACCCAACCTCGCTGGGCTTCGTCTTCGTCGCACGGCTGGCCGCGTTTGGGTGGAGCTAGTATCAGACTTTCATTGAATGATTTAATTTAATCTGCATATTAGCACTCCGCCCTCAAATATAAGAACAAATTAGAAGTGAAACGAATAACACATGTAACCCTCCTTTAACAATGAAGAAGTCTTATGCTTAAAATATTTTATTAAGCTTGGTAACGAACACTAACGACAAGTGCACATGAGATCTGTACATTATGAGAGTGATCACTTGAGTTCTTCAGGAGGCTAAAAAAAAGTTAGAAGCACATTTGTTTGCTCCTCCCAACCATTTTCGAAATCTCGATGCTAAGAAATAGAAGAAATTTTTGCTCACAAATGTCAAACTATTTCCAAATCACCATAACCATTTTAATACTCTCTCTCTCTCTCTCTCTCTCTCTCTTGTCCTTACTCCATATTCTTCTTTACATCCTTCCACTTCTAGATCGGTCATTGATACGCGCACATATATTTTGAAGGATTGGATGGATTTTTAGTGCGAAAAGCTTGGGAGTTAAGATATATAAAGCCTTGCTGGAGAGCGCTTTTTTAATGTTACCAAAACATCAAGATTGGGGATGGGTTTCCAAACTTTTCGATGTGCTCTAGAACATATTTGAAATAATACCTTACATATATTTTAGATATTTTAGGACGGAGGAAGTATTTCAAATGTCTTCGTGAGTACAGAGCTAATTTAGTTGAACGCAGTGTCAGGGGCTCAGGTCACCCCTGACGTCTCTGAAGTCTGAACCCCCGGCTGATTGCAAAGTGCTTCTTTCACAAACCTTCATAGAAACCGCCTGGGCATCCCCTGTAAGAAGCAAGATGCAGCTAGGTCTAAAGAAATGCCATCGCCAACCACAAACCTGATACAAGTCTGAAACCATGGATTGATGATCACAGCCTCTTGCTTGGAGGGGGTAAAAGACTGTTCAGATTCTATCACTGTCCACACCCCGCAGGACGGATTTCCATTTCAGGCTCAGGAGTACCCAAAGAACGTCAAGTTAGAGATGCCCAGACTACCGCACTCTGCTAACCGGCACACAATGGCAGGTCCAGCCTCTATGTCTTCAATCACCAATGCTGACGGAGATGAAGACATGCCTCGTCCACAATGCCTCAACAATTGGGTTAATCAAACATAAAATTTCCCGACGGACTCAGTCATCACCTGAGCAGGCAGCTTGATCAGAAGATAGAGAGCAAGGCTTCAACAATCAAATATAAGCGGGTCAACAAATTTCATCCGCAAATATAATGTCGAATATGGATTGGACTGCAAAAATAAAGCAAAATGTGACAGTCAATCATGTAATTATACTGATGAAAAAATGGCATAATTGAAACTATAACCAGAGAAGCTATTTTTATTCTATTTCTCCATTCTGCACCTTCATCCCTTGGAATGTTTGGCTGGTCTGCTAAGAGTTGACGTAGTACAGCAAGGTCACTGGAACTGCAAAGGAAAATATCATCATGAATGCTCTAGTTAATTAAGAAAAAAAATCACTATCATCTACAAGAAAATCAAAAGAGAATGAATTCCAGAGAGGACAAAATACATGAGTGATTAGGAAAAGCTGAATGGCAAGGCCATTGAACTTACCTACTCTTCCATGTCAGCAAGGAGAAAACTGATGATTTCAGTGTAAACCTGTCAAATGGTAACCAGGATAAGTTCACAGAAAAATAAAAAGGGGACATATTTTAGTGCAGGAGAACTAAGATTACAAGCACTTATGCACATGTGCTGTGACTCCTGTAAGAGTAGTGCCAGGACATGTGTCTGTGACGTCTTAAAATATCAGCACAATGGAAGAGTACAAATAATGTCTGAATTGGAGGATTAGCATACAACGGTTAGAAGTTGGAATGTAGCTCTATTATCAACTGGGAATATTTTAAATCAACATGAACTGGACTTCTTAGTCATAGCTATCGCTATGCTTGGGTTGGATCATAAGTCAGGTCCAGCAAAATGATTATACAGACACACAACTCAACATGCACTAACATAACAACAGCATAGTTATACCAAGACCAAATGCAAGCATTAAATGATTAACTTGGACGACTGGAAGTGCCCTAAGCATAATTCTGTTCTTACTCAGCATGGTGCATCTCGCATAATGTTTGAAATCCATCCAGGCATTCTGCAACTGATGGCAAAATTCCCACTTGTAAATGCATCTGTTTTGCCGTGAGTGCCGACCCGCCTCTCACCATCTGCTTGGTATCACACAGAGCCTTATTTAAAGCTTTCACAACGCCATTGAACTTCTCCCTGAATAATTGACACCATTGATGTCAGACCAACATGAATTAGAATTTTCCCTTCGTTTGTTCAGACCAAAATTGAAGGAAACTACACATGTAAAAAAAAAAAAGCAAAGTAGCTTACAGTGTCTCCCTGATTTTAACAAAAATGAACTCCAGAACCTCCATCTGGTTCCCGACGAGGTCCTCTCTGATGTTGGGCACAACTCGCAAGGGGCCATAATTCTTATCCTCTCCAAGGGCCTTTATTAAATGACACAAACAATCAAATTTTGGTTCCTCTACATAGTTGATGAAAAGCTAAAATGGCAACAGGTCAACAGTACAACACAACTGCATGCCACGCAAGTCATACATTTTCCACAGGATTCTCAAACATACAAGCAAGTAGCAACTCGACGTCTTATGCGAATAGCAAAACTGCAGATCAGGAATAGCTAACAGAAGCACTATGGATTCAACAAAACCCTAAAATTTGCTGTTGCAATCTCGGAGAAGTGCTCGCAACAAATACGAGAGAACAGTCTCAAACTGCACAATTATGGTTTGGGAAACCTTGGGCTGCCAAACTGGCTGCCACTAGTGTTGAGACTGCGCGAGAGGAGGATCCAAAAAAGATACCTGAAGGCGAGAGATGACCGCGGCAGCGTTAGAGAATTGGGAGAGGAGCCGAGTGTTGAGGTCATCCCACTGGCCCATCTCCTCCCGCGCCTTCCTCACCCGCTGCTGCACCTTCCGCACCACCGCCTCCATCTGGTTGTTCGCTCGCTCGTCCGGCTTCCGCTGTCCGGCTGTCCCCCAACGGTGCCCAGGCAGCTCAGCTCCCCTGATTCCAGAGTACGGGAACCTCGTGGCAGTGCGTCCCTTCTCTATCCCTCGGAGAATCGAAGTAGAAATTTCAGCATAAATTGAAATTGTTTAACATTAAAAGGTACCAAGAGTTCAAGGTACTAGAATAAGTAATTTGGGGACAAATGAAAAGGAATTTGGGATTTGGGGAGATTGAATGCCTGAATCTCAACTTACAATTCTGCTTGGCTGCTGCCTGCCTCTGCCGGCTCCCTGCTGTCGCTGCTGGCCTGCTGGCTGCTGCTGCCTGCCGGCCGCCGGCCCTGCTGGCTGCTGCCGGCCCCTGCTGCCCTCTGCGCCTCTGCTGGGCGCTGGCGGCCCCCAGCTGCTGGTGCGGTGCGCGGTGCGCGGTGCGCCCAGCGGCCTGGCCGGCACCCGTACGCCCGGCTGGCTGCTGCTGCCGTGCGCGCTGCGCGTCCCTGCGGCCGGCCCCCGCACTCGGCGTCTCCGCCGCCGCCGCCTGGCGCCCTGGCCAGTAGCTAGGGTTCGCGCCTTGCCGCCTTCGCGGTTCGCCGTGGCACCGCCCAAGCCGCGCGACGCTCTTCGTGCGAGTGCCGAGTGCGGCAGGGAGAGAGAGAGAGGGGTGGGAGCGCGATTTTGGGCTTTGGCCTTTGGTACGCTTAGCTTTGTTGGGCTTTCGTTGGGAGAGATGAAAATTAGGCCTATTAATCTGTATAATAATAATAATAATAATACTTAGTTCGTAATATTTTTATTATAGGGTAAATTTTTCCTAATTCCTAGGAGTAGTTAATCTCACCTAGATTAGACTCCTAACGTATTGCCATAGGTTCATTAAGCGGACCCGTTAATATAATGAACTAGATGACACTTGCGCGTTGCTGCGGGAATTTTGTAGAGAGATTTATAGATAGCTCTTTTGGACTCAAGTAGAAGCATCAATATTTATATATTCAACTTGAGTACATATAAGAAAAATATAGTATTATTGCTTGTGTATGGTATGAAAGTAAATAGAATCCATCTAAAAAGGAATAAGTCATATTCATAAAGATACGTCATTTAGATCAACATGATGGGAGTACTAATGAGATTACTTATTGTAATTACAAAATAGATATCTAATTTGCAATTATAAAATAAATTTCTAATTTCTAATTTTAGGTAGTACAGCACAGTGGGAAGGTTGCAGACGTTGTTACCGTATCCTGCATGTGGCGGAAAAAACATAATTAGAAAGTAGGAGAAAGCATGAAAGAATACACTATACTTATATTACCAGTACGGCATGGATACTTCAAATGGCCGGAAAAGAATCGATGCGGTAAGAGCGTTCATAAACGTCCGGCTTTGGGCCAAGAAGATGCTGCCTCTCGGTGCTTGCCATGGGGCCGCGTAGCGGCGCAGGGAGAAGCTTGATAGTGGCGAGCGTCCTGTGGTAGCGGCTACGTCGTGTGTGCCATCACCAGTTAACATTCAGCGATGACCAACGAAACGGCATCACTTTCTGCTTCCTATGGAGGAGCCGGAGGACTGCCCGAAGGGTTTGGAGATCTTGCGCATGTTCTTGTACTCCAAGAATCCCAACGTATTCCTTGGGAAGAAACGGAAGATTTAATTTAAGGTGCTTATATATACATGCGCTCGTGTGACAAACAATGGCGATGGGAGTAGTTTGTGTGTTAGGCAGCTGCAACATGCGCTCGAGATTTAATAGTAAGCTTGCTTTGGAAATTGGGAGACGAAGAGATTATTTATTTGCCTGGTGCCTGGTGAAGTGCACTGCAGTGCAGTTCCTATGCCACGCAAAGACCGTCTCGCTTCCGCAGCCCTTCCTCCATAACCACAGTGTACGTGAACTGTCGCAGTTTTGCATGCACGCCAGTGTCAAAGAAGGAGATCCAACTTGACATCAGACTCCGAAGCTTCATTGATGTCCTCCACGGTCGGCGGCGACAACTCTCTAATTTTAGATGTCGTCGACGTCGGGCCGGGGAAGGAGGCCCGACTCTTGTAGATACCACGTCATCTACTGTACAGGCTTGCATGATTGAGCGGGCGGCCTGCAGCTGAGCGGGAGGCCAGCGGGACTAAGTGTCGAGCGACGTGGTGTGGTTGGGCAACCGAGCCCTTGGAGCGAGGAAGCCAAAGATTCAGTTGGCTGCGTTGCAGACTTGCAGCAGGTAGGCGGGGGATTCCTTTGATATAAGGAAGATCGGATGTATGCGTAGGCGATTCAAATTCTGATGCATGTGTAATGGCCGGTGGCGTTTCAAATGAGGATGCATGCATGGCTGACAGCTAGTGGGGCAGGTGTACACGAACAGTCGGCATGCACACATGCACATGCGTTACGTTTTGTATGTTGAGAAGCCACGGGTGGACAATAACCATGGGTCAGTACTGGAGTGAAAATTTTGTATTCTGATCCTTTTTGAAAACTTTTTTCGTAAATAGCTTCCTAACAAAATTTTCTTTAAAAATGGAACAGACGTTCGGCATCATGTCAAAGGACGCCGAGGTATGAGACTCGAACGTTGTTGGAAGAGGTAGTGCTACGTCACCAACACCGTCAGTCACAGTTACAAGCGTTGCTGTGACCTCGGCGTCATGCCAGTCAAGGCCGAGGTCTGGAGCTGGTGACGCGCGTGCTGCTGTTTGCTGCTGCCAGCCTGGGCTGGCCCGGCTGGCTGCTCTGCCGCCCTGCTCTGCGTTGTGGTGTGTACTGGAGCGGCGTGTGCGTTGACGTGCATGCGCTACTAGCTGCTAGCCTGCTATACGAGCGGCTAGTAGTAGCAGCTACTGTTCCAAAAAATGATAGTAGCTGATACTGTTAAAAATTGATAGCTGCTACTGGAGTTGCGTTACCTGCATATTTTAATTTTAATTTGAAAAAATGGATAACTCTTTATTGAACTCTGAATTAAATAAATAATATTTTTTTACAACAGTGAATATTTGAATTACTATTTAACTTATATTCGAACTAATTTATAATTGCTCCATATATTATTTTTTGATGCACATTTTTCGTTGTCCTATAAAATAACTCTACAACAGCAAAACTTAGAGAACTTGTTGTGGATTTGTAGCTTGGTCAGCATGAAAATGGTTATATAATTATGTTCTTTATTAGCTTATTCATATATATGATCAACTAAATATTTCTAAATATCTGTTATATAACAGTATATTACACCGGTTTGGATTATTTGTGGGCGGTTCAATTCATGTAGTCCAAAACTATCGAACCGATGGTTCAACCGGTTCTTAACGGTTGGACCAGTGAACCGATGGTCTTACCGGTTCGACGTTCGGTCCGGTCCTCAAGGTTGTATAAAATTTTTTAATACAACGAACAGTCAAATATGATGTTTGAAAGTCAAAAACGACGCTCTTTTTGGGATGGAGGGAGTACTAGTTTAGGGAGGGTGCAGCAGGCTCCATGGTGACATGAAGGGGTGTTTAGATACAGTAAAAACTTCACATGTTAAATTGAATTTTTTATAAGATATCGGGAGGATTTTTTTGATAGTAATAAAAAAAACTAGTTACATAAGTCGCTCGTTAACCGTGAGATAAATTTATTAAGCCTAATCCATCATTAGTAAATGTTTACTTTAGCATAACATTGTCAAATCGTTGAATAATTAGGCTTAAAAGATGGACTATGCTAACGCGCGCGAGCGTTAGGCCTACCACCTGCATCTCCCGCACGCCTTCTCTACCGCCTCCGCCTCGTCGTCCCCATCCTCGACGCCTCCCCCACCGTCTTTTTCATCTATATTTTATACATGTAAGGTAAGGTCAATTTCATAATGTACATCGAGTAAATATCTGATTTCGGATCCGCATTCGAACCATTCGAACCATCAGTTTTGTATTCGTATTTGAATCGTATTCGTATTCGAATTAAAATATGGTAAAAGATGACATCCGAATTCGATTCCATGCGTATCCGATCCGTTTCCATCCTTAGACGCCGAGGTGCAACAATGGTGCCGAGCCCTGCCACATCGCCACCACGTTGGCGCACAACTTCCTAATCTCGGCGCTAAAGAAATTAGCGCCGAGCCATGTTACCTCGGCGCCAATAATCACATCGCGGAGGTTTGGGTCTATTTTCTAAAGGATATCGTGAGGGATGTATTTGTGAGAATCTTTCGAAAAAAAATTCAAAAACCAAAAAAAATACAGTGGCAGGTAATGTACTCCCTCCGTCCAAAAATAGATATCGGCATATCGTTATAGGATGCGTGCTGGTCAAACT
Organism: Eremochloa ophiuroides; assembly: GCA_038502445.1. Lineage (NCBI taxonomy): Eukaryota > Viridiplantae > Streptophyta > Magnoliopsida > Poales > Poaceae > Eremochloa > Eremochloa ophiuroides. The sequence continues at coordinate 103,875,673 of JAHLJS010000001.1, read as the reverse complement.
TTCTTAATTTTGAATGAATTTATAAAAAGTGCGTGCTACATTTATATCTCCAAATAAATATATTATAAAAGTATATTTAAAGAATGTATCTAATGATACTAATTAGTCTTTGACTACTCAAAAATTGAGAATAACATAGTATTTTAGTACGGAGTGAGTAACTTCAGTGGCAGCTATCATTTTTCTTTAACTGTAGCAGCTATCATTTTTTTTTTTGAACGATAGCTGCTACTACTAGCAGCTAGCACATGCACGTCAACGCACACCGCTCCAGTAAGCAGAGCAGGGCGGCAGAAGCAGAGCGCAGAGCAGCCAGCCGCAGCGCGCGCCACCACTCTATATCTCTACTTTAAAAAAAATATTTCGTCCTAATTACGAAGATTAACTTTCTTCCGCACTCATCCAATCTCTATATCCATACTCTATATTTATTTTTCGTTTTTTATTCCCTTCCACCCACCCACCCACCCACTCCTCTCTCTCTTCTCCTCCCTATCGCCCTCCGCCCAGCGCAACGGTGTTCCCGGCGGCGGCGCACGGCCCCGGCGAGCGTGCGGCCCGACGAGGGGCGCGCGGCTGCTCCGGCGGGCCCCGGCATGGGCGGATCCGGTGGGCGAGCGAACCTCCTGCTCCGGCGCGCGGCTGCTTCGGGCGGATCCGGCGCGCGGCTGCTCCGGCGGCCATCGGCGGCGGGCGGATCCGGCGTGTGGCTGATCCGGCAGGCCCCGGCGCGGGCGGATCCGGCGGGCGGGAGAGCCACCTGCTCCGGCGCGCGGCTGCTCCGCCCGCTCTCCTCCGCCCTACTCTCCCTCCTCCGCCGGCGGCCTCACCTCCCTCCCCGGCCCGGCCTCTTCTCCGGCGGCCGCCTCCTCCGGCCCCGGCGCGATCCAGGCACGGCCCCTGCGCGACTCCGGCGTGGCTCCGCGCGGCCCCGACGCGACCCAGGCGCGCGCAGACGGAGGCGGAGGCCACATCTCCGGCGCGGCCTCGGCCTCCGGCTCTCTCTCTCTCTCTCTCTCCCTCCCCTCTGCCTGGGCCCCACGCGCGCGGGCTGTACCGTACCGGCGGCGGGGCTCGCCCACGCGGCCACGGCGGCGGCGGGAGGAGCACCGGCGGCCACGGTCCTTCTCTCTCCTCGAGCAGGCCCCGCAGCGTGCATACCGTTTCCCTCCGTACCTCCGCCACAGAGCGCGCGAACGAGCCGGCCCGCTTGCGTAGCCTACGTGGTAGCGTGCGGCGGTGCAGCGTTTTTGGAACTGGAGGATGGCGTACCGTACGTTATACCGTTCCCAGTGCAGATAGCTTGACACCGAGGTCACAACAGCGCTTGTAACTGCGATCGACGGTGTTGATAACGTGATGCTACCTCGATGTCATTGGACACAATGTCGAGCTTCATACCTCGGCGTCATGTGGCGTCGTGTGACATGACGCCGAGCATGTGTCCTATTTTTAGAGAAAGTTTTGTTGGAGGGCTATTTGTGAAAAAAAAGTTTTTAAAAAGGACTAAAATATAAAATTTTCACCTGTACTGGACGGATCGGAGAACACCCTTCAAAGTTCGACCAGCAATGATGGGAGGGAGATTTGGCTATACATGTGTAGTGATTTGTGGATGTGGGTCCTCCTGATGACATGGCTTCACGAAATTGTAGAGAAATCTACTAGTAGGTTCCTCCTATTTAGATATAGGAGATATAAGTAAATTCTATCGTCATTTGCGGGCGTCCAACAACCACAGCCAACGCATGCGGCGGCGGCGGCGGCTTTGCTCGATCCAATGGGCTGCCCTGGCCCACGATCCAGTCCACGTACATTGGTTTGCTATTATGATCCAGCGATCCCCAAGCGGCGACCATGGAGCAGGAGTCGGCGCCAGCGGCTCGGCAGAGCAGTGGCGTGCGGAGGCGGCAACCGACCTAACACTAGCCCCTAGCGGCACGCTGCTTCCCCTCGCAGATCCGTTGGCTGCGCACTGTCTTCCTGCCCGGCGGTGTCGTCTGTTCTCCAGCCGGCGGCGACGCCTTCTTCTTCCACGGGCAGCGTAATCTTGTTTTCCTCGTTGCATGCAGATTGCGAGACGCCGGCGACAAGTAAAAGTATGCATACATACTTGTACGACGTGCCAAGCAAAAGTATGCACGCATACTACTACTACACTAGATATGCACGCATACTAATACAACTATACAAGTAAAAGTATGCATATATACATACTTGTACGACGTGTATGCACGCATACTAGTACACTAGGTATATAGACATACTTCCAAATAAATACATCTATACAAGTAAAAGTATGCAAACATATACTTGTACGACATGTATGTACTCCTACTCCCTTGGTATATATACATGCACATACTTATGCACGATTTGCATCCTTCAGTAAGTTAGTCAATGCATGGTACGAAATTAATGCCATGCACCCGTTACCAGAAATCATGGATCGGAGATCCCCAGCATGCATATGATTAATTGGCTGAATATTCCTAAACGGGTTTAGTGACAGGACACAATAAAGACCCAATTAGCAGTCAAACAAGCAGGGAGTAGTTACTCCTAAAAATAAAAAAAACTATATATATATATATATATATATATATATATATGAGTAAATTACATGAGGCGGTCCATGAAGTATTGGGCTGGTTTCATTTGAGTCCCTAAACTATGAAAATGCACATGTAGTATGGCCCTGTTCGCTTCGTCTAAAAAGCGCTTATTTTTCAGCTCTGGAACAGTATTTTCCTCTCACAAAAAATCAGCAACAGCCGAAATCAGCTCAGCTTATCAGCTCCAGCGAACAGAGCTGACGGTCCAAAACATCCTATGGACGCATTGACGGTCCAGACTCTGCTAAAAAAAAAAAAAAAGCTAGAAGGGCCAGACTAATCTTCTCCTTGTTTCTTTTCGTCGTCTCGACAGGGCGACGGGCAGCGCGAGCGGGTGGGCTACGGGTGGCGAGCGGGTGGGCGGCCGGCGGCACGCGCGAGCTGGCGGCGCGAGCGGCGGGCGGCGCTAGAGGCAGGCGACGCGCGCGAGCTGCCGGCGGCCCTAGCGGCTGCGGCGCGAGCGGCAAGCGGCGGGCGCGAGCTGCAGGCGGCGCTAGCGGCTGGCGCCAGTGACTGGTGGTGCAACCGGGGGAGATTGCTTTGCGTCCAAAAGGGCAGCCGGCGCCGCAATGCTGGAAGTTCAGCTAGTGTAATCTTATCTGGACCCTCTCTTGAGTTATTGATGTGGATGTCTCGACATTGTGGAAGATTTTAGACCATTTTCGTTTGAAAGCCGATGATTTGTATGCATGAATGGCGGTGTTCTAGGGTTCTGGTACTGTTAGGCAAAATGTTGCAGTAAATGTGTTGAAACATGCAGGTCCAGGGTCTACTATGTTCAGTTTAGAGGTGCACCATGCTGGTTTTTTTGTCAGTGTTGAGGAGAACCTGTGGCTACATTGAAGAAAAAATTGACTGGTTTGATTATTGTGTTGCTGATACTTGGTCACTCCCTATGGATAGAAGACTTTGTAGGTTCAGTTAGGTTATGATAAGACATCACATCCAGTATTGAAGGTGTACTGGTTACTGCCAGGGAAGACTTTAGCAGATGGTTTGAGAATTATAGATAGTGATAATGACACACAGGTCATGACTGTCCGAGGCATCCCCACCTTTTGAGTACCCATTCTCAAGATGAGATGGAAGCAGGAAACAATGCTTTCACATATGCTTTCTCAGCTTTGATGAATACCCATTTGGCCTGTACCATGACTAATTTACTCTGCCTTTTCCCTACACTAATGTTACACAATTTTTTCTTGACATCTGTAGCCCACACAATGCTGCAGCTTAAATCAGTAGCTGGGGCCATTGCCTAACTCTACCTTCATTCAGTCCAACCAGCCAGCAGCAAGACCACAAGTTGTCACTACTGCAACTAAGGCGGGCAGGGCAAGACTGAACAAAATGAAAGTGCCTACTAGTTGGCAAGAGCAAAGAAGCTATTAAAGCTGGACAAGATGGAGGGAAGAAGGGCAAGAAGACTGGAGTTGGAGGGAAGAAGACCACAACTAAAAATGCTGCATGAAACTGTGAACTATGGCTACCTGACTTTTGTGACTGGAATAGGACTTTTGTGACTGGAACAGGACAGGTTTTAGTTGCCTTTTATGGATAACAACACCTTTTGGATAGCAATATAGTTGCCTTTTGTGTACAGCAACATCTTTTGTAATGCATACACACGTGTATGCATGCCTACACTAAACTGTAGCTTCAGAGTGTAGATGGTTGCATGCATGTGATGCAATGCCATTGTCTTAGGCTACAAACTTGATGACTCGATATGCAACTTTGGTTGGTAAGCATCAAAATGCAGTTTGCATAATTGAAATGGAGTTTGAAAATGTGTTCTTCTGAATTTGCCTTGCATTGGACATAAAAAATGCCTCTCTGCTTAAAATAAAATGAGTGAGGAGGAGAAGATGAGATCGACCAGGGACCTCTCTGCTTAAAAGTTAACAGCTGGCAAGTGTCACGTGCGCCTCACAGCAGCTGGCTGGCTGCTTAAAGCCTCCAGGGCTGTTTTGGACCTGCTAGGGTACAATTAGATAGATTGTGTAGCCAAATATGCATTTTCATAGTTTAGGGACCCAAACGAAACCTGTTCAATACTTCATGGACCGCCCATGCAATTTACTCTCTCTCTCTCTATCTATATATATATATATATATGTATATAGACATGTATATATATTATGTATAACAAATATAAAAAATAATTGGTATTCAACTTAATACCATTGAATACTGATGGGCCCGCCCATCAGCTCCCCTATCGCTCATTCAGTTCAAATAGAAGCATTAGAATTCACTAAGAAAAAGAAGCATTAGAAGGAATCCAAAAATAGAAGCATTCCCCTAGCATCACAATCAGCTGATAGGGGGGGAAAAAGGCAAGGTTCAGACTTCAGAAACAGACACTGCCACCTATTAGTGGCTGAGAGCCTGTGACCAACTTAGTTCCTTACCACGACACCTCTTGTCTATAGCCTGAATTGCGCACGGCGATCAGGATGTGCACTGTCAGGGCGACTTCCGTGAGTAGGCCAGCCTCTCCCTTCCAAATGGGAATGAGATCAGCAACAGCATCCACGATGCCTCAGCTTCTAGACCGAGAGTGGGATAACCAAGTAGGCGCGACTTGACAGGGGAAGAGCGCCTCAACAATTCTGCAGTTCTTCATCACTCATCGGAACGCCGAAGCCTGATTGGAGTGACCAACCAAGCACTCAATGTTTTTTGTCTCGAGTCCTGAGGACTAGCACAAAGGTCCAGAATGTAAGCAGAGCATGTCCAAATGGCATGGATTTTGAAAGATCGTGAGATCATCGACAAAAAACACAAGTTCTGCTTTTAATGGCCTTACCGATTCAAAATTATGCTCACGACTTTATGCACCCCTTACAGGTTAAATACATATGTTTGAGGGTACCGCCATTTTCACCAACTCATGCTCTGAAAAAATGCAGAAACTATTATATCTCTTTGTTCATTTGTTCAATACATGAAACCAAGCTGACAAGATACTTATGCATTAAGCCCAGAGTTGCTCAGATCTTATATTCCTTTGTTCAGTTGAAGTGACAAGATCCTTATGCATTAAGCCATAATTATTTATAAAATGGCATGATACATACAAGACAGATTTAACCTCATATCATTGCGCAACCACACTATCCCAGTGTCACAATCTACATTACTGGGAATATTAATATCAAATTATGTATCCAAAAAAGTGAAAAACATAGCAAACTGGCTCAGTTCCCATGTCATATTGATACACTAGGTTCCATGGAAAAAGAAGCACTGTCACAAGTATCACGCATGCTCTGTGGCTGTTTACGCAATGTTTTAGCACTCAAGGTGACCATTCACTCACTGTGCATGTCTCACACCATATTAAATTTAAGTTAGGAAGAGGAGGATGAACTTTATGTTTATCTATAAAAAAAATCAGTCGAAATATAATCAGTTTTCATGTCATTCTGCAAGGAATTCCTGTGACCAGGTGCCCACCTTACGTTCACAAAACTATGCTAAACACAGCGTAATGGAACACATCTCTTTTTAGTCACAAGACTCGCTGCCAACTCATGTACTAAATTATACAGGATATATAAAGGCCATGCAATTTTATTTCAAAAAAATAAAAATAAAGGCCATGCAATTCTAATCGCCTGTTCATTTCAAACTGGAAACCAAACACTAGTCTGAAACTAAATCTGAAACATAATCCGATCTGCTGATAGAACAATTGGTACTGGCAAGCAGAGCACCATGTTGGATCGTGAGATCATCGGCAATAAACATCTGTTAGCTGGATGCGAGCACTGGCAAGCAGAGCAAGAGTACTATATATATCGAACACCATGTTGGATCAAAGAGTTGAGCTAATTGGACAGAAATAGAACAATTGGTACGTGGGATCGGATCAACCAGAACTGTCATGTGCGGTCATTTCAGGCAATCTGTTCAAAGCATTCACTGCAACTTCATACAAGCAGAACTGCAGAGTTCTAAAAAGAACTTCAGAGGCCAAGCAATGATACTACCAGTACCAGCAATATCATGGAACTGAAGATGGCATGCATTTCGGAAGAAGTAATGATCTCATGCAATCAGGCTAACAGTAATAAGAACTACAACCCAATCGATCAGGTGTAGAACGATAGTAAGTAGGTAACACGTTGGGCACAGGTAAAACAATTCGATGATATCAATCAGAAATGACAAGAAATTCAGGAATTCAGGATGTAATATCTGATATGTATTCACTTCAGGTAAGACCGTAAGAGGCAACTAGTTCAAACTTCCACCACACATTCGGTTATGCTCTTATTCAACAGAACCAAACGAAAATGCCAAGCGAGTGCGTAGACCGATCTGATCAGAACACCTATCGACGCGAGACAACTACGAAGGCAATCAGAAGAAGGGAGAAGTAGAACACGGGGAACCTTCCGCTCGGCCGGCAGATGTGGTGAGATGTTACTATGTTAGAGCAGCGTGAGGCGAATTGGAAGGCTCAGGCTCATGCGTAGAAGTCCCGGACGTACTCCCGACTCAGCTCCGCGGCCCTCGCCTCCTGCGCCGGGGTGAGGTCGTTGGCGATGTTGAAGGCGGCTCGGATCTCTTCGGTTGTCTTGCCCTTGATCATGTCGGCGACCTTGTGGGCGACGGCGTCGAGGAGCCCGTGGATGATGAGGTAGCTGGAGGCGTCGAGGAGGTCGTAGAGGGCGTCCGTGGTGAGGCGGTCGACGAACTCGCGGTCCCAAGCCTCGAGGTCCTCGGACGCCGTGGCGCTGACGACTCCTGCGCTGGTGCTTCCCGCGGCGGGGTCGGAGTTGGGCTTGGTGGCGGCCTCGGCGTGCTTGTTGCAGTACTCCAGCACCATGGCCAGGGTGCTCCCGTCGACGATGGGGAGTCGGACGACGTCGTCGTTGTCGGTGACGCCCTTTTCTACCATGTCGCGGAGAAGCCCCGACTGATGTGCCACCGCCTCCGACACGCGATGGACCGCCCCGTCCCAGCTCTCCAAGGTGATGAACCTCCCGCCGGTCACATCCTTCGCTTCCGCCGCCACTTTCTCCGCCTCCGACTCCGAGGCCACCACTGCCTTCTCTCCCTGCACCTCCACCATCTTCCCCTTCTCCGCCTCCGACGAGGCCGCCACCGCCACTCCCTTCTCTCCCTGCTCCGCCTCCGACGAGGCTACCACCACTGCCTTCTCTCCCTGCCCCTCCACCTCCGAGACCACCACCTCCTTCTCTCCCTGCTCCTCCGCCGCCGCCGCTCCCTTCTTCTCTCCCTCCGCTTCCATCGCCCTCGGGCCGCGGCTCGCTCAACAACGAAAACCTTGCTTGGCTAGGCGCTCTCGCGGTGAGTAGGTGGGCAGGGCACGTCTGGAATGATCGAGTCGGCGGCGGGGGTGGCGCCGCTTTATACCCGCGCTTCACGGGGCACTGGCTCCTGGCGAGGCCTGTTCATGCCAGGCTGGCCCCAGCCAATCCATTTCTTCGAACGCAAGAAGGTGGCCCACGGTCTCGGCAAATGCCGAATGGGTTCATTTTTGTGTGAGAGGAGTTTCTTCGTCCCAACATTTTTTTTGAGCGAATCTTCGTTCAAACTGATGGGCCACCTCAGATAAACGAGCTCCATTCTTGTTGTACTGGGCTTCTGACGGCCCAGTTTCCGTGAAAAGGAAGTCATTTATATATCGTCTTGTGTTATAATAACTCTGAATATCCGATCAAAAGAAAAGAGAGAGATTCGCAGGAAAAAAAAGGAGAGAGAGACTGCAGTCTGCAGCTGTTCTAGAATGCGTTCACAAGAAAGCAACAAATACAGGCTTCTATAAGAGCTCAATACTCAATACAGCCACTTGCTATATACAGTATATCGAATGATGATAAAACATGTCATTCAGACGCCTATTCCATGAGGCCAAGGAACCAAACGTAAACTGAAACAAAAGGCATTTGGAAAGAAAATGCCAAAACTATGCCAAAAATATCACAAAATAGCACGCAGAGCGCATTGTGGCACTGCCGTGCTATTCCTCTGTCCAGGTCTCCGCACATTAAACAGAGCATAACCTGAATTAAGAGTTAGTTGTAATTTTTGAAGAAAGCAAATAAGGAAGGAATACGTCGTCCTGCAACCGGGAGACATGCTAAAACCAGTACCACATTTTGTTCAGAGGTAGACACATGCCCCCTTGCCATGTTAAACTGAATGTATCTAAACAAAGACGGCACCAATTACCGCGGGTAAATGCTCACTTCATGTTCATGCAAGCCGACCACAAAGTGCATGGCACTGAACATTCAGAACATGCAGCATTTCAGAACTACTGTATTACTATTACTGTAACCTCACAAGCAAAGCATATCAAGAGTATTAGCACATTCGATTAAGAGTGGTAGAGACATTTGATTCAATACAAGATCACAGTGCCGACCACATGGCTATAAATTTGTTTTTATACAAAGACAAACAGAACTAAACAGAGTCTGCTGTTCGCATGTCGAAGCTGCACTTCCTTGCTGTGTGCTAAAACACAATACAACATATACATGTTCTGGTCTTCCAGACTGACATAATTATTGGAGGGTTGCCAACTAGGAGTAGTATCTACTGAAGAACACATGACACTTTTTTCTGGGTTTAAAATACTCTAACATAATAAGTAGTCTATATAGTAGATCAAGATCTCTATCCATTGCGCCTCTAGTAATAATTAATAACAGAGATTTGATTGTATGATTGACGTGACAAATTTGTACGACAATAATACGAGGTAGACACTAGACACAGAGAAGTTACAACTAATTTGGACAGGAACGACGTACAAATATAATTTGGATTGAATAAAATAAGGCCTGCATCATCCAATTTAGGATACAATTTCATTTCAGCACCTCAATTAAATGCAGAACTGCAGAGAACCAATCGTATGCAACTGAATAAAACATGACGTGCTAAAAAGCGCAAGTAGATCTAGTAGTACCTATAGGTAGTTAGATCATGATTGATCAAGAGCAGCAGCAATCATAATTAGACAGACACAGATCAGAAATGGCTCAAAAACATATTGACGGGCAACTCATGGCTTCATATTTGATGCTGTTCTTCAGCGGGACGAATAGAATTTGCTAAGCTTGACCCAATGCTTTGTCTGAATTTAACTGACAAACAACAACTATGGTAAGAACGAAAAAGCATCCGCTGCTACGTATGCAAGTAGAAGGAAGGATTGATGCAGCAGAACTAGCGAAATGTTACCCCAAGGCTCCTATCAGTCTTCGTTCTCGTCCTCGTCCTCGTCCTCGTCCTCGTCCTCGTCCTCGTCCTCGTCTTCGTCCTCGTTCTCGTCCTCGTCCTCGTCCTCGTTCTCGTTCTCGTTCCTCGTCCTCGTCCTCGTCCTCGTCCTCGCCATCGCCGAAGGCCCAGGCATGCTCCAGGCGAATCTCCTTTTCCTGCGCCTTGGTGTAATCGTTCTTGATGTTGAACATCTTGCGGATCTGCTCGGGGGTCTTGCCCGTCATCATGTCGGCGATCTTGCGGCAGGTGACGTCGACAAGGCCATCCATGTCGAGGTAATCGGCGGCCTGGACGAGGTCGAAGAAGGCGTCCATGGTGAGGCCGTCGACGAGCTTGCGGTCCCACTCCTCCAGGTCCTCGGACGCCGCGGTGGTGTCGAAGACGCTGATGCCGCTGGGGTCGGAGTTGGCCGCGTGCTTGTTGAAGTACTCGGCCACCTTCTCAAGGGCCTCGGAGCCGATCTTCTCGAGCAGGATGCCGCCGTCCGTGCCGCCGCCGGAGATCTTCCCCTTGAGGAACTTCGACAGCCGCTCCGCCGCCTCCTTCGAGACCTCGAACGGCTTCCCGTCCGAGCTTCTCAGGGTGATCATGTCCCCCCCGGCGGCCACCTCCTTCGCCGCCGCAGCCGCTCCCTCGCCCACCTCCACCGCTCCCTTCTCTCCCTTCTCCACCGCCATCGCTCTCTCGGGGCCTCGGCGTCGCTCAACGACGAAACCGGCCTCGCTTCGCTTAGCCGCTCTCAAGGGTGATGTGATCACGGGCTCACTCACACGCGGAAGAATCGAGTTGGGTGTTCTTGGGGGTGGCGGCGTGGCCGCGTGGGGCTGCTTTTTATAGGCGCGGCGCTCTCCACCTCCACGGGTTCGGCTCGTTGTGCAGCCGGGAAGAGCCGAATGGGCGTGGCGCCGTGGCCGCGTGGGCGCGTCGCTGCCTGGCTGACAGCGGGGGACTTGTCCGGTTGGTTGTCCAATGCAAATTTGCCTCATCAGCCATGTTTTGATTTTCTTCGCACAAAATTGTCTAGCCAGATAGCAATCGAGACCATTGATTTTTGAATGATTTATGTGAGGAGCTTTAGGTTCGAGTCTCGTTCACTTGAACTAAAAATAAAATTTGATTTTAAATTCGAGCTGATTTATTAGTGAGAAAATTATTTCGTGTCTGAAAATAAACTGCTGATTGCTCAAGCTTCAGGTGTCGTTTGGAAACGCTCCTAGTGCCACAAGCTTTGCCTAGATTGAAAGAAAACTAGCCGTCTAACAAGCATTGTCTGTCAAAACACCAGCTAAACATCTCTTTTGACTGGCAGGCATTAAGCACGAGAACAACCACTCCATTCGGCTGGCTAGCTCAGCCAGCACCAGCCAACCACTCAGCAGTGTTTTTCTCTCAGAATAACCAGTCAGTCAGCCGTACCGTACCAGCCAGCCGAACAAAGTGAAGGAGTGTCATAATTGATTGTCGTGTCATTGACTCATAATAGTCTGGCTCACACCACGCACACAGCCTTGTACTCCCTCCATCTAAAAAAACATGCAATTCTAGCACAATACCATATTTTAATATGTCAACTTTGATCAATTATAGATAAAAACTATAAATATTTATAATGCCAAATAAATACCATTAGATTCGTTATGAAATTTATTTTTATAATATATTAATTTAGAGTCATAAATATAAATACCATTTACTAGAAATTTAGTTAAACGTGAACTATTTAACGTGGCACGTAACCTATAGTTACTTCCTTTTTAGGACGGAGGTAGTACTGATCTGGAGAATTGATAGATTTAACAAATGTTTGATTTGGTTGCCCATGCCTAGACAGCGAGGCGCCAAGGCTAGCTACAGAGCCTATTTGGTTGCTAGGGTCCCGCCATCAGCCAAGCAACTTTTTCTCGTTGGACGTTTAACCTACAGGCGCTAATTGGTAACTAGTTGTTAGCTACCTAGCTTGCTAATTTTAACTAATCTGAACTGAAACTTTTAGATTCAACCAACGCTCTACCTCATCCTCATCCAACACTCTGGCCCCGATGGAGTCTAAGGGCTCCTTTGGATGTTGGGCCAGAAATACCCTATGATTTAAGCCCCCAAGGGACATTCTCCCCTGCACTTGTCCATCTCTATTAGAATTCCGGCTGCCATTTGAATAACACATGGATACAAATCTCGAGTGACCAAAAATATTGATAATAATCAAAAAAATACAAAGAAGACATAAACGTGGTTTCCCCAAGTTGAAACTTTGTACCATAGATAATTTAGCACTGATACATAATTACAATCATTTGCATATATAGTCTTTTATATTCTGGAAGTCAAAGACAGACATGTAGCAACATCCAGATCAAGCATGAAATAAACATAAAAGCAACATCGTGGAATACGGCAAATTGGAAATTTCTCGCACAACTAAAATCTATAAATCTGTGATTGATACATTCAGTAACTTTGATACTTCATGTGTTGCCCCTTCAAATATCTTGGACACTCAAACCTGCATCAACGAACATTGTGATTAGTCATCACAAACGTAAGTATAAGAACTGCAAATGCTAATGTTAATAGGAATATACACTCCACACAAGATCGTAGCCAGCAAGAGACTATCAAACCACAAGGACCAAAATTTCTTACTAATAAGTTAGACCGTCTATGTCAAGATTGCTATATAGACTATCACAAGGTTGCTTACTAATAATACTTTATGTCCAATCTGAATACGACACACTTCAAGGCCAAGGAGAAATTACTTCAATAAACAGAGATGAAATTAACATTTGTGAACAGATGTTCAAAAGATTAACAATATCAGTATGCAATCATGCTTAGTCTGAAGATATTCCGATCAGATTACGTTCTTCGGGTGCAGGAAATGCAGCTGCGGAATGCATTTCAGATGCCACAATACTAAGATCTGAATTGCCATTGGAGAGGATACACCCCCCCCCCCAACACACACACACAGATGCTCAAACCCAAAAGTTGAAAGTGTTTCTGAAGTTTTTCTTTTGTTTTAACAATAATTCCTGAATAGATTGATGTGTTTTGGTGGGTTTCAGTTCAGGAATAGTTTCCTAGCAGTACCAGGTGTGTGCAGTTTTGGATCGAGAGACACCAGAGTTTTTCATGGCAACCGAAGTGTTAAGAGAGAACGGTAGATAATGTTAATTGAACCTGAGCTGTGTCAAATGGGGTCTTAGATGATAGGGTGATTTCTATAATTGTTGTATGACAAAACAAATTACATAGTATGATGATGTAAAAATAAATAGTGGTGGTTATTTACTTATTCTATGATATAGCAGCCTCACCTGCAAAAGGCATGATTTCTTGCCCAGTTGCCAAGCACGAGCAAATGTCTCCTGTTACAGTATATGAACACTCACCTAGTGATAATACACGTCTACTGGTGGGGCGTCAATTCGATTAGTCCGTGGCCATCACCACACCAAATTTATATAATAATCAGAAGACACGACACGATCATGCGACCGGCGAGCGTGCAGTTTAGATAAGCCAAACATATCCGCTACGGGCCAAACCCTGGCGATTAGGCCAAATTTCATACTCGGTTCAATCCAAAGACGGATCTCCTGAGCCGGTCGGCGCTGGCCACGTATACGCCGTCACAATCGCGCTTTGGCGTTTTCCTAAAAAATGGCGAAACCTGGATTGAATAAAGAATGAGCAGGGGAAAAAAAAGAAAAAAACTAAAGCGACCATATCGCCGTGACGTTGCCGCGCTCACGGCGTGAGCAGATGCCGTTCCGACGGAGGACTCGCCCCGCCCGCCGGTGTCACCGTCCCCACGCGTCGCGTTCGTGGCATGGCGTCCTGCCAGGCTGGGGCGCGCCGGGGCCTCGCACGTTTCCGGGGCTGAAGACTTCGTGTCGAAGGCAGCCACACAATAATATGCGCGGACATGAGCAGCTTGAGGCTTTTGAGAGCCCATGGCAAAAGACGAGACGCACCGGGTGCCTCCGTGTTGGCAAAGCTTTGCCGATCGATCGCTGTACTCTGTCAGCCACACGGCTCCATCGAGATTTCAGTGCATGCACACAGGGAACCGACAATGAACTGTCGTACCCACCGTAAAATAAATATTATGTGACAGATCCGCCTTAATCATAGGGCTTACGTGCATCGTCATTGGCCGTAAGGACCTACAATCAGTCTGCACGAGTTCCCCTTGACGTAGGTGGCCTGCCGGGTTTCCTCAGAAACCCTAATCTACCCGAGGAATCTTATTGTAAGAATCTTGCAAGTATTACAACAATTTACGTAAATAATACAAATCAGAGTGAAGAGTGCGGAAGTGTTACATAAACATAGGTTTACAAATATGAATGACATTATCTCAAACCAGAGTTTCGTAGTGGAGTAGCATCATACAACTAGACACCATGCCCAAGGGTTATATCATACACATCATCATTCGTGTCCGATCCGCAACCGGCACAGTCTCAAGCAGAACTGTACTCTCGGCTCACCTGCAACAGGGGTTAACAAACCCTGAGTACTGGGGTACTCCGCAAGACTTATCCGACTAAAGAAAAAGGGAATGAGACTCAGGAATGCAGGCTAAGGGGAATCAAGGTAAGACTTGAGCAAGAGTCAAAGAGTTTTACAGAAAATCATTACTATCCTATTTCAATATTTTAACTCAACCTTATTTTAATCATAATCCATAATTCCAAATTCATTCTCATGTATCATCATACTTTTAAATTCTTAATTATTCTCAAAAACAACTAGTTCCGAACCACTTTTCAATTGTAGGTCAAAAGATCAAGTCTCCATATCCGAGGAGCAACGACGATTCGAATCGATTAGTACTCAGCTGGGGATCCCTATCCATACTGCATATGTACCACTTAAGCTTGCATATACCAACCCCGCCTACCACGGCTTTTCTACCCCTGAACCGATCCTGCGCCACCCGAGAGCACAGTACTCCTCTCCTCTCCAGGCACGCCGGCCACGAGGGTACACGCTACTCTCGCCATCTCTCCACTCTCAGTGCGTGGTTGTCGGTTCAAGTAGTAGAGCCACCGGAGTCAGAGGCTTTCCGTAGTATGTGGCTAGTTGCAAAGTCTCGATCACAGCAAGCCTACAACGAATGGTCCCTAATTCATTTTTCCGTCGGAGACATTGCATTGGGACTTTAACCCAAGTACAAGTAACCGCACGGTTTTTAAATCCCTTTTTCCGCCGGTGGTCAAGCATTGGAGCTCTAACCCAAATTCACAACCACCGAGTAAGAAAATCCCTTCTCTTCTATGACAATGTACTGATCAGGTGCACAGCCACTGAACGAAAATATACCAATTTCCTTTTTCATGAATTAATCAATGACATATATATATCACAATAGCTTAAAAATAGCATTTTATGCAAATCTAATTTATTCAAGCAGGGCTAAGTATTTTCAAACATTTTATTTTAAAATGGGTTCCAGATATTTCAGTGGTCAAGGTTGGTAATGCAGCAATTGGGTTATCAATCAACTCCTATCAACTTAATGCAGTAGATTAACTCAAGTTATAAACGTTTTTCAAATCACAAGGGGAGGGGCTGAATGCACCGGGGCTTGCCTGTGTTGCAGGGTTGGTTAGTTTCCACAGAGGTCATGATGTTGACATCACCATCATTTGATCGATAGATTTTCTTCGAACTTGATTGACATAAACCTTCTCACTCGCGCACACACTACACGTAAATGAATGATGCATGGTTTAATATGATGGTATGCATGACATGATGCATGATGCGAAGTACAAAGAAGTGCATTAATAGTAGATGAATAGAAATAAGAAAGTTGAGTATAACTTTCCTTCACGATGAAGTTGCAAGACAACAAACCTTTTCCTAATTACCTATTACATGAAAAGTTGATTTTAATTTCATAAATAAAAATTGGTGAATAAAACATCATTATTGTCATAAAGCAATAAGGGTGAAGTGCTTTATGATCTACACATAACATACAAAAGTCACTTCAAAAGGTATAAGCACCTAGAGAGCAACCTATTCATATCAAGTCAAACCTAAAGATAGCAAGCATATCAAGCATAGTATACTAGAGGACTTAAATTCAGTTATACTAAACCTTCACCAATCAAGAATTAGTGACAAGCTTAGCTATAACAAGAGTAAAGTTAAAACAACCGACTTAATATATTCACAGAATTTGAATAATAGCAAAAACACCGCTTGTTTTGACCATAAGTGGAGGTACAGATCTCCAAAAGGGTTGATCTTAGACTTTTTGGAAAGAAAACGAAGTTTTCTACAACTTTGTTATTAACACTCAGAGCTGTTTCTAAAGCTAACCAAGTCAAATAACCCAAAGAAAACATCTCTGTTCAAATTTAGACAGAATGTGCCATTCCAATTTGGACCACTATAATTTTAGTTATCGACCTTCATAAATAGTGATCCAAAACTTTCTGGAAAGCATATGAAAAGTATTACAACTATTATGTTATCACCAAAACATGTTTCCACACTTAACTGAACCAAACAAGTCAATTATTCAGATCTGTCCAGATTAGAATCAAAAGCAGACATCAATCTTTTAAATTCAAAAACTCACAAACCATAAAATCAAAAATCATGAAACTTAAACACCAGATAATTTATGTAATTCCCTAAAACTCTTCTATTATCATAAAATCATGATTCAAAACTTAACTTGACCAAAGAATACAAAGTTTTAGGCTTATGCAGAATAAAAGCGAAGTAAGGCAGAGAGTTTGTTATTTTTATAACTACTAAAAAATCCATCCTAAAATCCTGAAATTTTTATGAGACATCAAATATCATCTAATTAACTTGCCATAAAAATTTCACATTTATTTGAGCACCAAAACTATAGTCATGAAAAAGACAAATATAACTTGTATTAAGACCTAATCTGCATAAATCCAATTCTACAGCAAAAATTTTGAACTGAAACATTCCATATAATGGATCTATTGCATAGATTATTTCTTATGGATTCTAAAATGTATTTATTTGTAATTTTACGATTTTTCTATGATTTTATATGCATTTCAAAGTTTCAATCAGATTTCTGCAAACAGATCCTTATAGGCACTATTTATATGAGTCTATGGATGTGCAGTTAGCCCCCTAAAAAGAGTCATCTTCTCACCCGAGGTCCCTGGTCGCATTTTCAAGCAGAGCAGCGTACAGGAACGCCGGTTCCGGTGGAAAAGGTGCTCGTCGGCGACAGAGAAGTGAGGGAAAAGAAAAGGGGGCTATCGCGCACCCACTAGTGGTCTCGGCTGGGCTCGGGAATGGGCTGTGGCCTCCTGGCCACGCGCACAGGCGGACGGCGCTGCGGACATGGCGGACACAGCGGCGTTTCAGCGATTCCTGTGCACGATTCAAATAACTAACGTGCGCATGAAAATCACAGGGTTACGTAGAAGCTGAAACACACAAAGAACCGAAACATAGCTCACCAGAGTGGGCTGGTCACGGCGAGGCGGCTCACGGCGACATTCTGCCCGCCGCGGAGGAGAAAAACGACGACCCAGAGCTACAGGCAATCACAGAGCGCAATAACTAGCTCAAACGACGCGCAAGGAAGGGGCGGTTCTAGCTGCGAGATGGAGAGCGCGATGGCTGACTGTGCACGACGAATTTCGTCGACGAATCGGAGCTCGAGCAGTGAAGCTCGCCTGGCAGCGATGGAGAAGAAGAGAGAGATGAAAAAGACGGCCACAGGGGTTTAAATACGGATATGGCGCGCACAAGACGTGTCCGGGCCCTCCCTCGAGCTCATCCCCTTGGTCGAACACGGGCCCGGCAGCCAGGACGGCGGCGACGGGCGGCCGCACGCGCAGCGCTGTACGCGAACAGAGGAAGGTCGTGTGAGTTACTGTAGCACCCATACCCCTATGTCACTGAATTTTACTAAATTACTTTTAAATTTACATAGTAACTTAAAAAATTCTCTTAATAGAACTTGTGGAGCATTTCAAGCTAAACAACTTTGTTTATTGAGCCATATTCAAATTCTAAGCAGATTTTGAACTATATAAAAGGGGGTAAATAGGGTTTAAACGGGAGTTTGAACAGAAACTCAAAAATCAAAATTTTATATAATAACTTAAAAATCTCCAAATACCAAAGGTGTTCCATTCAGTGAACTTTATAATGTTCATATAATAAGTTCTATCTAATTCTTAATAATTTTTAAAATGAGATTTTAAATTTGAATTATCAAACACAGTTTAGGGTTTTATTTAAATTCTTATTTAATAACTTCAAAATTTCCCAAGAAAGAAGTTGTTCCCTTTCAAAAGTGCCACAAATTTTATTAAGGCACCCTCATCAGATTTCATTTAGTTTTTGATTTAGGTTTTGGGGCTCAATTAAGGTTTATAATAAATTTGGTTTTGAATTTTTGATTTGTGTTCAAATTGAATTTTTACACAAGCACTTAGATAACCAAATCACTCTACACCACCTATGCACAATCACATGTAGGGAAGAAAATTTTATTTTAGTTGATGCACATTAACAGGGTTAAATACGGGATGATTTGCATGTAATCATGATGACATGGCAAGTTTTAGTTACAATAACATCGGAGGTGTTACATAGTACGCTTTCAGAATGTTTTAAGAGATTATATTTTTCTTAAAAACCTTACATGTAGATATGTGTTGAAAAATTGTTCCATCGTGTAATAATTACACTTGAAACATAAAGAAAATAGTAATTTTTACACGTGCTCCTTGACTTAAAAATGTACTTACTGTTGAAAAAATACAATTGATTACTTCCTTGGTCCTCAAAAAAGCAAAACTTCTGGCTATATATTTAGATTCTACTCCCTCAATTCCAAAGTAAGTTATTCCAAGAATCTTAGAGAGTCAAAACATCTTAAATTTAACTATAATCATAGGGAGAAATAAGAAAATTTATGACACTAAATAAGTGTATTATAAAAATATAATTGACGAAGAATCTAATAATACTTAGTTGATATTATAAATATTATTACATTATTATATAAACTTGGTCAAAGTTTAGATGCTTTGATCTCTAAGATTTTTAAAATGACTTATAATTTGGGATAGAGAGATGATCTGATAGTGCTTCGGCCAGACTTTGCTTCTGCAAAGCTCGAAAAGGTTAGAACCTTCCTAAAACATAATTGACTTTTTAAAACTACATTTTGTATTAAGAGCATGGAAACCCCTCAAAGTAACTTGTTGACTTTCTTTTTCCTGAAAATCTTCTTCAGAGTTGCTGTCGGTCCTAAAATAAACACGTTTGGTACGCACCAAGCACCAAACAATCGTTGTAAGATGAACCGCAGTGGGCTCCTGTAAGCGCGCCTGCAGGAGCATATGGCGGACGAAAGTGCTGCAACGGACTCCTGCAGGACGTTGACGCAGTGCTGGTGTCCGGAATTCGCAGCGGAGGGAGTGGGCGGTAGCGGACGGCGACAGGGCTTGCATGCAGGGGGCCCGGGCAGGAGAGCGTGAGAGAGAGGAGAGAGGGAGGCGGGGACCCCACAATTTTAACTCACTAAAAAATGTTATATAACATAAATAAAAAATCAAATTAAATTTCGATTTCACCATTAAATTTGTTTCAATAAATACTTTAAAATAAGATCTCACACGGATTTATTTAAATAAATTTTTTAGAGAATGATAAGTGGGGCCGTTTTTAGGAGTAGTATAGAGTATGAGATATAGAGAATGGATGGGCATGGAAGAAAGTGATATAGATGATAGAATTTTAATGTTTAGAATAAAATATTCTTTTTAAAGAGTGGATATAGAGAATGAAGAGTGCGGTGAAAATGTGAGATTGCAGAGCTCATCCGCAGACCACCACTAGACCTGCAAGAGCGAATGGGCAATAGCCAATGCAGACTATACAGTAGCTGTCACCGTGGAGTCACTGTCCACTGTCGTATCGAAGTTTCCAGCTCCCACCCCCACCAACCAAAATTGCGATGACGATGGTTCTGTTTGCCTAAAGGGGCTAGAGCTAGTTTTAACTAAATATGAGAGGTAGAGTGAGTTATTTACAACTAGGCTATTAAAAAAATAGCCTCTCTCGAGGGTGCCGCTTTCCCGAGCTATCTCGGGGAGGCTCGGGCGAATCGGAGAATTGGCGCCCAAGGGTGCCGCTTACCCGAGCTTTCTCGGGGAGGCTCGGGCGAATCGGAGAATTGGCGCACGAGGGTGCCGCGGTCCCGAGCCCTTTCGGGGTGGCTCGGGCGAATCGGAGAATTGGCGCCCGAGGGTGACGCCTTCCCGTGCTCACTCGGGGAGGCTCGGGCGAATCAGAGAATTGGCGTCCGAGGGTAGGTTGGCGTTGATGCAGCATCGTCATTGGCCTCCGTAGGAACGACTTTCGTGGGCTTCCGCTGGCCTTACCTGGGCCGAGCCGTGTTGGGAATGTGTGTTTTTGCATCGAAGTTGGGTACCCCAAACTATGGTACCTGACAGTAGCCCCCGAGCCTTTGGCGGAGTTAAGGCACTCCTCCACAGGTTTTTTTCGGTGGGTGCGCGCAAGCGCACCCGCCGGGTGTAGCCCCCGAGGCTTTGGAGGGATGTTATATCCCTCCAAAGGCTTAAAATCATGATTATTAGTCCTCGGGTGTTTTTTTGATTTACTTAGGAGTGTTGTTCCCTTGGAAGCAGAGCCCCCGAGGCTCCCATCGTGTAAGGGAGGTCGTTCGGTGGTCTTTCCAAGGTGCAGGGTAAGTTCCCGAGCCTCTGTTTTCGTATTGGAGGTCGATCGGGCTCTTTCCTGTCTTTTTAATTCGACCTTCACGCTCTTTTTTCGGGAAGAGGAAGGTTTGGTCCTACTCGACTTCCCCGTTGGGGCACGAGTCGGCATTTCCGGTGAGCTACAAATGGGTTGGCCCAAGTCGAGGTCCGTGCCCCGTTCGTTGGGGGTCGGCTTAGTGGCCTGAGCACACTCCAAATGTTCCCCGAGGGTCAATTAGTGGATGTCGGGTCCCTTCGACGGGTCCCGAGGGCCTGATGCTTCCCACGGAGGGATTCCACGTAATCGACTCACTACTGGGATTTGGACACAGCATGGGATGTCCCTTGTGACGCTCGGGCGTCGGGATACTGGCCGTTTTCGTGACCCATCTGCTAGCTGTCCCTAACTCGGTTTCACTGGGGCGACTGTTCGAGCCACTGTGGGCCAGTCTTCAATCCCCTGAGAACGTAACGGGCGTCAGAGCCCGAGGTTCCTTCGTCGAGAAGGAGAATGAATCGGCGTAATCGAGGCGGGCGGGTGTAATGATTCGGCTCACCTTTTGAGGCGCGCAGCCTGACGGACGCGACGGTTCGGGGCAGTCGAGGCGGTTGCGTGCGCGAGGCCGGCGGCGATGCGGGGATCGTGGCAGGCCCCGCGCAGTTAATGCGGCAGATTCCCCGCATCTCCCACGATCCGTCGTTTGGGTATATAAGAAAAACTCATGATTTTTCTTTCTACCCTAGCCATTTGCTCGCGCAGCCGTTCGCCTTCCTACTTCCGCCGTCCACCTTCTTGCCTTCGCTGCTCGCTCAAGTGAGAAGTGCCACTGTGGCCGACATCGTTGCCTTCCCATAGCTTTCCTTCTCTAGTTCGCCATGGCCTCCTCCCCTGTTCGCATCGATGCCGCCGCCGCTGCCGGCGGCATTCTTAGGTTGGAGCCATGGCCGAGCAGCGCCGTGACTGGAGGAGGATTTGAGCGGCTCGTGGAGGTAGGGCTCCTACGCCCCTGCACCGACGCGGAGCGCCCGGATTGGGTCGTGCCGTCGGACGACCACGACAAGCCGAAACCCGATGAGGGATACGTGGTGAGCTTCGTCGCTTACCACGAGCGCGGGCTCGGGTCGTCGCGGAGCCGCTTCTGCCGGGCGCTGGTCTTCAACATCGGGCTGGAGCTCCACAACCTCACCCCCAACTCCATCACGCAGGCGTCGATCTTCGCCGCCCTGTGCGACGGCTACCTCGGGGTACCCCCCGCACCAGAACCTATGACGCCGTATCTCCCGCGTCGACTGGTACACCAAGGCGGCCGGTTCGAAGAAGCCACGAGAGATCTCGTGTGTGGGGGGCTGCGGTTTCGTGGTCTGCTCCGGTGAGTACATTCCCTGCAAGGCCCCCTCCTCCAATAAGGGCTGGCACCACGGCTGGTTCTACCTCCGCAACGACGGGGACACCTTCCCGAAGTATACGGGTAGGGCGTTCATCGCTCCCCTCCCTCAGTGGGAGTGGGGATGCCCGGCTAAGGAGGCCAAGCACCTGAACGCCTACTTCGACGCGCTCCAGACGCTGCGCGACCGGGGTCTCACGGGAGCCGCCGTGGCGGCGCAATTCCATGCGCGGACGGTGTTGCCACTGATGGACCGCAGGCTGGCGCTGAACCACATGCTCATCGGGGCGCCGCGAGAGGGCACGGCGATGCTGCCCCAGGACATCGGCCGGCAAGAGGTGATGCGCCGTGTTAAGTACATGGTGGGCGGTTACCATACCTGGGACGAGGTGAACCGGATACCCATGCGCCCCCGCACGGGCATCATCGCGCTGGTGAGCATCATCCGTTCCGTCGAGTTTGTGGTTCCTCTGTCTTTTTCCTGATTTCCTTCTTCGTTCGTTGCAGGGTCTTTCGAGGACCGGGAAGCCTTCCCTTCCGCCTGTCTCGGAGGACAAGGTTCAGCGAACCCAGAACCGCCTTCGAGACGAGGCGGCGAAAGCGGAGAAGGACCGGAAGACTGCGCTAAAGCAGAAGAGGGCTCGGAAGACGGAGGAATCCTCCCAGCACCGCCGTCGCCATAAGGAGGCGGGGGAGCCGGAGGAGGACACCTTCTCTGATGAAGATAACGAGGAGGATGAGGAAGAAGAAGAAGAAGATTTTGATTTCACAGTGTTGGACCGGCCCTTCGTGGCCACAAAGCCCGCGGTGGGCGCCGACGAGCCTGGGAAGGCTCCAATTGTCGGCCTCCGCCGGCGGATGTGCCGGGGATCGTGACCCGAGCCCCCAGGCAAAACTGCCGGAGTCCACGTCTGAAGGCGCGGTCTCTGGCAGCGTGACTACCGGAGCCACGGCTTCGCCTTCCAGCGGCCGCGAGGGCTTGCTGGAGAGGCCGGGAATGGGCCCGGACCCGGCGCCTGAGCCAAGCCTGGCTGCTGCTGGCGGGACCGAGGGGATCCTGTTTCCGCGCACCCTCCTCTCCGACGCGTCATTGATCGGCGTGACGGCCGCAGGCGGGGGGAGCGGTGAGCGGCAACCGTCGGAGCCGGAGCCGACCCGCGCCAAGACACCGGAACTTGAGCCGGGGTCCTCCCAGACTCAAGCTTCCCTGCCGAGGGGCGGCGACGTCGAGGCGACCTCCGGCGCCCGGGCGGGGCCCTCGCCTCAGGGCGGTGCTGGCTCAGACGCCGAGGTGGTGCCCACTCCTCCGCCGCCGGCGTGGCCCACACCGTTCGTCATCTCGCCGAGCGCGGGGGCGGCGAAGAAGAGGAGTGTGGTTCCTAAGACGAGGTAGGTGTTTTTACCTGTAATTCCTTTCGCTGTAGATCTTGTCCGAACATTCGTTTCTTCCTTCGTTGCTTCAGGAAGCGCTCGGGGTCGGACCTCCAGGTGTCGCACCTGAAGGTCCTGAAGGTGCGGGCCGGGGGGAGCGCCCGCTCGACGGGCGAGGAAATCCGTCCCCCCTCGGGTCCGATCGTGACGTCCGAGGTTCCTCCTTCGGGTAGGGCCGTTCTGGCCGTGGCTGCCGTCGTCGCGCCCGTCATCGACCTGGATGCAGCGCCAGCGCAGGCTCCCGAGGCCTCAGTCGTTACTCCTGAAGGCGCCGCGGGAGCATCAGCCGATGCTGCCCCCACGGATCCTGCCGCCGCGGGCTCGGCGGTCGTGGATGTCGACGCGGGAGCTCCCCCCCGCCCTCGAGAGTTGACCGCCCGTCTTCTCGCTCCGGGACGACCTCGAGGCTCCCAAATGCGACGCCGTTCAGGAGCCCGGGTTCAGCTCGGCGGCGGGTCTCCGCGCGATTGCCAACGTCCTCGAGACGGAGCTCCCAGCCCAGCTTCAGGTGAGCCTCTATGTTTCGTGATTTTACCTGTGCATGAGCATCGTTTTTACCGCCTCCGCTCCTCTCTCCTTTCCAGGACCTCATGCATACCTCCCGGGACAAGTCCCGCTTCCTCCGCGGCGGGCTCGGGCTCTGGAAGCAGCTTGACCTCACGGGGAAAGTCCTTGCCCGTGCCCAGAGCGAGCTCGCCGCCGTGACCTCCAAGCTCGCCGAAGCGAGTGTTGACAACACCATCATGAAGGAGGAGGTCACGGAGGCGAAGGGCCAAGCCGCTGCCTCGGCAACACGGGTGCGAGAGCTGGAGGGCGCCCTGGTCGAGGCGACGAGGGAGCGCGATGCCGCCCGACGGCTTACCGCCGAGAAGACTTCTGTCGCTGAGGCCTTGGCTCTCGACCTGAGTGACACTCAGGCGGCATTGCGTTTGGCGGTTAGCGCAGCGGACTTGGCTCGAGAGGAGACGCAGAAGGCTCGGGAGGAGGCTGGCAGTAAGTGCAGTGTAGTGCTTTTCGTTTTGTTCGTCTTGGTTGTTGCGTCTTTGTTCATCTCCATGTTCTGCTCCCGCAGTTCTGCAGGCGGCTTATGACAGCGAGGCAGCCGATCACCTGGAACTACAGAAGACAGCGCGCGCGCTGTGTGACTCCATCGGCACCGGTGGGGAACCCTCGGGGGTCTCGCTCTGGAGCCAACTGGAGGCACTTTATGGCAGCGTCGGCGGCCGGGTCAAGGAGGCCCTACTGACGGGTGTCCAGAAGACACTGGCGATCGTGAAGTCCCACTATGGGAACTTCAACGCCGGCCTTGTCAGCGAAGGCTTCCTTGAGGCCGACGACGCCGAGCTCCTGGCGCTGGAGAACTCGATGAAGGAGCCCGGAGAAGCGTTGCCGGGCCTCTTCGAAGCCGAAGTCGGAGTCCCTCCGCTGGACCTGCCGTGAAGAACAGCCGGGCCGTAGTGCCCTTATAAAAAATAACTTTTCGTGAGTGGCTGGGAGGAAACAAACAATGTGGCCCTTCGTGGCCTTTATATATAAGTAAATATTTGCTGCATGTTTGCTTCGTTTTGTACTTTTTTCTTAGGCGTTTTTTCTTGCCGATCCTGTGCCCGGGCCATCAAGCCTCGGGGGACATTTTTCGGGTGTCGTAGCTTTAGAGGCGTGGACGCAGCCGATGTCCTAGGAGTTTTAGCAGAAATAATCCTTTGGAAAAAAGGCTTAGTTGTTTCTTCCCGAGTCTCCTCCCTTTGCCGAGCGTAGATCCTATAAGTTTTCTTCCGAGTGCGAGTTAACCTTCGAACGCGGAGTGGCGAGGGGAGATGCTGTAGCCCTGGGGCGTAAGCGATCTCCTCGACTCAGCCAGCTCTGTT
Source organism: Eremochloa ophiuroides (assembly GCA_038502445.1). Lineage (NCBI taxonomy): Eukaryota > Viridiplantae > Streptophyta > Magnoliopsida > Poales > Poaceae > Eremochloa > Eremochloa ophiuroides. Next base: position 103,850,348 of record JAHLJS010000001.1, on the reverse strand, counting down.
CTCTGAGACTTCTCTCACTTTTCCGAATCTTATAAGTTCACGCTTGGTTTTAGGAGGGAAGCATGTTTAGGGAGAAACGATTTCAACGAGTTTCGAAAATTTTGCGTTTTCAAAATCGTTAAGGCTCGGGAGAATCCGGGAAGTTCCCCCCGTCCAAGCCCCCGAGGGAGGGTCAGCGTTTCCGTAGGTTAGGACGAGCCTCTCTTTTTTAATGCGCGGTGAAATGAAAGGTCATTTCACTCCCGAGTCTATGCTCGGACCGAAAGTCTAAAAATCAGGTAAAAAGAGTAGAACTCGGGTCTTTTTATTGATTTCAAGATTTTACAAATTGTACAATGCTCAGAATCTTAAGGATAGAAGTGACGTAGCTGTTCGATGTTCCAAGCGTTGTTGTAGACCTTGCCCTTCTTGTTCGCGAGCTTGTACGTGCCGGGGCGTAGCACCTCGGCGATGATGAATGGCCCTTCCCATGGTGGTGTGAGCTTGTGGCACCCCTTGTTGTCCTGCCTGAGCCGCAGCACCAAGTCGCCTACGCTGAAGGCTCGGCCCCGGACGCGCCGAGCATGGTACTTGCGTAGTGACTGCTGGTACTTGGCCGAGTGCAACAGGGCCATGTCCCGAGCCTCGTCGACTTAGTCCAACGCATCTTCGTGGGATGTTCGATTGCCCTGTTCATCGTAGGCTCGGACTCTCGGGGCGCCGTACTCCAAATCCGTGGGGAGGACGGCCTCGGCACCGTACACCAGGAAGAAAGGCGTGAAGCCCGTGGCTCGGCTTGGCGTATTTCTTAGGCTCCATATCAGTACCGGGAGCTCCGTCAGCCACCTCTTGCCGAACTTATTTAATCTATCAAAGATTCTCAGCTTAAGGCCTTGGAGAATCATGCCATTGGTACGTTCTACTTGGCCGTTCGTTCTTGGGTGGGCTACGGTCGCCCAGTCCACTCGTATGTGGTACTCGTCGCAGAAGGCCAGAAACTTCTTTCCGGTGAACTGCGTGCCGTTGTCAGTGATGATGGAGTTCGGGACACCAAACCGATGAACAATGTTGGTGAAGAATAACACCGCTTGTGCCGAGCTGATTTGGGCGATCGACTGAGCCTCGATCCACTTTGAGAACTTGTCAATGGCGACAAGCAAGTGGGTGAAGCCCCCGGGCGCCTTTTGGAGGGGCCCGACAAGGTCCAGTCCCCATACGGCGAATGGCCAAGTGAGGGGAATCGTCTGGAGAGTTTGGACCGGGAGATGTGTCTGCCGAGCGTAGTACTGGTATCCCTCGTAGGACCGTACCACCTCGGTGGCATCGGGCATGGCGGTTGGCCAGTGAAGCCTTGTCGAAAGGCGTTACCGACTAGAGTTCTTGGTGCGGCATGGTCACCGCAGGCTCTGGCGTGTATCTCTTCGAGTAGGCGTTTGCCTTGACTGAAGGGAATACAGCGCTGAAGGACGCCCGAGGGACTCCGTCGATAGAGGTTGCCTTCGATCATCGCGAAAGACTTAGCCTTACGTGTCAATCGTCGCGCACTGGATTTGTCCGAGGCTAAGACTCCTCGGACAAGCCAGCTGACCAGCGGCTCGCGCCAGTCCGGTTCAGTCGTCGTTCATTTCGGCTTCAATCTCCATCGCCTCGGCTTCGTCGCCTTCTTCAGCCGGGGTCTCGGGCGGGTCCTCTTTGTCAGAAGGGTCGGCAGCCTCCGAGGGGCTTGCGTTGCTCGAAGACAATCCGAGTTCTCCCGGGGCCTCGGGGGTCTTCCTCCCCTTGGCCCCCGAGGGATCAACATTGACCGAGAGCTTGTGGAGGTCATTGGCAAATACGCCCGTCAGGGACCGTAGCCCTTTCGGATGCGATTTTTGCCAACTCGTCGGCCTCTTTGTTGTACCGACGCGTGATGTGGTTGAGCTCGAGGCCATCGAATTTTTCCTCAAGCAACCGCACCAACTTGCAGTAGGCGGCCATCTTAGGGTTCTAGCACGTTGACTCCTTCATGACCTGATCCACGACGAGCTGGGAGTCCCCTCGGACCTAGAGGCGCCGGATCCCGAGCTCGATGGCGATGTGGAGACCGTTAACCAGAGCCTCGTATTCGGCCACGTTGTTGGAAGCCGTGAAGTGCAGCCGTAGTAGGTACTTGAGCCGGACCCCAGGGGGGCGAGACGAAGACGATGCCTGCGCCGGCACCGGTCTCCATCATCGACCCGTCGAAGTACATGACCCAATACTCCTCTTGGGTCGGGAGTGGCGGTAGCTGCGTCTCGGTCCACTCTGCCACGAAGTCCGCTAGCACTTGGGACTTAATGGCTTTGCGTGGCGCGTAGGTGATGCCATCACCCATGAGCTCGATAGCCCATTTAGCGATCCTCCCAGTTGTCTCCAGATTTTGGATCACCTTCCCAAGGGGGAAGGATGATACCAGGTCACGGGATGGGATTCGAAGTAGTGCCACAACTTGCGCTGGGCAAGAATGATTGCGTACACCAGCTTCTAGATCTGAGGATAGCGTGTCATGGTCCCGGACAAGACTTCGCTAATGAAGTAGACCGGCCGCTGCACCGGCAACACGTGACCTTCTTCTTGCCGTTCTACGACGACTGCTGGACTCACAACTTAGTTAGTAACAGCAACATATAACAAGAGACTCTCCTCTTTCATAGGAGGCACAAAAACTGGTGCTTTTGAAAGCAGAGCCTTAAGCCTTTCAAGGGCTTCCTGGGCCTCGGTGGTCCAGGTAAAGTGCTCATTTTTCTTTAGCAACCGATACAAGGGAAGTCCCTTTTCGCCGAGCCTTGAGATGAATCGACTCAATGCCGCGAGACACCCCATGAGCTTCTGCACACCCTTGAGGTTCTGAATCGGACCCATCTGTGTGATGGCCGATATCTTTTCCGGGTTGGCTTTGATGCCACGCTCGGAAACGATGAACCCAAGGAGCATCCCCGAGGGACCCCAAAAACGCACTTCTCGGGGTTTAGCTTTATGTTTCGCATCTTGAAGCATTCGAAAGCCTTTTCTAGATCGGCTACTAAGTCGCTTGCCTTCCTATATTTTATCACTATATCATTTACGTAAGCCTCAACGGTCCACCCGATGAGGTCTCCAAAAACTTTGAGCATGCAACGCTGGTAAGTTGCGCCCGCGTTTTTGAGGCCAAATGGCATGGTTACGTAACAATATGTGCCGAAAGGAGTAATGAAAGAAGTCGCTAATTCGTCGGACTGTTTCATACGAATCTGATGGTAACCGGAATATGCATCAAGAAAGCAAAGTCGTTCACAGCCAGCAGTAGAATCAACTATTTGGTCAATGCGAGGTAATAGAAATGGATAATTAGGACAAGCGTTATTTAAACTAGTGTAATCAACACACATTCTCCATTTTTTATTTTTCTTCTTAACCAAAACAGGATTAGCTAACCACTCTGGATGGAAGACCTCCTTGATGAATCCGGCCACCAAAAGCTTCTGCACCTCCTCCCCGATGGCCCGGCGCTTCTCCTCGTCGAATCGGCGCAGGCGCTGCTTCACCGGCTTGGACCCGGCCTGGATGTCCAAAGAGTGCTCGGCAACCTCCCTCGGGATGCCTGGCATATCCGAGGGACTCCATGCAAACACGTCGCCGTGCTTGCGGAGGAAACCGATGAGCACGGCCTCCTATTTGGGGTCGAGGATGGTGCTGATTTTCAGCACCTTGCCGTCGGGGGAGCTCGGGTTGAGGGGCACTTCCTTCACCCCCCTCAGCGGGCTTGAAGGTGCCCGTGGCCTTCTTGGGGTCGGGGACCTCTTTTGCCATCCTCCCGGGGTTGGCAATGAGGGCCTCGGACTCCACCAAGGCGCCGGCGTACTCGCAACACTCGACGTCGCACTGGTACGCGTGCTGGTAGGAAGCGCCGATGGTGATCACCCCCTTTGGCCCCGGCATCTTGAGCCTGAGGTAGGTGTAGTTCGGGACCGCCATGAATTTGGCATAGCATGGCCTCCCGAGGATGGCGTGGTAGGTGCCGTGGAAGCCTACCACTTCGAACGTCAGGACTTCCCTCCTAAAGTTATCAGGAGTCCCGAAGTAGACGGGCAGGTCGATCTGCCCGAGGGGTTGCACACTCTTCCCGGGCACTATCCCGTGGAACGGGGGCGTCGTGGCCCGGAGAAGCGAGCGGCTGATCCCCATCAAGTCTAGGATCTCAGCGTAGAGAATGTTGAAGCCGCTGCCTCCGTCCATGAGGACTTTGGAGAGCCTCGTGTTGCCGACGACGGGGTCGACAACGAGTGGGTAACGCCCTGGTGAAGGGACATAGTTCGGGTGATCGTCCCGGTTGAAGGTGATGGCGTCGTGGGTCCAGTCGAGGAAGCGCGGCGTCGTTGGTTCGACGGAGTAGACCTCCCTGCGCTCGCGCTTTCGCTGTCGCGGCGTAGGAGCGGTCCCGGGGCCGCCGAAGATCATGAGGCACTTGTCGATGGGCGGGAACTCATCATCTTTCCCGTCCTTGTCCTCCTGATCCCTGGCGGGCTTCTTGCCGGCGTCGTCCTTGAACGTCTGCCGGCCGTAGTGTGTTTTGAGCATCACACACTGCCCAAGCGTGTGATGCACCGGACCCTGATGGTAACGGCACGGCTTATTGAGCATCTTGTCGAAGCGGCCCCGAGGGGGTCGTTCCCTCTTAGGCTCAGTGGCCGCCACGAGGGAGTCGCTGCGGAGGGGGGCCTTTCCCTTCCCTTTCTTCTTCTTGCTGTTCGGGCCTCGGGAAGGGGTGCCCTCGGGGGCCTCCTCCTTCCGTTTTCCCTTTGGGTCGGAGAAGAGGGCTCCCACCGCCTCATCCCCCGAGCCGAAGCTGGTTGCTCTCTTCATGAGCTCGGAGACGCTGGTGGGGGTCTGGCGCCCGAGCTCATGAACGAGCTCTTTGCAGGAAGTCCCTGCAGCAAATGCTCCGACGACGTCGGAGTCGGTGACCTAGGGCAGCTCATTATACTGCTTAGAGAATCGCCGGATGTAGTCCCTGAGGGACTCGCCCGGCTTCTGTTTGCAGCTTCTGAGATCCCAGGAATTACCAGGGCGCACGTACGTGCCCTGAAAGTTCCCAACGAAGATCTTGACCAGATCGCTCCAGTCAAAGATCAACCGCGGGGGGAGATGTTCCAGCCAAGCTCTTGCAGAGTCAGCAAGGAACAAGGGTAGGTTGCGGATGATGATAAGATCATCCTGCGCACAGCCAAACTGGCACGCAAGACGATAATCCGCTAGCCACAGTTCGGGGTTGGTTTCCCCCGAATACTTGGCTATGTTGGCCGGTTGTCGGAACCGAGGCGGGAATCTGGCCCTTCGGATGACCTCGCTGAAGACGCGAGGACCCGAAGGCTCAGGTGAGAGCTCGCGATCCTCATCCGAGTCATAGCACCCGCCCCGATGTACATGGTAGCCTCGTGCGGCTCCATCGGTCTTTCGCCGACTGCGGGGTTGAAGGATGGCTCGGACGTCGACGTCCTTGCCAAGCCGTTGGTGAACCGACGGGCCCTCGGGACCTCGGAATGCACTGAGGCCTCACGCTCGTGGCGCGCCGCGCCGCCACGTTGGTGGCTTTCAGCGCCACGATGGCGTGACGCTGAACTTTTCGCCTGGAGGACGGCTACATCCTCCAGGAGGTCCTTGAGCTGGTTCTGGAGCTGTCGTCCTCCTCGGAGGAGGGCTCAGGCAGGCTTCGGAGCAGCATTGCCGCCTCCGTGAGCTTACGGCTTGCTCGAGGCAGGGCTCCTGGTGTTCCGGCTCCATCGTCGGCGATGATACGAGCCTGAACATCCCGGGCCCGGCGACGAGCTGCTCCGCCGGTGCCCTGCTACTCCTCGCACTCGAGCGCGGCTCTCAGCTGGGTGAGGCGTAGGCGGTCCTCGTCCATCCGCGCCTCGAGTTCCCAGAGCTGCTCTAGGTCCGGAGATCGGTGCGCGGGGTGAGATGTCCCAGCCCCCACGTCCTGCGGCGAGGCTGACCGTGCAGGCCGCGGAGTGGCCGACGGAGGGGTGTGTTGCTGAAGCTACGGCTAGAGCGGGGAAGGTACGTCGTTGTCATCCCCTGAATGGACGTCCTCCACCCGTCCGTCTTCGGGGTGCACCAAATGGTAGCATTCCCAAGCGGGGTCGATGTAGGACTGGTCAGAGTCGGTGACGACACTCGGGGCGTCCTCCCACGAATCGTCGGGGTGGACGGTGAAGTCCACATTCGCCCAGAACTCGTCGTCGTCGTCGCTGAGGCCCCGCCGTGACGGTGAGGTCCAACCACGACGATCCCACTCCTCCGAGTATTCTCGGGGAGTGAGACCGTCAGTGGAGTCTGTCTCCTCCCCGTCATACCTCCCGGGATTGCTCCCGGGAGAGGACGGTGGGGAGGCTACGTGGTCGCCCACGAGGTCATCTAGATGCTCGAGGCGGTGGACAGGTGTCTCCACCAAATCGTGCAGCAGAGCGCGGACCGCGCGGACGTGGGCTTCCACTGCGCTTTGGAGCCCGAAGAGAGATGACGGTGCCGTCCCCCTCCCGCCATGAGGGCGGAGAGAGAGGCCCGTTGACGCCACGATCCCGTCCCCGCCCATCCTTCGGGCGGCTGACGGATGTGTGGCTGCCGGCGCCGGAGGTGTCGGGGTGGCGGCCGGCGCCGGGTTGGCGTCCCCTGCTGGAGAAGCCTGGTTGGCCGCGCCTTCCGTGACCAGGGGCAGGCTGGCGCGGTTGCGCCTCCTCCTCCTGGTCCACGGAGAAGCACGACGGGCGGCGTTTCCCTCGTCCTCTGGGACAGGAGGAAGCGTCGCCGTGGTCCTTTCCTCGGCCGCCTGATGGGCCGGAGTCAGGACGATGATGGTACGGGGCTCAGTTGGGCGCGGGTTCATCTCGAGCCCCTGACCGGTGGCCACGAACTCGAGACTCCCGAACCGGAGCACCACGCCAGCGGGAAGCATCATGGAGACGTCAGCCATCCGTAACCTGAGTCAACACACAAAAGGCCCCTACCTGGCGCGCCAACTGTCGGTGCTAGTTTTAGCGGGGCTAACACCGGCTAGTAAATCTGTGTTTTGCGGTTGAGGTTACAAGTGGTGTGTAAGAGGGAACACAGGGTTTATACTGGTTCAGGCCAAGAGGGCCCTACGTCCAGTGGAGAGGAGAGTCGTGTTGTCTTGCACTGGGGTGCTTGTAGTAGGGGGTTACAAGCTTGGCGAGAGAGGGAAGTGCTCCCAGGTCTCTTGTGAGTGTCTAAGTGCGTACAGATTGCTTGTCGAAGTATGTGGTGTGTGCGAGAGCTTGTGAACTGGAGGAGCTGAGAGATCCTAAGGCTGGCCTCTGCTCTCCCTTTTATAGTCACAAGGGAGAGGTAAGGGCAGCGTGTACATTTGCCATGTATGTTACACTGGGGAGTTGTTGTCTCTGTTTGGCTGTTGTCAGCTATGATCTTATCTCCGCGTCTCAGGGGTATGGCTGTAGTGGTTCGTACGATCTAGGTGAGTTCCAAGGCAGCAACAGTCGTCGGGATTACGGCATGGCGTAGGGTCACACCTGGCACATTTGATGGTTGTCCTTCCGCACGAGGTGACAAGAGGGTGAGTTGCCTCGGGGCGTTGTCTCCCGAGGCTCGGGACTCCTGGAGGCATGATGGAACGGGGCAAGGTGATTTCTTCCCTTGAGCGCATTTCCGGTTTTCGGACAATGTTTCTCGAGGGTAAGGTGGGCCCGGATGGGAGGCGTGCTCGTCCTTTCGAGTGGACAGTGCAGTCGGTGCCTTTATCGTTCTTACGTAGCCCGTCGTCAGGCGGTTGGACTGTCGTAGTCGTAGTTGGTAGATCCCGGCGGAAAATGGGGCGGCGCACCGTAGACCATACTGTGGAGAGGATGGCCGTAGTGGGCCTATCGAATCCGTTGCCGGGGAAATCCTGACAAGTTTTATGGCCGTCGTGCGTGCAAGTCACAGTCACGTCGAGAATCTCGCCTGACGGGACAGTGCATATAAAGTGGTCAGAGATGTCTCTTGTGGACCAAGATTGCTCCGCTGACGTCAACTATGCATTGGATGCCTTTGAGGGATTGCGCTCGAGGGGGATGGGGAAGCTCGGGCGAATCGGAGAATCGGCGTCCGAGGGTGCCGCTTACCCGAGCTCTCTCGGGGAGGCTCGGGCGAATCGGAGAATTGGCGCCCGAGGGTGCCGCTTTCCCGGGCTCTCTCGGGGAGGCTCGGGCGAATCGGAGAATTGGCACCCGAGGGTGCCGCTTACCCGAGCTCTCTCGGGGAGGTTCGAGCGAATCAGAGAATTGGCGCCCGAGGGTGCCGCCTTCCCGTGCTCTCTCGGGGAGGCTCGGACGAATCGGAGAATTGGCGCCCCATGGTAGGTTGGCGTTGATGTAGCATCGTCATGGGCCTCTGTAGGCACGGCTTTCGTGGTGTCGGTTACCAAAGTTAGGGGTACCCAACTTCCATGCAAAAAACGCTCATTCCCAACTTGGTCTGGCCCAAGTAAGGCCAGTCGAAGCCCACGAAGGCCGCGTCTACAGAGGCCCAAATCTCCGATTCGCCCGAGCCTCCCCGGGAGAGCTCGGGCGAGCCTCACCCTCGGCGTCCAAATCGCTCGGCGCCCAAATCTCCGATTCGCCCGAGCCTCCCCAGGAGAGCTCGGGCGAGCGGCACCCTCGGCGCCCCAAATCTCCGATTCGCCCGAGCCTCCTCGGGAGAGCTCGGGAGAGCAGCGTCCTCGGCGCCCCATTCTCCGATTCGCCCGAGCCTCCTCGGGAGAGCTCGGGAAGCGGCGTCCTCGGCGCCCCATTCTCCGATTCGCCCGAGCCTCCTCGGGAGAGCTCGGGAGGCGGCGTCCTCGGCGCCCAATTCTCCGATTCGCCCGAGCCTCCTCGGGAGAGCTCGGGAGGCGGCGTCCTCGGCGCCCCATTCTCCGATTCGCCCGAGCCTCCTCGGGAGAGCGGCGTCCTCGGCGCGCAATTCTCCGATTCGCCCAAGCCTCCTCGGGAGAGCTCGGGAGGGCGGCGTCCTCGGCGCCCCATTCTCTGATTCGCCCGAGCCTCCTCCGGAGAGCTCGGGAGGCGGCGTCCTCGGCGCCCAAGTCTCCGATTCGCCCGAGCCTCCTCCGGAGAGCTCGGGAGGCGGCGTCCTCGGCGCCCAAACCTCCGATTCGCCCGACCCTCCTCGGGAGAGCTCGGGAGGTGCCGTCCTGGGCGCCCAAGTTTCCGATTCGCCCGAGCCTCACCCGAAGCCTCCTCGGGAGAACTCGGGAGAGCGGCATCCACGGCGCCAAAGTCGGCATCCAAGGCACGGGTGATGTCAGCGAAGCAATCTTGGACCACAAGAAATCTCTCTGACCACTTTACAAGCACTGTCCCGTCAGGCGAGACTCTCGACGCGACTGTGCTTCGCACGCCCCTGATGGCCATACCACCTGTCGGGATTTCCCTGACAGCAGATTTGATGGGCCACTACGACCGTCCTCCACGGTATGGTCTACGGTGCGCTGCCCCGCTTCGGGAAAGGCGCCCACTGCGCCGTCCACACGAAAGGATGAGCACGCCTTCAAGATCCCGAGCCTCGGGAAACAACGCCCCAAGATTTGATGGGCCCACTACGATCGTCCTCCACGGTGTGGTCCACGGTGCGCCGCCCCGTTTCGGGAAAGACGCCCACTGCGCCGTCCACACGAAAGGACGAGCACGATCCCGAGCCTCGGGAAACAGCGCCCCAAGGTGATTCTCCCTCTTGTCACATCGTACGGAAGGATAGCCGGCAGGTGTAAACGCACCAAAGTCGAGCGGACCACGACGGCCATATCCAGAAGACCCAGAGAGCCGACGACAAGACATGGTCAGACGACTGTTTCTACCTTGGAACTCGCGAACCAAGATATCCATACCCATGCCCCGAAGGCACGGAGAAAAGGCAGCAGCTAGTCAAACGGAGAACGGCAACTCCTCACTATTTTAATAGGTAGCGTCGTAGCCGCCTTTGCCTCTCCCTTGCGGCTATAAAAGGGAGAGCAGAGGCCAGCTTTAGGACAGGGAGAAGAAGAAACAAACGGACGGAGAAGTTCCAAGTTCTCACCCACAGCAAACGACTTGTAAACATTTAGACACTCACAAGAGACCTGGGAGCTCTTCCCTCTCTCGCCTAGCTTGTAACCCCCTACTACAAGCACCCCGGTGCAAGGCAACACGACTCTCCTCTCCACTGGACGTAGGGCTTGCTCGGCCTAAACCAGTATAATCCCTGTGTTCCCCCTTGCACACCATCCGTAGCCTCAACCGCAAATCACATATTTACTAGCCGGTGTTAGCCTCGCCAAAATTAGCACCGACACGTGGGCTTCCGCTGGCCTTACCTGGGCCGGGCTGTGTTAGGAATGTGTGTTTTTGCATCGAAGTTGGGTACCCAAAACTTTGGTACCCGACAAAAGTTAACGCCCGTTGGTATCCCTATACGTGTACGCGTCTGACAGTGTGCTCTCGTACGTGATAATCGTAGAAAATGGCATGAATCAAGGAGAGATGAAATTGTAATGGTAGATTTCTAAATAGGTGAATTATAATGACATATCTCAAAACTTGAAGAATTGTAATGGCCTGAATCAAAATAACTCAAAAATTAACTCTAACCTCTATCACGGCTAGAGGATCCAAACAGGGCCGATGTTGGAGTAAGGCTGTGTTCAGATCCCAATTGCAGTTGTAATTTTGCACTGTAACACGTTCGTTTGTATTTGACAATTTTTGTCTAATCATGATCCAAGTAGTCTTAAAAGATTCGTCTCATGATGTACATATAAAAAGTATAAATATGCAAACATTTCATCTACATTTAATATTTTATGCATATGCCACAACGTTGATGTGCCTAGTTGTAATTGTAATTTACACTGGATCTAAACAGGGCCTAAAATAACCAACCAACCAAAATCCTGAATCCTGGTCTGGTCACTACGGCTGTCAGTTTGTCACCGGATGAACACCGTTCAACGAGCAAACACAAGCAGGGTCACTGATCTCGGGCCCTGCAACTGCAAGGCTGCAACCGCAACGAAGTGACGAACAAACATCACGCTGTCAGTCTTGTGGAGCCGCAGATTACTAGCGGCGGGTGACGTGCACAAGTTGGTGAGGGCGAGGCGCACGCCCTCTGCCGCTTAAGGCTTTTTTTATTATAATCAGTCACATTAATATTATAATATATATAGAAGCATTAAATATAAACGAAATGGTTGAATATTTGTATAGTTTATATGTACAATACGAGACGAATCTTTTAAAATCATGATTGAATACTTATTAAAAAAAATTCTCATTACTGTAGTGTCAAAATTCTAAATTGTAAATGCATGCCCGAGTCCAGGCCGCACCGCGCCGCGACATAACGGGAACGCGAGCAGAGCCTCCTCCCTCCTCTCCGTCCCGTCGCAACGTAACGCCTCATCACCTCTCGCTATAAACGCCGTGCACCCCCTTTCCTTCTCTTGTACCCCGCGACGGCCTCCAGACGGAGCCAGGCTGCGCTGCTCCCGTCCTGCCGTTTCCTCCGCCTTCCCAGAATCTCAGAAGAGGCCAGCCCCGTCTCGCCGCGCGTCCAACCGGGAGGGCTCCGAGGATCTCGCGCGCGATCCCAGCTTTCCCTGAACCCAGAATCGTTCGAGGCGGCTCAGGTACCGCTGGCTGCTCCTCCCCCCTTTCCTTTATTTCTGACAGACGCGCATATTTCGCTCCGCAAATTCACCCGGTTTGTTTGCTTGCCTTGGTTTCCGTGCTCGTAGAGACGATGGAGATGTACTTGGTCGAGGACCTGGATTTGCTGGACGACGACGACGAGTTCGCCGGGTTTGGAATCACCGTCGGCAGCAATAACCCCACGCCGGTAAGGATTTCCGACTGCCAGCTGCCCAGTTCCCCCCAGCTCCAGTAGTGTTTCTCACCAGTATAGTATTTATTTATTTATTTATTTATTTATTTTACCTCGTTTAGCTGTGGGTGAACGCGAGGACATCGCACCACATGTGTTGCAAGGATATTATTATCTATTATTAGACGTAAAACGACACTGATAGTCTAGTATCTGGCCCAGCTGCCAGTGTCAGACTCCCGCACAGAAGTCTCAGGTGTACTGTATACAGTAGTACTGGTATAAGCTCTGTTCGCTGAAGCTGAAAACCGCTGAAAATAAGCGCTGATGCTGATTTCTTGTGAGAGAAAAATACTGTAGAAGGGCTGAAAAATAAGCGGTTTTAAGCTCAAGCGAACAGAGCTATAGAGACATCACTCCAAGTACTAGTAAGCAATTAGTACCTACTTTTGGAATTTGGAAGGATGTTCAAAACGCAATTAGCTCTTGCCACTTGCCCGTGCTGGTGCCAGTTGTCAATGGTTAGTGGTTGGTGCTATAGGTATAAGCTGATGGACACTTGTCAATGGCAGTAATACCATTCGGAAAATTGTAATTTGTCACTCCCTTGAAAAGTTATGCCCTCTCGGTGTTTGATGGACCTTTGTTTGTGTGCTATTTCCTGTCATCGTCATATGGCTTCAGATTTGGCTCCCCCTCCCCCCAAACAAAAAAAAAGGCCCTCATAATCACATTTCTATTCATGTGTTGTAGGATAAGCAAATGTATGATACTTCTGCTGTGGAGTACAGAAATGGGAAAGACATGCAAGGGATACCATGGGAGAGGCTGAACTATGGTAGAGACGACTACCGTAGGATGAGGCTGAAGGAGTACAAGAACTATGAGAGCCTCGCCAGGTCACATGAGTTGTTGGATTCGGTGAGTTACAACGTTGAATGTTCTGTACTGTTACTCTGCTACCAGTTATTGGTGTATGTGTACATACCGGATTCTGGCAATAGATTGTCAATATGACAGATACTTTAGTCCTACACGTGTTTATGTTTATGATGATCTCTTCCTGTAATTTGTTGTGCTATACCACACTTTTTGGACTGCTTGAGCTACTAATATACCACACCATATGGAGCATCGTTATTATGCAACCATTTTCACTTGCACACCTCAGTTCAAACTATCAGAGTAATGTGTTGAAACGGATACAGTCTGTTAGTTCTGCGGTCTTTTTGGACGTAGTTAGTTCTGGTATCTTATTATCTTATCTTGTATATTAAATTGTTCAGATCATGCTGTCCGCATTCCAAAATTTGCATTTTTAAGTAGAACACAAATGGAGACTAGAAATTTAGGAACTTGCTATTGATTCATTTTTCATGGTGAAAATGAATGCACTCTTTGTCACACAGGAGTAACCTGTTTGCCTTTTTTGGTTTGCTTCTTCTGTAGGAGTGCAAACAAGTGGACAGAGGAAGCACATTCTATGATTTCCGCTTCAATACAAGACTTTTCAAGTCAACGATAGTTCACTTTCAGGTATATATTCTTTCCAGTTAAGTTGGTTCCCAGCATTTGTAATAGAATCATGGTAATGCCAAGTGGCCCTGCAGGCTGTTCGGTCCACTCATACGTTTTCAAATTTAAGATTGACCAATTGTTACATGTGATGCCAACAGATTGCTTAACAATTTTATTAAAAAGACGCGCATCTGCATCAAACTTTGAGAGGAATGTGTTATTTTCATTCAACCCCTGCTAGTCACAAGTTGTTGTTTTAACCTTATCCATTTTTCCATAATGCATTGCATTTTGGTGTACCAAGCATTACACAGCAAGTGCAATAAATGTGTGTGTGTGTGTGTGTGGGTGGGTGGGTGGGTGGGTGGGTGGTGGTGGTGGTTGGAGAATAGTGTAAGAAGGATAAACACAAGCATACAGAAACAATGACCGAATGCTTGAAATGTCCATGATAAAAGTTTGTGCATTCATGCCCTTACTCTGTTTTTGTAGATACTACAAGAATTTTAAAGCTTTGACTGGTTTCCAATTCAGTAGGTGAAGTTTCTAATTTTTTAATTATGCTTTTCCTTCAGTGTAACTGTAATATCATAACGATGACTGCAGGTTGTCTGATAAGGTTTAGATATGCTAGCTGGACCGTAGTATATTTCTACAATTAACACTCCTGTGATATAGTACAGCATGGCAACACTATCCTTGCACCAGGTTCCATAAGCAGATGGACAAGCATCCGCAACGGTCGGCGCTGTTATTTACAACGTCTGTGGAGTATGGTATGGTAGGTTGTTAATGTTAAGCGGGCCTCTGCTGGATAACTCATGCTCGCATTTTCCTTTGGCTGGTTCGACCTTCGACAGCGACTAACAAAATTTTATGCAGGACATCCCATTTGTCGTCAACGATTGACAGATTAAAGTGTTTGAGTCATTCTGTTATAGTGTTGGCTGAGCGAAATGCTGTGAAATGCTTATGCATATTTTGTATTCATGATTTATTTTTGTGCATACTTCTGACAGTTGTTCGTGTAATTCAGTAACATGTCTGGTTGCTTATTACGGGTTCTGAATTTTTCCCCTGACGAAGTCTATTCATTTTCTTTTAAACGACTATATATTGCATGCCCTTAATACTTTCATTTGGGTAAAATAATGTGTTCATATAATGCTAACCATATAACTGAACATCTAGACTAGAGCTGATCAAATGAGAATAATTTGCAGGAGGTTTAGGTAAGTGTATAGGTGGTTTTGTAGTCGCCCTTTGGCTTGCGTGAATTTCGAGCTTCCATAAAAGCGGACTCCCTCAGGCAGGTGGAAAGGCGGAACATTGACTGCAATGTTCTGATTTGTTGCTTGTTCTTTGCCATGGACTGTGCTGTTAGTTTTCTTTGGCTGTTGTGTTGTTATTCATCATTCTCTTTCATGGCGCCTCTGTTTGACAAGTATTGTTAATAGTTTGAGAATAGGTCGCCTGTTTTTACTAGAGTTCTACCGGTAGCTATCGATTAGTGCGAAGAACTGACTGTCAGCATTTGTCCCTTGGGCAAAAAAAAAAAAAAAAACAAAAACAAAAAAACAAAAAAAACTACCCATCGATGTGTCTTTTCCTAAAGCATCATTTATCGCTTATCAGATACACTTCTTAGTTATCTGCACTCCAAGGTGCTAACAGTATGCTGCATATCTGCAGCTGAGGGACCTCATTTGGGCCACATCCAAGCATGATGTCTACACGACGCAGAACTATTCAGTTATGCACTGGTCTTCTCTTCTTCAAAGAGGGAAAGAAGTGCTCAATGTGGCAAATCGTGTATTTCCAAAGGTCTGTATATAATTCGTACTCCCTCCGTCCCAAAATAAGTGTCGTTTTAGGATTTTGACTATCTCCTTTTGATCATTCGTCTTATTCAAAAGTTTTGTGAAAAAAATTATTTTATTATGAAATGATTCATTATTAAAAGTACTTTAATCTTGATTTGTTTATTGTTATATTTTCGCAAATTTTTTGAATAAGATGAATAGTCAAACGTCGATTTCGAAAAGTCAAAAACGACACTTATTTTGGGAACAGAGGGAGTATGTTCTTTTTGTGTTATCCTTCGTGAACCCGACTTTTGACCTAGAGTCCTCACTTTACAGATGGTCCGCGGGGCTCAGCCACTATTCAGAATGCAGATGAGCACAATGGCCATAAAAGACAATCTTCTGGTAGCAGGTGGTTTCCGGGGTGAACTGATTTGCAAGGTATGATAGGTTTCCAAGGTGTGCACATCTTTCTGTCATTGTTTGTATGGTTAGCTCATGGATTTGTTTTATTTTAACAGTATGTCCATCAACCTGGAGTGGCTTTCTGTACCAATCTTGCAGAGGATAAGGATAGCATTACAAATGCTGTAGACGTGTACGAGTCTCCTAAGTAAGCACAGTTGCTTGTATTCTGTGTTTTGTATTCAATTTTGAATTTGTAAGTACCGCAGAATTTAACTATCCTTTCATTGTGTGACGCAGTGGCTCTACACGAGTGATGGCTGCCAACAATGACTGTGCTGTCAGAGTTTTCGACACCGAAAGGTTCAAGCTACTTAGCCACTTGAAATTCCCATGGTCGGTCAATGTGAGTTGATATTCATGTCATTCTCAGGCATTTCACAACTCAAATCTTGTTCTGTTATGATGGTTGTAGTTCTGGGTCCATTGCAGGATACATCAGCGAGTCCTGACGGCAGACTTGTTGCTGTTGTTGGCGATAGCTCTGAGTGTTTGGTAGCCGATGCTCAGTCTGGCAAGGTGCGTGTCTCGTGATGTATATGATGATGATAGCTTTCTAATTCCGATTATAATGCAACCTTGGTGCATCAGAATCACGCGTTTGCTACGTTCGCAGGAAATCGCAAGCCTCAGTGGGCACCTAGACTACTCGTTCTCATCCGCCTGGCACCCTGACGGCCGCGTCCTCGCCACCGGGAACCAGGACACCACCTGCCGGCTGTGGGACATGCGCAACCTCTCGCAGTCCTTCGCGGTGCTCAAGGGCAGAATCGGCGCGGTGAGGGGCCTCAAGTTCTCGTCGGACGGCCGGTTCCTGGCGATGTCGGAGGCGGCGGACTTCGTCCACGTGTACGACGCGCAGGCTGATTACTCGAAAGAGCAGGAGATCGACATCTTTGGAGAGATCGCTGGCATGTCCTTCAGCCCGGACACGGAGGCCCTGTTTGTAGGGGTCGCTGACCGGACGTATGGCAGCCTCATCGAGTTCACCAGGAGGCATCGCTACGACTACTTCGACTCCTGTCTATGAAGCTGCAAGGACGCGCGTCTGTGGTGTCAGTGTGTACATACTACATAGTGGCGTGTTGCGTGTCTGTACATGAACATTACGGGTGTTTGCAACTTGGAGCTGGCACCGCGAAATGTGCCTGAGATGGTCTGTGTGTGTGTGTGTGTGTTTGACGAAATGTTCGCTACGTTTGCCAAAGGCCGATTATATATATAATATAGTATGATGATGTGTGCGCCTTTCTCGACTACAATTATGATCTCTATTTCAGACGCCTGATGGTGAACGCTACGCAAAATGTTTACCCGTCCTGTCACTCTGGTTGACGCGAGCGCTCGCAGTCACAGGCGGCATCCGCCGGTGGGAGCGTCAAGCGTGGGACTGCAGGCTGAGAGCCTGATCGAGTTGGGCTGATCTGTGACTCGACTGAGAGGTGGGCCGAAGTTGTGGGGGATTATGTGCCTGGGAAACAGTCGGGCCGCGTGGCACTTCCTCGGCAAGCTCGTTTAGGCCAATCTTTGCGCGCGATAAAACTTGTTCTGACGGGCCTCCGTACCGGACGTTCTGGGCTCTTCCTCACCGCCTCACCGGGGCCCGTGTCAGCTTGCAGCGTTCATGTGAGGAAAAAAAACGTCTAAGATTTGGCAAACCAGTTGATAATTTTTTTAAGCAAAAGTTGATAAGTTTTAGTAGCCAACTAAATACTATTTTGACTTGCCAAATTCATGATATGACAAATTTAATAGCCAACCAATCAGACCGTGAATACTTTTTCCTCCTTTTACCGTTCAGAAGATCAGAGGCTCTACTTCGATAGTTGCATTGAACGCAGAAAGCTCAAGTTCCCCAAACCATGCACTGCCCAGTTGTGGCAGAACACAGAAAAAACCGTTCGTTTCGTCACCCATGTTGAGCAGCTAGTTTTTAGAAAAAGAAATGATTTGTTTTAGCTTCTAGATTGAGTTTTAAGGATGCATGCTTCGCGAACTCTGCATAGGAGTGGCTCCCCAAAAACTTAGAATTTCTAGGAGCACCTGCCTATTTTCACAACTCTACCTTTTTTTCTAGAGCAGAGTTGTGTGGAGTTAAACCTATTTGGCTCGAAAACATTGAGTGGAGCAGTCCTAAACATCCTCTTTACACATAATTAATTCATTAATTTTTTTAGTTTCAACTTGTGGTGGTTAAAAAGTAAAAACCAAATTAAGGGGCGACTGTATCACTAAGGACTTGTTTTTGAATGGAGGGTTGGCAAGGTAATGAATCGTAGCCTCAGACATCTACAACCGCCTTTGGAGCCTGCTTAGGCCAGGCAGCCTTTGGGAGCTGTGAAACAAAATATGCCCTAAGTTTCTTGAAGATCTCTGTGGGCACTGGCAACTGGCAATGGTCACGTGTAGCCAAAAAGACCTATTACTTCCTCTGTCCTAAAAAGAATCTTGTTATTGACTTTAAAACTTATTTAACCATTCATCTTATTTAATGTTTTATTAAAAAAATATAAATAAATTATTATTAAAGTATGTTTAACAATAAAATAAATAATATTTATTTAAAACTTTTGCATAAGACGAACGGTCAAATAGAAAATCTAGACAACAGGTTTTTTTTTGGGACGGAGAGGAGTATATGTTCCAAAAGTATGTCGAGTCAATAGGTTGATTTGAAAATAATTTGCTAATAAGAATGTGATATTTTTTGGCATCTATAATAAAGTGCAAATCCTTTTGATCTCATATCTAGCCTTTGGCGCTTTATTCCCAGTACTCTCCAACCTCAGACAACTTCACAAAGCAAATTAAAGCTAGCTGCAAATTGGATATTCATTCTGTTGTCACTGTTCTCTCTTCTGAAACGAATAGCCGTTTGCCACATCTGAACTAGCAACAAGGAACACACTAGCAGAGCAGCACTAAGTAAACCGGACCAAAGAAGTAAATAAAGGGTCCAATGCAAAGCACGCAGACGAAGGCATCTCACTCAACGAAAGGCATGGCGCCTTTCTCGGGATCATCGGCGGGCTCTTTGCTCACCGGTAGTTTCCCGTCACCTCCTAATTGGCCGGTGGCCGGCAGGCCACGCCAGCCGTCGGAGCCCAAAACAAGGGGCGCCGAAGAGTAGGGAGAAAAGCAGCGCCACTGCTAGCCGCCTGCCGGCCGGCCGGCCGGCCGCAGCTCTGGCTATAATACCGAGAATAGTCCAACCGCCAATGGTGGCGCGTCGCCCCCGGCCCTGCTTCTGTTCGTCTTCTTTAATTTTTGGTTTCGCATGCAGCTAGCTGGTCGCGGTTGCTTTACAACACATCCAGCACGTGCGAATTGCGCCATTGGCTGACACGTTCCGGATTCCGGAGGAGCCTCTGCGTGCTGCAGGAGAAAGGATCTCTCAGAGACTCGCAGTGTTATTGGATCGTCGTTTCAGATCAAGTCATTCACGCGCATCACATCATGCGTACTCATAAGCTAGCATGCTCCGCAAGCTCGCTAGCTCATGCTCGTACTCATACACATTTACAGCTTTATTTTTGCAACGAGCGAGAGCACGCACGTCGTCGTCGTCAGATCAGGTCTATCTCGGTCAAAGAATCGCCGAATGAATTGAAGCTATAGGTAGCCGCCCCAGTTAGGTTTTCTGGCAGTACGTACGCGCGGCACTATACTAATGTCCGAGCGTGCAACTTTTGAACTCGGCGTGCCTGTCGCTGCGTGAGGTTTCCAAGATTCCAAGCCTAAGGGTTTAAGCAAACTCCAGCGTGCTGCATGCACGCTTTGATACATTGATTCTAGCAGCTAATTAAGCATCGCATGCACGCTACTGGTCATCACTAGCAGCGCGGCGCTACGCACGCGATCACAGCAGCGGCACTGATTTTTTAGGCATAAAGTGCTTAGGGCACTCCCAACCCAAACTTCATCAGTGGTTTCTATGTCCATTTAATGTCCTCTATTAACT
This sequence comes from Eremochloa ophiuroides, assembly GCA_038502445.1. Taxonomy (NCBI): domain Eukaryota; kingdom Viridiplantae; phylum Streptophyta; class Magnoliopsida; order Poales; family Poaceae; genus Eremochloa; species Eremochloa ophiuroides. Next base: position 103,830,752 of record JAHLJS010000001.1, on the reverse strand, counting down.
GAATTTTGCTGATATGGCACTATATTTATCGAAGAAAGAGAGAAAAAAACAAGAAACCGAGTCTAAAGAAGAAACCGTGTCTACGTTTGGATCGAGGCCGAAGAAATCATTCGCGTGTGCGTTGGGGAAAAGCTCCATCGTTTCCATCCAGGCGCTCAGATCCCATGCGCCATCTCCATTGCCGCCATCCTATCCTGCTCCCACGCACCCCCCTTCGTCGGAGAATCACGTGGCGAAGGACGATGCGGAGCTGCCGCTGGAAGTCGTAGGCCACCGTGTCGTCATCCGCGGAGCTCTCGGCCACCCCACCATGGCTCGTCGCGTCCGCCATTGTCTGTAGCCCGTCCCTGCGCAGGTCGTTGTGTCTTCCCCGTCTCGAACACAGCTGACCGCGGAGCTCGTGGTCCATGGTTGCCGCACCGGCGGCCGCAGAGAGCCTGACCACCAGAAACCATGCGGCTGGCTCCGTGGATTTAAAAAGTGTTAAAAATAAATAAAAAAATTCCAAGCTAGCTCCGTTGGGTTTGAGCGCTGTACTTGGAACTTGGAGTTCGTTGTCTCATGTTGGTGCTCTGCTCTTTCTTCTTGAATTCATGGCGCAAGGAGCAGCTCCCGTTGCACCACTTTGTGGCGAGCGTGGACATGGAGAGTTCATGCTCTTGTAAACAAACAAAAGAAAATCCATGGATATCTAGCACAGAGGATCCTGGCGCGGGAGAGATATCCCTGCTAGATGATTGGTCGGATTTTTGTTTACAATCTAAATTAAAAAGCTGCATTCGTAGAGAGTAGTTTCTTGACACAGTATCCTAAGCTCTAGAAACTATAGGATGATTTCTGCACTGTGAGCGCCCTTATCGATCTCTGCCGGCCTAGCTAAACTCGTTGTTAACAATTTGTCTTCTCCCGGGCATCAAGAGGGCTCGATCGCGCGCGCAAAACCAGAATTTGCAAGCGTGCGTGCAACGACGATTCAAAAGGGCCTCCTAACAACGAGCGATGATACGATTTAGCTCGCTCGCTAGCTTTGATAGATGCTAACTTGACTTGGTTCCAGCGAGTTTAGGCGAGATATGGTCGTGGTACTCAGGCATGAACGACCTCAATGTGTAGCTAGTACTAGTACTAATACTAACACTAGCTATAGCTAGCTAGCTAGCTAGCTTGGTAGGGTTCCCTCTTTTGACAAGTACGTAGTTTGGGTTTATTTTGGTTGTGTGAACGAGGGATACTAGAGATCGATGCTGCTGAAAAGAAAATCATGGTGGGATGCACTCGGTCGGGGTCCAGGGACGGAGATGCCATATACATGCATCTAATAATTAACCGTGTAAAGATTTTTCCAAGGAGAAAATCTTGCTGTCGTCGGTGCTTGCTAATACGGTGAGTTACTAGACAGGTGCCGTTGTGCGGTGCATTTCAAAGAATCGAGAACAAACATATCATGATTCTTCAGCAGCAAACTGAAACACGGTGCAAGATATATATTAGATCCAGAAATAACAGAATAACTTTACATGTTAGAGCTTGTTTGGTACAGCTCAGCTAGCTGTTGTGAGCTTTTTTTATTGCTAAACACCTTCTCCCAAAAACAACTTCAACATTGAGCTGTTTTTCCTCTTCTCACGGGGATGAGTTTACATGAAGATCAAAAAAATTAAAGTAACTTATCTTAGCTCTCTCCCTCCCTTCTCTCTCAATCATGCATGAAGTTGTTGTTAATACTGGTTTGCCAAACAACATTTTTAAAACAGCTCAGTTTCATCGAAGAAAAGTTGATCATGAAGCTATTAAAAAATTCACTAGTGAAGCTGAGTTGTGCCAAACAGGACCTCAATATAGTAACGAAGAATCTTATGAAGCCCTCAAATTAAAGGCAATAGATTTAGGGCGTCCACAATAGTCCTGACTAGATGATATGGAAGCAGAATAAATAAATAAATAAACACATAATGATTGGCCAAATCTTTGGTTGAGTGAGAAGAAATATCTAGTACTTAATGTTTTCTATGCAGCAACCCCTGTGGGGGCTGTGGAAACTGATGATGAATGCTTATGCTTCTGGAAACTTCATGGAGAAGTGCATGATTATGCTTTTTGGCAGTGTTTGGTTGGGAGCTAATGTGGAGTAGGATAATCCTATCTCTAGTTTCATACACGGGGCAGATACATTTTCTGTTTGGTTGAGAAGGAACTAGATCGACACATTTTCTATTTAGCACTGGGAAACCAAAAAGTGAGTTGAGACAATAATGTACGGGACCTAACTGTTAAATGAGAGTGAGACAATGCCCACACTCCTGTCAACCAGGAATGACTATGTTCCTTTTTTACCAGAGTCATTTTGTATTTAGGGGAATATTCTATAATGGGATGTACTCCTTGACTATGCTTGACTATAGATCAAACACTACTAGAATTAGGTCCATCTTGTCCTGTTCCACCTGATCCATCCAACCAAACACTACATAAGACTAAAAATGATGCAAGGCTTGGGCTAGAGGGGGGTAGGGGGGCTCTATCCACCAAATCACATATAGACCTGGAGTTGTCGAATTAAAATGTCTAGCAACAAGGCCCCTAAGTTGATGATACAAGAAAGCAATGGTGAAAGGTTTCTACTCCCTCCATATAGGAAATAAAGGACGTTCAGGGCATCCCGTGAGTTTTGGCGAAAGAAGACGTTGCACGTGCAAGCGGCAACAGAGGGATGCGTTTACCCCTGGCGCCTCGTTCTCGGCACGTAAAAAACTATCCCTAACAGGTCTCGAACCCTGGACCTCAACGTCGGAGTCCCACGCTTAGCTGTGCTAGCCAATCGAACGCCGGTGACTTCTCGATCGTATTAGATGCAGCCGTCCTCATATTTAAGAGGGATAGACAGGGAAAAATACCCCCTAATTAATCACTCCTTGATAAGCACAATCATGTCCTAAATGTCATCTTTTTCCTATACGAAGGGAGTATATCTGAATGCTTCCAACTGGATAAACATATGTGTATCGAGTGAAGCTGAGGAGCTGTTATCAAGTGATACTTCCTTTGAAGTTGCTGCCTACTCTAGCATAGTGATATGGTTTTAATTTTTTGGTAGAGTGGTTCTATAAACTGGTGGTGTTTAATTTTGGTTGAAATGGTGGATGTGCCGCATCTAAATATTGTAAAATGACTTGTATTTTCTTTATTTGTTGTGGGACCACTTCGTATTTACTCCCTCCATTTCAGTTTATAAGTCATTTGACTTTTTTTGCCCCAAGTTTGACTACTCGTCTTATTAAAAAAGTTGTCCAAAATATGACATTTTTTGTTATAATCTGCTTTATTAGTAAAAGTTCTTCAAGAATAAGTTACACTTAATTATTTTGCACATTTTTTTTGAATAAGATGAGTGATCAAACTTAGGATTGAAAAAGTCAAACGACTTATAATTTGGGACGGATTAAGTACTCCTTTTGTCCTTTTATATAGTGTCGTTTAAGCTTTCTAACAAGTACGCTAAAGATTCTTTCAACCTAGACGGTTTGGTGGGCTAGTAGGAGTTAATTTTGAGACTTTTGTATTGATGGCAAAGATTTAGAGAAAATATGCATGAATTATAATATATAACGGATGGTCTCATTTATGTACTTGTGACCATGTGTTACATGAACAGTGTTATTATATATGATATAAGCTGGGTGCATCAAATTTCCCGTCAGGTTACTATGATGTGACAGGATTTTTTTTTTACGACATTCTTGAATTTTTCATGTCGACGACTTACCAACAAGTAATTAGCTCTACCGATAGAAAAGTTCATCCACCAGTAGAGAATTCTTATTTTTCTGTTGCTTTATTCCTAGCGGTGTTTTCCTGTTTAGTTACCGACACAAAATTGTTTTCCTAATTTTACTAACGGTAGTCTGTATTTTCTGACAAAGAAATTTGAGTTTCCAATAGTAGAGCTGTGAGAGAATGAGAGATGAGAGGAGGCAGACGAAAATTGTTTCTATTGTTTGCACGGCCATAGAATACACAATGGAGCTGCCCTTATATATATATATATATATATATATATATATATATATATATATATATATATATATATATATATATATATATATATATATCCTAGCTAACAAAATCAAAATTTTTTGTTTTTTTGGTGTGTGTGTGGTGGTGTGGGGGTGCGTGTACGCATGAACTGCCCGTCGTCCATCAAGGCGCATACACAGTTAACATTATCAGCGATCAATCAACAGGTCTTTTTCATGGCAAACCGGCAAAATCACTATTCTAGACCCAATTTGGTACCCAATAGAGGATACATAACACGACAGCTGAGTTGACAAGCCATTTGTTAGGCAGTAGCCAGTGCTGCATATAGAATTATAGATAACCTCTCGGCCCCTTTTGTTGTTGCTGGAGAAGACTCTTCCCACCAGTAGAGAAAAGACTTTTGATCCACATCTGTTTTTGGCTTTAGTCTCGGCATTTTTTATGTTTGGGACTAAAGAAGAATTAGTCCCGGTTCCAACATTTATGAGTTGTCAGAGGACTTTTAGTCCTGGTTGGAAACATCAACCCGGGCTAAAGGGTCAACATTAGTCCGAGTTGGTGTTACCAACCGTCCAACCGTGACTAAAGACACTATATATGCGCAATCTGGCGGTTCCAAGAGACAAAACAATAATGCACTTGCTTTATAGTAATGTATACATTCCCACTTGTTATAAATCTCATAGAAGAAAAGCAGAGGCCTTAGGCCACAAATTTTTGCAAGAAAACGAGTAAGCCTTAGCTTTTACCGGGCAGAAGGACAAGTGCATGCATGCGTGATGATTCTTAACCCAATCAAGGACTAGTTAGTGTCCCGTGTCTCGCACTGAGGACTGTACAAACAGGGACCCTCTAATATGTCTGCTCGTTTCATCAGATAGATTAAAGGACTGGTATTCTAGACAGCATGTTCGCTACAAGAAGGACACTACTGAAAGAAAAGGTTCAATCAAAACTGAGGTCGTAGTTCGGCAGATTAAATTGAAAAATATAGAAATTAACTGATATATTCAGTACATTGCATGACCCTGGTCACGTTTTTTGTTGTAAAACCTACGTTCAAGATTGACCATCCATTATATTTTACTTTAGTACTTAAATTTGAACCAAAATTTGCACACACATCCGAATTAGTAAAACACCAAAATCGACTACATATATATGACAAGGGTGGGCTATTTAATAATTTGGAGCTTTTGATTGATTCTATCTTTTCTTTGATGTTGCTCCTTTTCCACGTGAGGTTAGTCATCATTGTGACCTAAAACACGTATTCTTAATGAAAAAAGAAATGAGGGTTAATTAATTAAGAGACAATGTAACACAAGTGTTTTATTAAATTTAAGGATAAAATATGCACTAATTAATAAGATCAAAATTAGAAAATCAAATCTAGATTCATGGCATCATAAGATCATGGCTTTTAAGATTTAGCTCATGTTTGACCACGGGTTGATGAACTAGAATCTCTCAAATATAATCATGTCCCCAAGATATGATCTGTTGTAGTCAAAGGAAAAGATTATATACTTAAGTAAATGTAGTATTATGAAATAAAGAACCATAATAAATTACATCAGTCGGTGGAGTACCTCAAAATAAAATTAGGGGTCGGGTAGTATACTTTACTTGCTTTAATTAAGATATGCATGCATGAGAGTGAACACAAGTCCGATAGATCTCTTTCCAATAATTTGTGCGCATCTCGTACGAATATAATACTACTAGTATTTTGCCTGCTTTATACAACCATCCCTTTTCAAAGCCGTACCATGTCTAGCTAAATAATGGATATGGCTTTGTACAGCTATATACAGCTCCTTTTTAAGCAAGAAACAGATCGGATATGGCAAGATCAGAGAAGATGTGGAGTACTTTTTAGTTGTATTTTAATTGCTATATGGATGAATGGATCTCTAGATGCAATGATGAGTAAGAAAGAAATGCAAAACTTGTTAGGATTATGTTGTCCCCTTGAGATGTTAATTTAATTACCAGTAGTTAGCACTCATAGATGGCGATAATGTGTTTTTTTGTAAGAAATGTGCATGCATCACTAGTACACAATCAATTTTTGCAGATGGCTGTAATTTTTACATTGGTGGCTTATAATGGTATAGGCGCAATTAGAAATAAAATTGTGGGTCTATATGTATATATATGACTAGGAACCATCAGTGTAAATTCATTTGACTGGCTGTTTTAAAGCCTACTACTAGTAAAAATCATGTATTTCTATTGATAGTAGACTTAAGAAAACAACAAATAAAATGCATCTATACTAGCGGTTTTCTTAGCCTAGTACCAATACAAAAAAAAACTTGATTTTTTCGGAGTTTTCAAATGATCCCAGATGGAGAAATGGTCTAAAGGTAAGTTGCAGTATTAGAAAAACTCTACAACTTCGTAGTTGACTATTTTTTTTATTTGCAATCATTTAGGGCATGAAAATTATGTTTTAAGATTAATAATTTTTTTTTGAGCTTGTTGGACCAGACTTCGGCAAAAATCAAAAGTCGAAGGCCTCTATCAAATCAATCCAACTGAGCTGTCAAAAGATGATTCAACACCTTTCCATATCACCCAATCATAAAATCTAGTCATCTCCCATTATTTTTGGTGCATACCTTCATTGAAGCTAGCTAGTTTCTTTAGTCTTTACGATTTCCTTTTGCCGCACCGATTTATTAAAAAAAAGGCGGGGGCATATAAAAGGCCCACGCGTGCACTAGCTGGTTACATCGCAGCATCAAATCCTGAACACGTACTGAATCAACAAGTGTAATCCAATTGCAGCAAGCAATTGCAGAACTTTTCGAAAAGCATTATCTGAAAAAACACTTCTCCAAAAGAAAGAGCCTTTTTAGGAAGCGTTCTACGTGGTTCGTTGTTAAGAGGTAGCTGAATAAAATAGAACAGGAGATTGATTTGACCTAACTATTTGTAACCTTTAATTTGGTGCTTGGCATGAGCCAACGGGGTAGGCGGTTTAGAAAATGCTTCTTAACAAAATGCCATAATCTACCACCTGATCTGCAAAGCAAGCGGGATCGACGCACGATCAACATACAGTAAATTAAAAAGACCTTGAGTCCATGTGAATTGTGTGTCGTCGCTTCTCTCCCCGTGTTTTTATTCTCGGACATATCTCTTTGGCATGTTTTCTTTTTTAAGCTATATATATAGCCATTTTTGTCAAGAAACAAAACTAATTCTGCTTGCACCATCGTATATTGATTTGCCTTATGCTTCCACCTGACAGCGCAAGGGTCGATTTGGAATGCTCCGAACTCTAGATTTTTCTAAGAGAATGGTTACTGCAGGTGAGGATGAAACAAGTTTCATTTTTTCTCATTCACCCCGGTAGCTAGGAGCCAAAAGCTCCCGTCTCAAACCCAACCCAAAAAAAAAAAACACTTTGTAATTGCCTCTACTCTATTCCCTCACTAAAATGACCCTCTAGCAGAGAATTTGAGTTGGGTGCGGTGATGCAACACGCTACTGTAGCTCCAATCTGCATTTTCCCATTCTGCCCGAATCTCTGCCTCTTCGGTCGGTCCGGTAGGCTCTTAAATGCGGCAGTTTGTTTTATAGCGGGGGCCATACCATAAATGTGGCAGTTAAAGTCGTTGCGAGCGGCGCGACTTCCGAGGCGGCTCTCCGGCCCGGGACCCCCACGAGCGTGTCTGTGGGCGGGCACGGGCAGGCAGAGACCGGCCGGCGGCAGCAACAGTACACTGACCACTGACCACTTCCCCGCCTCGTTGGGCCCGCCGCCAGTCAGGTGGAGCAGTGGTACTCCTCCTACAGGGCAACGAGCCAACCAGCGGGGAGGGGCCCCGCCCGCGCCACCGCCCACCGCCGGCAGCACGCAGCAGCATGGGCGCGTACACCTGCCCCTCTCGGGCCCGTGCCCGCACGCGTACGTTTGTTTCCACGTGCCCCCGCGCCGCGCGCCAGGCCGTGCCGATTCCGGAATTTGGCGACTTGCCCCTGCGGCCCTGCCCGGGTGCTACGTTTCCCGCGGCGCGCGGCGGGGTTTGGCTCGTTCCGGGCTTTCCGTGCACCGTGCTCGATTCGATCAAACGCATACATGCATGCATGTGTACAAGGCCCTGCGCGGTTTGGCTGTTTCTCCGACGTGCGCACAAGCGCGGCCGGCGGGCTATAGCATGGGCACACGGCCACACCGCACCGACCGCGACCCGGCCGGCGCCACTCTGCTGCATGCATGCATGATGATTTGTTGTCTTTCACGCGTTGACAGGGCATCTTTGTTGTTCCCGTGTCGTCATCTGCCATCGTTACTCTAGGCAAAACAAATTCAAATTAGATTACAAAAGTTATTTTTTTCCTTATTTTTAACTTTGTTTTTAGAACATATATAGTATCTCCATACAAGTTTGCCATAAAAAATATATTTGTGATGATGGACAGAATATCTATTTCCATATATGCTACCTACTATTTTTCTAATATTAAAGTACGGACATTTCTCCCTCTACCCACGGTTCCATATATGATCCTTCAATTGCATCTCTGCTTCCGCCACTCGCTTTGATGCTTCTTGGTTCTATGATTAAATTATCCTCGCTCTCACCTCTCTCTTCTAGCTTCCACCCCTTGTTTTGTAATTTGTAGTTTCTCACTCAATTTGAAGTTTGCAATTGGCGCGCCACACCGCTGGTGTGTTGCGCTTCGCACGGTTGAACAAACTGTAGCCCATGCTCATCGTGCTTGGCACATGCGCAGTGGCTAGCCTTTCACCTCTCTTAATAATAATAGAACACTGCTAGTTATAGATAAGCCACCTATTTAAGCTGGGCTAATCTCTAGTCGATTTGCAAATTGCAATACAAGATTGAGCCTTTATTATTACAGTTAGCATTTAATTACTGTATGTTTTACAATTTATAATTAAAATATATAAGGTTAGTTTTAAGCCCAGTTAAATACAACAAGGTACGTAAACAATATGAGTTGCACGGCCCAAATTATGAAGTATGGACATGTTTGCTCTATAGTACTTGCTATAATTAATTCACAATGGTCCCGCGGCCTTCCTAGATGCCAAGATCTGATGTCCAATGTCCTGTACGTGCTATAACTGGTGTCTATAGCTAGCTACTTGTACACGTCGTGTCAGCTACATGTGTACAGAAAGTGACCATGTATGCACGTCGACTGTGTTGCGAGGCGAGGCGACATTCGGCGGTACTGTATTGGGCTTTTGCTCTTGCATGATCTACTCCGGCACTGGGAATTCCTTCCATGCTAGCTTCCTACCTACTGTAGGGCTTTCTGGCTAGCAAAACATCTCTCTGCCGCTAGTGGTGTCTGGACACTGGATTTCGCTGATATTCTGTGGGCTCCCATAGTTACATGCTGATTCCAGCAAGGCGACATATAATACAAAACCGCACACACTGGTGCTAGGTACATACTCCTCTAGATGGTAGAAAGATATATCAGAAATGTAGTCTATGTGGGCACATCCATAATACATACAAATATGTACCCATATAAAAGTCATGTTGCAGATTCGCTTTTAAATATCATACTAAATAACAATTTCAAGCGTATTTGCACTAAAAGACAAAAATCTCTAAGACTCTATCATTTTTATATGAATTTTTAAAGTTTTACATCTCAACGTTTGCACATGGGTGCATATTTGTAGTATGCACTATGGATGAATATACTATTTTTTTTATTGAACAACCATAATACATTTTTTTAATTCGTTTTCATGTTTACGCATCGTCATATATTTTGTCATACTAATATACAGGATGGATCGGATGGAAGTCATGGAACGACTTATATTGTACACTGACACGATGCAATGTGCTCGTCCAAGGGTTTTAAAGGTGGTCTAAGTGAAGTGTAAAAGGTGCCGCATCATACTTGTGTATGTGTTGAGGTGGAAGTAAGATAAGAAGGGAGAGAGATATACGCGCTTTAAGAAACTTTGTGAGAAAATGTTGTGGCCAAATATTACTGATATAATAAAATATACATATTAACTGCAATGTAATATGCATATAGGAGTATGTTATGGCTATCTCTAATAAGGAGATGCAAACCCAAATATGAGTCTCCGATAGCATTGTTCTGATCTCCAACAGACTACCCATACAGGAGATCCTATTTTGGGTGTCACGAGAGGTATAACCCAAATCTAGGTATCCTCTCTCCTGGAAACCCATTTCCTGAGAGGATTCTCTTTTAGTTGTTGTTGTTAGAGAAGACTTAAAATAGGTATTGAATCCATTCACTGTAGCGCAACGCAAATGTGAAATGGGTCTCATATTTTGGGTATTGTTGTTGTAGATAGTCTTGGACTCTTTGATGGACTGCACGCATGCTCTCAGAGATACTAGAGTTCTTTAAAGCAGTATACGTGGGAAACTCTCTCACATGCTGCATGGATCCAAACTGCACGGAATGTCTTCCATGGACCCATGCAGGGACATGAGAATATTCTCTCGTGTCTCGAGTGCATCAGCCATCAGCTCTCAAGTCAAGCAGCTGCATTGCAAGCGCCTGCAACTTGCAAAGGCCCGTTGTATGATTTTTTCCATCTCCTTTTCGGGATCCCTAAACAACGGGCCCCTGTGGACCATCCAACAAGTGGCCGACCAGTCGCCTCAGGTTCACCATGGTCTTCGTACGTACTAGAGTAGTTGAGATAAATCTGTGCATGTTTCTGACTAGATGTTCAACGATCAGTGGAGCCATATATATATATGCAAGTTCAGTCTAGCTACAATGCTTATGTAGTTCTATATTAAGCTTGTTCTTTTGACCAATCAGCGTTTATTTTCAGCCACGAAACAGTATTTTTCTCTCACAACAAATCAGCACGAGGCGAAATCAACGTCTTATTTTCAGCAAAAGAACAAGCCGAATCGGATGCTAGAGTACATGCATGCATGTGTTAGTTTAGACCATGGATTGATGCATATATGTATGTGTTGATTGTGTGAGTGAGGGAGACATGGCGCTGATGCTAAAGGTAGCCGTGTCCATGCATGTTTTCCTTTTGTTCGACGAGCCGGCCATATACATATGCCGAGCAGACTGTGACAAGCGCACTGCGCTGCTGTCCTGGCCGGCCGGTGCGCTGTCTCATGCCGATCCCATCGAAAAGCCTTTCAGATGGCGCACGTTGTAGTAGAATCGAAAGGCAACGGGGACGCCACATCGTGCGCACGACAGCTGTGGACGCGCGCGTCCTTCTCTAGTAGTGCTCGTACTTCAGAGTTCACGCAGATGCTGCCAGAGTGCTGCTCGGTATAAGTACGCTGCAACTTGCTTGGACGATGATGATTCGCTTTCGGCTGATGCTGATTTGTTGTGATAAGAAAAATATTGCTCAATGGTAAAAGAGATAAAATTTGCACAAGCGAGCAGCCTCTTGTTTTCCTTTCTGAAAAGATCATTGCAGGCAAGCTGCAGCAAATGTTAGTCGTGGGTCTCTCGCTTTTGTAGTACTCCCTACGTCTCTTGAAATAAAGATACTGGAACCTAGTTGTAGTACGTTTTGTTTTCATCTCTCGTATGTGTCTCGGCCGTAGTGTTTCGTAGGAAGCTAGTAGTATAGATCACGTACAGAGTGCAGGTAGCTATGGCGGCCGGACTGTGAAAACTACAAATGCAGCAGGTAGCTCGACAGACAGCACACAGTATATATACTGTTGCATCCGATTCCAATGCGACGAGAGACTTCGTGAGGCCAACACGTCTTGCTAGTTGCTACCCGAGCTTGGAGACAAGTTTCACGCGCACACGTGACAAAATAAAACGGGCAAAACAAACTGGCCTTATTTAGAGTTCAAGGGCAGATCGCAACGGAAAAGAAACTGGCGGCCTCTCCCAGACAGTCGTCCAAAGCTGGCAAGCTGCTTTTCAATTCATTTTGGATGCATGGAGATGGGAGTAGCTAGTGAATAGTCACTGCGACAACTATACTGAAAGAAAGTTGATGCCATGCATGAGGTTTTGCATCCAATTAGCCCTGTTTACACACATATACAGTATGTCTGTATATATAGCCCAGTGCAAGGCAGCCCTGTGGATCCGTCGTCGTCGCATCAGCATTAATGTCTCCATCCATCATTGGGCACAATTACGTACTCCATTCGTTACATTAAGATTATAACTTTAGACTCCGTGCCATTTTATTGGACCATTCGTCTTATTCAAATTTTTTGTACAATTATTATTTATTTTATTATGGCTTATTTAATTATTAGAGATATTTTAACAATAATTTAATCATTTTATTATTCGTATAAAAATTTCAAATAAAACGAGTGGATCAAACAAGAAGTTTAAAAATAAAAAACTATAATCTCAATGGGACGGAGGGAAGTATGTGTACGCATGGTCATATCGATCCTTTGCTAGGATGTGGGAATATATAAAAAGTTTTGAGCCACGTGCGGAGGGAGTATGTGTACGCATCGTCATATCGATCCTTTGCTAGGATGTAGGAATATATAAAAAGTTTTAAGCCACGTGCGTTTATACATATCGATACTCTGTTCGGCTGACTGGTACAGTACGGCTGGCTGTCTGATTATTCTGAGAGAAAAACACTGCTGAATGACTGCCTAGTGCTGGCTGGACCAGCCAGCCGAACAGAGCGGATCATCATCTCCACTCCAGTCGTCCAATGCAAGCAAGTCACGAACATGCGTGACCGTGCTCAAACGGGCCACGTCGTAGATGCATGCATGCATGCATTGCGTTCTAGACTCGTCCTAGTAACTTTGAAGTAACATGGCGATGCCTGCCTTGACCGTCGTAAAAGATGGATAGGATAGAAATGGCCTTCTGCGGGTTGTGCCGTGCGCGAGAGAGTTCTTTACGTAAAAGCATATGCAAGCCTGCGCACGTTTTATTACCTTTCGCGTCGCCCTGCACACGGATACGCCTCGTGCCTAGAATCTCGCTTTGCAACTACGTAGGGCAGAGAGAAAATGAAGCACCCACAGCCACGGCTTGTGTTTCCGTGCTGTCGTCCGCACGCACCACGCCTGCACGCCATGGGCGGCAGGGCATATACTACGAACTTGCATACCGATCGTACCGATCATTGCAGCCCAAAGAAAGAATGACGATGATGAGCTTGTTACAACAACTTTGAAGTGTCGAAAAAAACACTCGACAAAGTCGGCTCTTTGCCGAGTGTCAAAAAAAAACACTCGGCAAAGAGAGGTCTTTGCCGAGTGTTTTTTTTACACTCGGCAAGTCTTTGCCGAGTGTTTTTTTTACACTCGGCAAAGAGCAGACTTTGCCGAGTGTTTTTTTTTACACTCGGCAAAGACAGTTTTTAAAACACATTTTGAAGCAATAAATTAATTCAAATGAAAATGTTTTCAACTACAAAGTTATTTAACCCATCAAGATGTACAATGTTTATCTTGGTCATTTCTTCATATGACAAAGTGAAAGTAAATTTGTTCATAAATCTTAGATGTCTCTTTCGTAGTTTATGAAACTACGAGAGAGATATATAAAACTTGTGAATAATATTAGAACCACCGTCTCGAGTGAACAAATGACCATACAACTAAAATAAACTTTGTATATCTTAAGAAGTTATGAAACTTTGTAGTAGACAACTTTTTTATTTGAAATCATTTTGTCATCGAAAAAACCATTTGAATTTATCAAATTTAAAATTCAAATTTTGTAAACGACCTAATATGCAGAAATGGCCAAAATAAAAGTTGTAGATATCTAAAAGTTATGAAACTTTGTAGTTGACAACATTTTTATTTGAAATCATCTTTCTATCGAAAAGTCCATTTGAATTTTAAAAATTTTAAAATTTGAATTTTTCAAATGACCTCGGATGAAGAAACTGTAAAAACAAAAGTTGTAGATTTCAAAAAGTTATGAAAATTTGTAGTTGACAACTTTTCATTTGAAATCATCTTGTTATCGAAAAGTCTGTTCGAATTTGTCAAATTTGAAATTCAAATTTTATAAACGACCTCGGATGAAGAAACTATCAAAATAAAAGTTGTAGATCTCGAAAAGTGATTCCACTTTGTAGTTGATAACTTTTTGATTTGGAATCGTTTAGGGCCTCAAACAAGCAATATTCACTCAGTTTGGTATAATATGTATAAAACCGAAACGGAATATAGACACAAGTGATAGTGTAGTATAGTGGTAGAGCGCGTTGGGCGCGAACGGAAGGTCTCCAGTTCGAATCGCAGCGGCTGCAGGTGTTGATTTTGTGTGAAAAATGCCGCTAAAAATATCACGAGCATGTGCGCGGCCCAGTGGGCCCCTTCCCCGGTGAAAATTTTTTTTTGCTGTTTTTTCCGACGTTTTTTTGATTTATTCTTTGCCGAGTGTTTTTTAGCACTCGGCAAAGGCTTTGCCGAGTGCCCGAAAAAAGACACTCGGCAAACGACCATTTGCCGACTTTTTTTTTACCGAGTGTCCTTTGCCGAGTACGACACTCGGCAAAACCTTTGCCGAGTGCAAAAGGGGCTTTGCCGAGTGACTGGAGCACTCGGCTAAAGCACTGGAGTCCGGTAGTGCATTAATGCATCAAAAACTACTTGCCTTCCTTCACCACAATTCAGTTGGCCAAAGTATCTTCTTAAGAGAAAATGTTATTCTCTCTCTGAAAATCACCGATGATCACATACATATAGCTTGTCTTACTCATTATATTAAATCATAGCATAAAGCAATATATCTAGTGCTCAGTTAAGAATATATGTGGTTCCGCAAAGATAGAGACCAATGAAACTTGCACTCGACGTATGTTATCTTCGGTGAGAAGGTGGAACTTCTATATTAAGAACCATTTTTGCTACCTGATTTGATATCTCTAATAATATTTTTATACTTATATCTCCACCGCAAAGTTTTTATATTTATATTTATCTAAAAACGAAAGCTTTTCCGTGATTAATCGTAACCGACTAAGAAGATTACTTACAAGGTACCATGACACACCATGACACACCTGTCGTGGCTGTCATAAACCAAATACACCATGCCACCGTCTGCTCAAAAAGATACTCTAGCACGCTTGGCACACCTTATGTGCAAACATGTCAGTAATGTGGTGGATATGTAGGGGAACACCACTTGTCGTTACGACACGGCAACTCAAACAGTTGCACAATCATTTATGCATCAGAAACTACTTGCCTTTCTTCACCACATTTTGGTTGGCATAAGTAACATACTAAGAGCACATGGTATTCTCTCTGAAATCACCAATGATCAGATAAATATAGCTTGTTTTACTCATAAAACTATAGCATAAAACAATATATCTATTGCTCTTTCGACGATATACGTGGTTCTACTAAGATGGATGAATGAAAACGTGCACTCAAGCTATGTTATCTTTGATGAGAAGGCGGAGCAACTAATTTTGCTACTTAATATTATATCTCTTTAATATATTATACTTCCACCGCTAAATTATTATAATTATATTTATCTAGAAAAAGCTTTTCCATGATTAATGATAACCGACAAAGAAAATATTTTTATACTTATATAAATCTCCACCGCTATATTTTTTATAATTATGTTTATGTTAAACCGAAAGTTTTTCCGTGATTAATGGTAACCGGCTTAGAAAATTACTTACAAGGAACCATGACACAATTGTCATGGCTGTCGTAAATCATATATACGACACCGCCTGCCCAGTGCCCACCATACCTGTCTAGCACACTTTACGTGCAACAGGCCAGTAATATCGTGGATACGTAGGGGACACCACTTGTGGTTACGCGGCAGCTCCGATATTTGTACAGTCATTCATGTATAATACAGAAGCAACTAAAAAGCAAAATGAAAAGTAATGTATCTCGACTCTGTATTGCGTTTTCCCCAACCAACCCAGCAGCCAAAAGAACCAAAAAAATGTTATTCCCATGAGGAAAAAAATTAAGAAACTGTGGGTGGGTCCACCCTCCCCTACCTATATATATACCCCCTGTTCACACCGTCCCCAAGACCACACCACCAATCCATCCTGCCATGCGCTCGTGACAACCATCGCAATCACAGAGAGCACTTCTCCACACCTCCTGTTCTGTTGGCCCTCGATCTGACGAGCCATGGGGAAGCACGCCGCCTACTCCAGCGAGGACGTGGTCGCCGCCGTGGCGGCGCCGGCGCCGGCGGGCCGGCATTTCACGTCGTTCCCGGCGCTGAAGGGCTCACCACCCCTCGACTGCAAGAAGCACGCCGCCGTGGACCTCTCCGGCGGCTCCTGGTTCGAGTCCATGAAGGCTTCCTCGCCGCGGCGCGCCGCCGCCGACGCCGAGAACGGCGACTGGATGGTGCGTGCGCGTCGTCTCCTTATTCTTCTTCTTTTTCTCCGCACCGCGCCGCGAGGTGGATCGATCCGATCGATCCGCGCGCTCACTTTTTTGGGGCGCGCGGTTGCGTCTGCAGGAGAAGCACCCGTCGGCATTGGCGGAGTTCGAGACGCTGCTGGGCGCCGCCAAGGGGAAGCAGATCGTCATGTTCCTCGACTACGACGGCACCCTGTCACCGATCGTCGAGGACCCCGATCGCGCCGTCATGTCGGAGGAGGTCAGCAATCTTCGCCCCGTTTTTTGTTTTTTCTTTTCTTTTCTTCCCGATGCAAAAGATGCCTTTTTTTTAGAAGTTCCTCTTCTCTTTCTCCTACTATGATGGTCTATATGGGCACTGGGGGGTATCAGAGCATGCTCTGCTCGTTCGTTCCCCTCGAACGGACGGTCCCTGTTTTAACCCTGTTTGCTGTAATAATAGTAATAATCTAATCACCCTTCTGTTTCTGTGATTTTAGTAATATAATCTAATCAACCTTCTGTTTCTGTGATTTTCTTTTCTTTGTCATCACCTCGCTCAGATGAGAGAGGCCGTGCGGCGTGTCGCGGAGCACTTCCCCACCGCGATTGTGAGCGGAAGATGCAGGGACAAGGTACATTCAGATTCCGATTCCACGGACTCCTCTATTAGTATTAAATTCTTTATTTAATTACTGAGATACGTTTGGGGACCCAAAAAAAAAGGAGGTTTTGTTGTCTTGTGAGGTGGCCTTGGCCTAATCGGCGCCTTGCAGTTGCATGCTGTAGTACTAGTAGTACTCCTTGCTACTCCTGCACACGAACTGGAAAAAGAATCTTCCAGGTTTCCTTTTATACCTCTCGCGTCCGATCGATCCGTCCGTCATGGCGTGTGCTGCCTGCGCGATCGTGAACCTGGACGCGCGCCCCGGCCGGGGCCCGTCTCGACGTGCGTGCAGTACATGGCTGCCGGCGGCCGGGGCCGGCGTGCGGAGAACGAGGAGAAGCGCTAGCGCGTTTGTTTTTGGTGTTTCTCCTTGCTTCCACAGTTCCACTTCCACTTTTTGCTGCCGGTTTTTTTTTTCCATTTTCCTTTGTCTGCACCGGCTACTATCTTTTGTTTTGTTTGGCGCTAGTAGCACTGCTACTAGCGCGTGCATAGGCATAGCACTGGGAAAGCGGCAGTGGAGTGAGTGATGTGTGTGTGCTTGTTGTATTTATGGCCATGGCTTTGGTGCAATATATAGGTGTTCAACTTCGTGAAGCTGACGGAGCTGTGCTACGCCGGGAGCCATGGCATGGACATCCAGGGCCCCGCCAACCACCTCCAGGCAAATGTTACCTCTCTCGCATGTATCATGCATGCATATATATATACTATATGTATGTTGTGCTGACTCGTGTACACGTATATACACGCAGGGTGAAGCTGTCCATTACCAAGTTGGGAGTGAGTTCCTGCCGGTCATCCAAGAGGTACGTACTAAGCATCGGACGGACGACGACCCGTCTTCCGATCCGCTATTGCTTATTGCTTTTTGTTGCTCAATCTCGCTCGTCGTCTTCGCCACCTCGCACACGCCGCCAAAAGAACGCTGATGTCACACACGTGTTGGGTTCCCCACGCAGGTGTTTGGCACGCTGACGGCGAAGATGGCGGCGATCGCCGGCGCCAAGGTGGAGCACAACAAGTACTGCCTGTCCGTCCACTTCCGCTGCGTCCGGGAGGAGGTACGTACGTTTTTATATATAGCACGTGACACTCACCACCTCACCACCACAGGGGAGGATCAGTTTAATAATTTGGCAGCTAATTGCGATCGAATCAGTCTTGACGATTGCAGTGTTTTATTTTTGGAATGTATAATTACTACTGGAGATTGCGCTTTTTGATGATGATTGGTATATATATTATTCACCTCGGCATGCAGGAATGGAATGCCGTGAACGAGGAGGTCAGGTCGGTGCTCAAGGAGTACCCGAACCTCAAGCTCACTCACGGCAGAAAGGTGAGAGGCATCATATCACATCAGATATGGACTGGAATAATATCATTATTGAGTTCCTTTGCTTTAATTCTCCTCCCAAACAGAATATCATTGAGTAATTAGTAGTAATAAATAGTGTGTAAGCATTTTCACAAAACGAATATGCTGTGCCAAAAAAAAAAAGACATCTATCAGTCAAAACATGATGGTACAGGCGAGGTTAGTTCGTGTCAGATGGCTACTTTAAATATTTTCCATGCTACAGCATCTGGTTATGTATTTAATTAATTCATTTATGTTTTGGATGGCGAAAGGTTTGCATTTAGATTTAGTGAAATGAAATTGTTACCTATTATTACTAGTGGGCTAGCTGGACAAGTAGCTGGTCGGTGGTGGCGGGTGGCGACCTTGTCCTGTTCTGGTGGTAGCTGTAGAAGTGTACGACGTGCATGCACAGGGAGGGGCAATGATGGTAATGCATGCTCACGCACTGCTTCTCATGCATGCAGGTCCTGGAGATTCGCCCGTCCATCAAGTGGGACAAGGGCAAGGCCCTTGAGTTCTTGCTCCAGTCTCTTGGTCAGTTGTTGTATCTCTATCTATCTATCTATCTGCAAAACAAACTCTGCACAGCACACATATATATATGTCGACATAATTACTCCATATATCGTGTAGCAGTGTGTACTCGCACGAGTCCAAACTATATATACATTTTCCAACCTTTTAATTTATTTTCAGGCTATGCTGGGCGCAATGACGTCTTCCCGATTTACATCGGAGATGATCGCACTGACGAGGACGCTTTCAAGGTATGCGTAATATGGGAGTACGTACTACTCCATGTTGTCATAAATTAAACATGATGATTAAGTTGCAGAGATGATGATGATGAGAAACTAAAGAAAAGCTACTAGCTAGCTATTAGATAACTTTGGGTTAGCTAGGAAATGAAGAAAGACAAGCTTCTGATGCCTATATATAGTTCTATTTCCAGTACGAGCACTATATACGTGTATGGTAGTGACGCTTTGAGCTCGCTTGTCGACATGCGTATATATAGGTGCTTCGCAACATGGGGCAGGGCATCGGAATCCTGGTGTCCATGCTTCCTAAGGAGACGGCGGCATCCTACTCGCTGAGTGACCCTGCCGAGGTAAGAATCTCGCTTTCACGCCCGATCGATCCGAAAGCGATATCGGACAGCAGCGCATATAAATCCTAGAGGATCATAGAACCTCATGCTGGCACTTGTGTCGATAACTGCCAACTAGTAGTGATACATGCTCAAGATTAAAAAGTGTCATGACATAGTCACTTTCGGGAAAAAGAGATAGAGCACCAGTGAATATAACCCATCTAGCTAAATCTTTTTCATTACTCATTCATGCTATGGTCGTTACTTCTCTGGACATGTAATTGTTGGTAATTGATGGGTTTTGATTAAAGAACTCGAACACAGAACCGGTATAACTAGCGAGAATGAAGCTGGTCGACTTTTCGGTATAACACACAGACCGTTTATATATGTGCATTACAGTGATATTGTGTGTGTAGGTCAAGGAGTTCCTCCGCAAGCTGGCCAAGTCCAAGGGGAATACGCCAACCATGAAGATGACCTAGCAAGCTAGCTCCATATACATAATATGAGCTAGCTAGGCAAGCATGGATGGATGATGGACGAGCAACAACAACTGTAGTCCTTTTTGTTGTTTTCTTTTGCTCCTCTATGCATAGTATAGTCTACCTAGCTAGAACCTGCTGCTGCACGCATGGTCGCTTACTAAATGGCCGTGCAGTGCGTGCGATGGAGAAGAGACCTAGCTGCTTGATCGATCGGCCTTGTCTTGGAAGGGGGTCCCTGTGTTACTAGTGCATCCTTCCGGCCACCAAGGTCTTGTAATTAGCCGCTGGTACTGGAGAAATGGGAAGATAATATATAGAGCAAATAACCTAGCTTCTTAATCTTCCTCTATACATGCCATGCGTGCATTGTCGTCGTCTTCATAGGCATTCGCATCGATAGATACTCCTGCCCTCCATCCAGAAAAGAATCCAACTATAGGTTACATATCGTTAAAAGTAGTTTATATTTAACCAATTTATAGTAAATGATGTTCATACTTATGACTCCAAATTAATTTATTATGAAAGTAAATTTCATAAGTAATCTAATGGTATGTATTAATAGCATAAATATTAATATTTCTTATTATATAATTTATCAAACTTAAGATTAAGATATAACATCGTAATACTATGCTAGAATTGTATTCTTTTCTGAACGAAGGGAGTATATACCACCGATGTATGTATATATGTATCTTACGTCCATGTGCGTGGTCTATTGGCAATGCAATGTAATAATCAGTGTGCATGTGTATGGGCACGCGCATGGAGGCGCCGCGCACCTAGCACACGTACGTACTGATCGATCGATGATGGTGGATCGCCCGCAATTACTTCGGTTGGTGGAAACCGGAACCGGGCGGCCGGCGTGGAAGGAACCGAAAGAACACGATGCACAGTGCGTGCAGCTTGTTTGGACCAGCGGCTGCTACTGCTAGTTTGCTGTAAATGCAACATGCAGGAGTCAGCAGGCCGGTCGATCGGTCGGCACGACCGAGATCGAGCGCGAGACCTGCTGAATCTTCAGACAGCTATAGTAGATAGACAGATTGTATTCAATGAAGTACTAGTTCCAGTGGCTAGCTCTGGCCGGCTATCTGTCTATCCTACTACTACATTGAATCATCGGTCAGATCCTCGCTCGCAAACAGCAACTACCAAGATACAGAATCGGAAGCCAGACGAATAAGGGATCAAGATCGATCGGGTGTAGTAATAGCCATCGCCCCACTACTGCTGCTCTGAACGTACTACAGAATGGCGATGGCTTGTGTGTTTAGTTGAGAAAAGTTTGGATTTTAATATTATAGTATTTTTGGTCTGTATTTGATAATTTTTGTTTAACTATGAATTAACTAGATTTAAAAGACTCGTCTCGATATATACAGACAATCTATGTAATTAGTCTCGACATGTACAGACAAACTATGTAATTAATTATTTTTTTACCTACATTTAAGGCTCTATGCATGAGTCTAAAGATTTAGTGTGATGGAAAATCTAAAAAAGTTTAGAAAAGTTTGGGAAACAGGGCGATATATGCATGGGAGGATGCATGATCACCATGAATTGCAAGGAGCCAAAAAGATGTGGTATCTGCTGGGCTAGGACCTGGGAGCATGCATGCATGCGGTAGGGGTACACAAGTACTTGGGCTAGCCGTGCCACTTGCCACCTCTTCGCAGGCGCAACGTCGGGTCGGGGTACGGTGGGCGAAAACGGCAAGGATCCATGCACATGGCCCCCGCAGGCCGGCCGCCCGGGCATGCATGATTGAATGCGGGCGCGCGACGACGCGATGGGACTGGGAGAATTCAAGTGGGCAACGTATAGCGCGGTGGCGCGCCCGAGGCAACGTACCGGCCGGTGCTGCCGCTGCGCCGGGCGAGCGCTCCTCGCCGGCCGCGCGCAGCGCAGACTGCATGCGCGCGGACGACGGAGGCCAGGCCACATGCATGCCGCCTCTGACTCTGACGGCCAGGCGCTGCCGCCGGCGCCGGCGCCGGCCCTCGCTCGCGACGGGCTCGATCGGGCCTCTCCGTTCTTTCCCCTGCTAGCTACTTACTGATGCTGCTTGTTTGATAGCCGCTGCGTGCAGGTGCGCGCAGTGATTCGGCGTATCAGCCGACGGAGCTGGCCGGCCGGAACCCTAACTGCACGCAGCAGACTGCAGAACAGGCCGGCAGATGAGGTGACCACAACCACACAACAGGGCCATGCATATGCATGCATGCATCCATCCATGAGATCCAACGACCCATTAGGCACAGTCTCGCTCGCTCGCACACTGTCGCTACACGTGCAACTGCGTGCAAATGGTACTAGTACTACTACTCTGGTAACTGGTAAGTACTACACACTATTAGCTGTTGATACAAGAACGTTGATGGATTTATTTGGTTGTTTAATTCAACGATTCCTGCTACTCAACCTCGTAGTTCTCTGATGAACATCACATCACTATACAGATTAATTAATTGACTGCAAAATAGATATTATATTAGTAACCGTGCGTACTTCAATTTGCAATCTTTTGTTCCACAATTCAGAACACTTCTTTTTTTTTCATTTTGCGCAGTTGCACGATGTAGAAGTTCACTGTTCACACACGACGTCAATGCAAAACACCCCCAGCCAGTTGAAAAGTACTGAAATGTAATACCTTCTGTATGAACAGTCATTGAGCTTACTTTCATTGAGTGATTTTTGGCATGACCCACTCGCATGTGTACTTTTGCATTCTATGATCGACATGCATGCATGTGAGTGGGGTCTATGTCAAAAACAGTCAGTGGAAGAAGTAAGCTCCACATCTGCTCATACATAGTGATTTTTCGTTCTACCGAAAGGAAGAAAAATGAAAGAAACGTGAATTATTGGAATGAAATCAAAGACTACACGAACCACGAGAGGTGATTTCGTTAATCTCAATATTTATCGGTCCAACTTAATTTTTCAAAGATACTCGTAGAGATACGATGTTCATAGGATGAGTGTGCGCAATGTATATATACGAATGTCTGCGTTTGTATTAATTGGATCTCACAAAAAAATGTTGTAAAGAAAACATAGATAGATGCATTAATTAGTTCTCTGAATTGTTAAGAATTTAAGATCTATATATTGCACTATAAAGAACATCATATGAACGACGTTCCTGGACTTGTCTAGAAATTTTTTGCTTTATATATCTTTCTTCCCTCAACATACACATGCGTGGCGTGCCCGACGATACCGGTGATGGTGTGTGGGGGTGATGGGCAACCACTGACGCCCGTGCCTCTGGACCAGGAGCATCGCGGCGCAACAATGACTAACGTATACTCCTCTGTCCCTAAAAAAACCGACGTTTTAGGTGTTCGTGCCGGTAGTTTGACTAGATTTATAGAAAATGCGTGCAACATTTACATCCCCAAATAAATTTGTTAAAAAACTAGACTTAAAGATCTATCCAATGATACTAATTATGTGTTATAAATATTTATATTTTTTAATATAAATTTAATCAAAGATATTTCTCGGGAAACGAGAACGACACTTTTTTAAGAGAAGGAGGGAGTATCACACAACAATGTACTTTTAAGGCAGCCTAGCTCGATCTAGTACCAGAGAAAATATATTCTGCAGTGTGTGTACTCGTAGATGCCTTAGCCCAGAAGCTCGTCTGTGCTCAAGTCACAACAGCTAGCTAGCACACAACGGGACAAGTGACACCATCAGCTTAATTACTAGCTAGCTAGCTATAATATAATGTAGTGTAAACTAACGTTCAACACCAGAGGCACACAGGACCACGCAATCAAGCGATCGATCGAGTATCCCAGCAGCCACTTAGAAACCGGACTAAACTTGAAAAAGCCAAGCAAAGCTAAGCTAGCCACGTAGCAACAGATCGATCCGTACGCGTTTGTGCAAATTTCATATGCACACAGCAGCCCTAAGATTCTGGGTTATACATGATCATACTTCATATACTATTACATGGGGATGAGTACGTTGTAGCAGTCGTTTAATTACATATGGCGGGGACCTTGCTATGCTGATGGCTTTGCTTAGTCTTTTTACCGGTGCATGCGTGGAAAGATGCAGGTGGTGTGTGTGAGAGAGTGCAGGAGTGCAAGTGCAAGCCCATGATCGATCGAAGTGGTATAGTAGTAGCTTGCTTTGTGCTCAAAAGAATCCGGCACCGGCACAAGCCACAAGAGCCGTCGAAGTCAGAATAATTGGCCGGCCAAGATGGCTTCCCGGCCAACCACTTAACCTCGAACCCGGCCGCAGGAAAAGCATGGCCGCTTTTGCAGGTTTTCATACATAACAAATCATTGGTGTGTGATCTAGCTAGCAAAGGGGGTGCATAGCTAGCAGTATACACGCTTAACAAATTGACAACCAGTATCTCTTTACATTTGTGTATCTCTGATCTCTCTTTCTCACGCATATATCGGGATGCATGCATGCATGCATGCGCGGCGACTGAAGAACCCTAATATTTTTAAGCCTGTCACATTTGGAGGCTACAAGGAGAGAGATCACATGCGCGCCAGTCAGGGCCGCCCAAGAAGAGATCGATCACCATGCATTTATCATAGCACCCCTGCGTCCCTAAAAGAATATAACCTCCCACCATGAGAAGTCAAAGATTTTTAACTTTAATTGAATATAAATAAAAAACACTGATGTTTACAATGTAGAATAAGTATCGTTAGATTAGACGATTAGTCATGAAATAGATTTTCATAATAAATCTAATTGAACAACATAAAGAATTTTTTACTTCTTAGGAAACGAGGTTTGCTTCCTTTTGGGGACGGAGGTCCAGCGAGTGCGTGCCGCCGGGTGGTAGCTATAATTTGCTCGATCGATCGCGCGCGGTGATCATGGTAAAGCATGCAAGTGCCAAATTAAAAGAGCATTAGGGCGGCCGGCCAATGCAGTGGCAGTAGTGGTAGCTAGCATGCAGCAACGCATGGCCGTCCGGCCGGGCACATGCATCATCTCTCTCAAAGGCAGCTAAGCTAGCGTGGCTTCTTTTGCTCCCTAGAGCTCACACTATTATTCAGTGCTGTGGTCCTTGCGTTGCACCAATAGTTCTGCATGGTGTGTGTACGTGGCTGCAATTTAACAACCCCCTGGATCGAGGCCCGTGTATGATTTTGTAAAATTATCGGTCGGCGTCGACCCGCGTAGGCCTCACGCGAGATCTCGGTGCGTGTTGGTGTTGCATGCTATATATTTTGGAGGCGTGATCCGCGCGAGCTACTTGTTAAGGTTAAAGATACGGGGATCGTATCTGCGCGCGGCGCGCCCAGATTTGATCCTATTTTTGTTTGACCATTCAGTTTTTATACTGCATATATATATATATATATATATATATATATATATATATATATATATATATATATATATATATATATATATATATATATATATAGACACACATACTTCTGTTCTGTTCTAGGGTTTTGACACAAATTTTCCACGCACTCTTTATGTAGTCTTTCATTCCTAGTGTAGGTAGTAGATGCTGTGAATAATTTGCTACCTGTAGACAGCATGTGTGTGTGGCTGTTTAGGTTGGGGCTCTGCCTATATATGTATGCAGATTATATTGGAAATTAGGACTGAGGCTATGTTTAGTTACACTCAGTTGGAATTTAGAACTACTGTAGCAGCATTTTATTTTTTGCAATAAATATTTAATCATGACCTAAGCAGGCTCATAAGATTCGTGATACAACATTTTGCTAAGCTATGAAAGTAGTTTCAGTTTTCATCTACGTTGATATGACTAGTTTGATTAGAAGTTGGAAGATATCTAAACAAGGCCTGATATGTAGAAATGCAATAGTACCACCCATCTACATGCATGCTAGCTGTGTCGTACAACCTCACATTATTCATACACATGCAGTTTGATTTGTCCAGCCAAGCAATGCAATAAGCAGCTGCATCTTCAAAAGCTTTTGATCCAATGAATTGAATCCATGTCTTATAGTGAAGGAATTATACAACTATTGTGCGCCACTGTGCCACATACAGTCCACGACAACGGGGGAACAGTAGTGAGGTGTGAGGCCGGCCGGGTGAGGCACACCATATGCTGCTTCATCATTCATTCTTGCAGAGACTACTGACACGTAGTATGGAGGAAGAGCAACAGTGGCCGGCTAGCATGCGCCCTCATCGGTGGGCATGGCGTCGTCGCCCAACTGTGGCTGGCGCGCGTTCGATCTATCGGCCGGCATGCATGCATGGCGCTGTGCGCGCGTGTCTCGCTGCTCCCCTGTTGGCACGCACGCAGACGGATCGAGGTCCTATCAATGAACAAAGCGCGCTAGCTGAATGCGATCGAGACCATGGCCTGCTGCCCCCACACGTTGCTGTTCTAGGCTTGTGACAAAACAATGGCTATATATAGCCACATCATGATATACAGTACAGTTAAAATTCTGCATACATATAACACGCGCACCCTGAATAATGGCAATACAGAAATTGTCCCCCCAGACCTGGGGCAGTTCATCGTTGTTATGGAAATTTTTACTCGGCTGATCATCAGGGCGCAGGAACGCGGCATCCTCAGGGGACTCGGGACACCGGCCATCAAATTCCAATACAGCATTTACGCTGACGATGTGATTCTCTTCTTGCATCCGGAAGAGAGAGAAGCACTGGCAGTCAAGGAGGTTCTCAGGATCTTTGGCGAGGCTTCCGGGCTCATCACGAACCTAGCCAAGTGCTCGCTGACACCGATCTTCGGAGCCGACGGAGGCCTGGCGCAACTGCAGCACGTCCTACAGTGCAAAGTTGAAGACTTTCTGATCACGTATTTGGGGTTGCCGCTGAGCACAAGGAAGATCCCCAAGGCGCGAATCCAAGTAGTTGTCGATGCCGTAGCCAAAAAACTTCCGGCGTGCCATGGGCCGCTCATGGGCAGGAGCGGGCGCCTTGTTTGGATCAAATCAGTGACTGCGGCTATACCCATCTACACGCTGATCGCCGACGGTCAACCCCCTTGGGCGATTAGGGAGATCAGCAACATTTGCAGGCGGTTTCTCTAGACTGGAAAAGAGGGGTCCATTTGTGGAAAATGCATGGTCGCATGGACCACGGTGTGCCGTCCGACGGACCTTGGCGGGCTGGGGATCCCGGACTTGAGACTCACGGGAATCGCCTTGCAAGCCAGATGGCTTTGGCTACAGCAGACGGACGAACAGAGAGCGTGGGCCGAGCTGCCGATCTCGGTTTCTAGCGAAGTGCGGGCATTTTTCGATGCTTCAACTACGGTGGTGGTTGGGAATGGCAGAAAAACGGCATTCTGGATGGCAAGATGGTTGCAGGGGGCTGCGATCAAGGATCTCGCGCCCACGCTAATTCAGTACGTTGGAAGAAGCAATCTGACAAACACTACGGTGGCGGATGGGCTGCTGAACTGTACTTGGGTCCGTCAGATTGTCGGCGGCGTCTCGACCCCGGCGTTGCATGAGTACCTTCGTATTTGGGACCTTGTCGCCGACTGCCAGCTTAGCGAAGCTGAAGATCGAGTCATCTGGAAGTGGACGGTGGATGGAACATACTCCGCCAAATCAGCATACCAAGCGTTGCATCTCGGTTCACACGCCATTCCTGGGTGTCACAGGATTTGGAAGACCTGGGCACCCCTCAAGGTGAAGATCTTCCTGTGGCTAGCCATGAGACGGAGGCACTGGACAGCAGACAGAAGACGAAGACATGACCTCGAGGCGCCAGAGTGCTGCTTCCTTTGCGATCAAGAACCGGAGACAATCGACCATATCATCGCTTCTTGCTCATTCTCGCGGCAGATTTGGTGGAGCGTTATGAGCTTCCTCAGGGTAGACGCGTCTATTGCGGGAGGCCTCAGTGTCCTATCTTGGTGGGATATTTGGAGGTCACGTTGGCAAGGACCGAAGAAGAAAGGGGCCGATAGCTTATTCGCGTTGGTAGCTTGGGAACTGTGGAAGGAGAGAAATACGAGGTGTTTTAGGGACGCTTGCTCCTCAGTGACGCAGGTGCTAGGGGTAGTCCAGCAAGCCGCCGACCTTTGGATCGATGCTGGTGCTTGCAACTTGAGTCGCCTAGTTCGTGAGTAGTCGCATTCCGAGAAAGAGGGGGGAGGAGGGGTTGGACTAGCCTTACTTTCTTGTAACACGCGCTCTTATCATCTACTTCTTCTTAAATACAAAGATACGCAAGCCTTTTGCGTATTCGAGAAAAAAAAACCTGAGGTAGTTGTTTTATTTCACTGTTCCTCAGAATAATTTTGCTAAGCAGACGGTAAATTTGCAACTAATGGAGGTTCCACGTGCAACGAACCAGAGCGCATTCGATCGCGTTGTAGCTTATATTGCTCCACCCGCGCGAAATTTGCAGCACAGAAATTCTTATTTCACCTTGCGGGTGAGCTGTGGTAATTGTTTCCCAGTAACAACAGCTTAATAAATTAAGCAGATAGCAAAGCAGACTAAATTTAAAGTGGGCTAGCTAAGGGCCTCTTGGAGAATAGAGCTAAGCCCCGTGGGCACAAAGCATGAATGCGAGTGTGTTCAGTTCATTTCGCTTTTAATTCTAGGAATTCCTTAGTTATAAAATGAAAGTAGGCTGAGGTGTATTGGACTCTTAGGGCCCACACGCCGACCATGAGGCCCAGCCCACCAATTATACAGAGAAGAAGGCTAAAAACACACCGTGCAACCGACAGACGATCTGCCGTTCTTGGGCTCCAATTTTACGGTTTAGCAGCCCTCTCTTTTTCTTCTCTAAAGGAAAAAAAAAATTTCTTTCCTTCCTAGTGCAACAGTTAAAATCCGGATCCAGTAATTCTGGTCAGTAAATATTTCCACAGCGAACATGGACAAAATTTAGCTTCGCTTCTCGACCATGGATCTGTGCTAGGACCACGACCTCGATTGCTTCTAGGCAAAGCTTTTCACCCTCTGCTGAGTGCTGACTGGACCATGACTAGTCCCGCTGCTTGCTTTGCTTGGACCGGACCAGCTTGCGCAGGAACTCCTTCACCTGCAGCGCCAAACAAACAGCAGAGAAGACGGGATCAGTCCACGTCGGTGACAGTTCAGTTACATGTCATGAAAAGCACAGCTATAGCATAGAAAAAAGGGTGGTCCAGCTCGAGCTTTTCTCGAAAGCAACAGCGAGCACTTGTGCGTTGCGTTGCGTGCATGGCCTGTGCCTAACTCCATTTTGGCTACAACTGCAGCACCAACCATGACCTTTTGATGCAGGATTTCTGCTGGTTTTCTTTCACATTTTTTCCAAAGAACAAAAGCACTGAACTGAACTTGGTAGTCCATGCACCGTTGCTAGTAATCAGTGGGTAGTGTTGCTACCTCAGAAGGTTCACGCAAGGAGTAGGATGCGCTGGTCTCCTTTGGAATCTTGCTCACAAGGATCCCGATCCCTTGCCCCATGTTGCGCAGCACCTGTTCAGTTTGACGAAAACAGCAAAAGCGTCACTATTTCTGCCTTCCCTATAGCGTCAGAACAAAGCTACATATCAAGATGTTTTAGCTTAGATTGCTCTTGAGAAAGATCTCATAATATCGTCAATTTCACAAGGTTATATGTTGCTCTTGACGACCAGTAATTTCACATTTTAGAATTAAGAATTACTGGTCGTCAATTCCTTCGTCTAAACATATGAATTGTTTTGTCACCATATCATCAATATACAAAAGGCCACTTATATTTGTTACTGGGGAATAATTACCTTGAACGCGTCCTCATCGGTGCGATCGTCTCCGATATATATCGGGAAGACATTGTTACTGCCAGCAAAACCTTGAGGAAACCATGGCAGGCAAACTATTAGCACTTCATCCGCAGTGAGCAATTTCATTCATGGCTCCAAACTACAAATCCAAAGGCACGATCGATTTGATGGAAGAGAAAAAGACATGCACTCACCGAGAGACTCAAGCAAGAACTGTAGGGCGTTGCCCTTGTCCCACTTGATGGACGGCCGGATCTCCAAGACCTTCCTGCCCTTGGTGAGCCGGAGGTCCGGGTATTCCTTGAGCACCGACCGGACCTGCTCCTCCAGAGCCCTCCATTTCTGCCCAGTTCCATATGTCAGTCATGCAAGTGATCAGCACACTCAGGCAAACACACAGATCCTCACCTCCTGCTGGACGCAGCGGAAGTGGACGGAGAGGCAAAACTTGTTGTTCTCCACCGTCGCGCCGGGGATCGGCGCCGTGCTTGCCGTCAGCGCGCGGTACACCTACAGGAAAAATTGCAAGCAAGTCATGCTGCCGAACTAGACGCCAGTTGCTTGTACCACGACACTGATGACGACGGTGCGATGCGGTGATGCAGGAAAACGTGTCTGGAGAAACTCCACCGGAGTTTCCAGGGAAGAAATTCAGCAGATCGCCGGTTCAATTCAGTAGTAAATTACCTCGTTAATGACCGGGAGGAACGCGCTCGCTGGTTGGCACAGAACAGCTTCGCCCTGCAAGTCAACAAAAACAAAAATTGATATGGAACACAAAAGAAAGAAACCATTTTTCCTTGTCAGAAACGACTGTCATTTTCCTATGAGGTGTTGGTACAGTATATTTCAAAGTTTGTACATGGTGGGGGTAGCTGACCTTTGCCTTGGTGTGCTTGGACTGTGCCGTGGGCCCCTTGATGTCCATGCCGTGGCTCCCGGCGTAGTACAGCTCCGCCAGCTTCACGAAGTTGAACACCTGGATATCGCGCACAAGAACACAACAGACCCATGAGCGCAGCACTGAATAACTGAAACAAAAAAGCAGAGAACGGGCACTGCACGGAAGGAAAGGTTCTTGCTCCTGCTCGGCACATCTGCCTGCCTGTGCCGCTAATGAAAGCACAGGAACACTCATCATGACAGTGAGAGCAGCACTAGCTAAGTTCACAGTTGCAGGAGGAAGGAACACGCATGTGGACGGCAAAATCACAATTCGCAAAGATTGCGCGAACGATCGAAGCCCCAGCGAAGAGCGAGGTAAAAAACTGAGGGGCACGCAGAATTGAAGGTGACAGATCGAGCAAATTGGAATGTACCTTGTCTCTACACCTCCCGCTGACGATCGCCGTCGGGAAGTGCTCGGCCACGCCTCTCACCGCGTCTCGCATCTGCGGCGTGGCAGAAGGGGGGGAAAAAAGCGTCAGGTAACCAGGCACGATGAAGATGAAGGTAGGCAGAGCATACGCTGCTGCTCCGCCAGGCCAGTCCGCCTTCACGCACTGACAGAAAAAAAAAAAAAAGTGAGTGATAGATGTTGCTGCCTGACCTCCTCGGACATGACGGCGCTGTCGGGGTCCTTGACGATCGGCGAGAGGGTGCCATCGTAGTCGAGGAACATGACGATCTGCTTCCCCTTGGCGGCGGCCAGCACGGACTGGAACTCGGACAATGCCGACGGGTGCTTCTCCTGCGTATGGTCAGGTCAGATCAGGTCGGCGACGAGCATAGGCACAAACACGAGGTGGGCACGCGCGTACCATCCATTGGTCGAGGTCGGGTTGGCGACCCGCGGCGGCGCCGGGGTCCGTGGCCTGCAGCGCCGCGGCCACCCTGCAACCACCGAGCGCCCTCGTCGCCGGCGGGTACGACGTGAACCGCCGGCCTGGCTGCGACGTGACAGCGGCGGTGATCGCGTCGTCCGCGGTGTGCTTCGTCATTGCGCGCGCGCGGTCCAGAAGAGAAACCAAACCACGGAGCGACCAATCAGGACGTGGACACGGAAAAGAAGCAGCGAGACGCACGCACGCACGCAGCTGGCGGGTGGATCGGAGAAACAGAAGACTTGGTTGGGGTTTGGGGCCGTGCCCAGAGGGAGATCGAGGGGCTATATATAGATGTGGCCAGCCGGGTGTTTTGGGGGAGCGCTCGTGCTCGTGCTCGGAAGGGAAGGACGCCGTCCGGTTTTGTTGTAACAGTGGCAGCGGTTTGCATGTTGTTGTCTCGACAAACTGGCCGAAATCACCGCGCAATTAGGGCGTAATAATAACCAAACAATTATTATATATATTACTTGCTAGATACGTACTACGTGCAACATTAGTTCCCATGGGAGGGGTGATACATAATCGTTCCGACTGTATTTGCTATGTAACTTCAGGGCTAGCTCGTGAGTGCGATCGTATTTGAAATACACGTAGTTGTACTAAATAATGCTAGCAAGATTGCGACGTTGAAATCGATGTACTAGTGCGAGATTTTTTTTTTCTATGATTGTAACTGCCTTCCTCTGTAGTATAAAATTGTTGATCCTTTCTTTTTTTGTGGAACTAGTAATAATTCAATAATAGTATGATCTCTCTCTCTCGGTTTTTTATTTATATTAGATTAGGTAAAAAGTGTAATTATGTAGCTTTCAACACCGCTGGTTTTATTCTGTATACATGTGTGTGAAATATCATTGTTAGCAATAGGACCTGATGATGATTTAATTTCAAATTGTCTTTTTTATTCCAGGCCGGATGGGTCTTAAGGACTTGTTACATCAATCTATTCATGAAGGCAACCGTCTAATACTTCTTCTATTCCAAATTATAAGTTGTTTTAGATTTTTTAATAAATCGTTTTTCAAATATACTTGGATATATACATGATATAAATATAAACTAAAAAAACTAAGTTTGTAGAAAAGCCAAAACAGCTTACAAATACTGCATTTTCCGTGTGTTTTCATGCCTGATTTCCACGGTAGCTTTGATTCTGTAGTGACTTTCCCATCCCCTGCCGGGTCCCCTCTATTTCTACAACTACCGCCCGCTGGAAACATATGGATCTATGGGCTCGGCCGCTCGGGCATGCTGAAGCTTGCTGGAGTACTGCTAGCTGCCCTTGTCAGTTTGCCACGAATGTGCTTGGCATTTATATTCCTCGACAATATTATCGTTCACTTATTGACAGTTCAGCGTCGGGGCAAATTCTATACATCATGCATGTGTACATAGTCACATCATTCAAATAAAAATTCACAAAACAGTTCTAACGGTTTTCCGTCAGGTACAGAAGGACAGAATATATTGCAGATGCTGTAACTTGGTAAACTTAGAAATAAGCTCAGAAAATGTCCACTTGCGAACAAGGTTCAGAGTAATGTATTAGTGTAGGCTAATGTCAAATACAGGTTTAGCATTATGCCCAAGGTTTCATATACATGGTACTACGTAGTAGTTGTAGTGTATATAATACATATGGCGCCGTTTTCTTCTAGAAGAACTCTACGGCCTCGAATTTTTAGGATTTTGGCACTGTAGCAGCGAGAAATCTTTTGCAATAAGTGTCTAATTATAGCCCAAGTAGATTTAAAAGATTCGTCTCGCGATTTACAGACAAATTGTGTAAACATGCAAAAGTTTCATCTACATTTAATGTTCCATGCATGTGTCGCAAAACTGTATATCAAAGTTTCTCACGCATCGATGACGTACGCCTCGTGATGTGTTGTAGTAACAATGACTGCAATTGCAAAGAATCTCTGCCAGTTTCAGCCAGCATGGGGACCATATATAACTACCACTATGCTCCCATTTGTGCATTACCAAATAAATGCACGCGCGCATGTCCAAAGATTGCGCCAAAACTTTTGACTCTGGAGATCCAGATTATTATTCCTCCATAGTGCATTGGCTTGCTGCCTTGCTCAGAATAAATAATCCATGTGCAAGCATGTGATCAAGTTGAAGCAAGTGTGTAATTCGCGTTATTATGTACTTATTTTATATATACTTGTATAGTATTCATAGTTGGACGCCCCATGTATATATCTCAGTTTTGTTTTTGTAGCTGGACGACCTCAGAAGTCAAAGTCTGCTGACTCGACACTCTCTGAATTTCTTGACTCTGGACGGTGGCCGTGTTGCCGCTGGCTGGGGTCACCACGCGCTCACATAATTAACCGCAGTTGTGTAGAAATTTACTCCAGTTTCTCGGGCATTGTCACCATTTTGTCTCTTGTAATTTTAATTCGATATTTCCCGATACAATATCTGCTAGTAGCTGGGGAAAAAAACAAGCCTGATACAATATACTAAATTAAATGATTCAACCTGACGTTTCTTACACGACAAAACCTTGAGAAGTACTCCCTCCGTCCCACAAATAACGTAATTATTTGACTTCCATAATTTCTATTTGACCGTTCATCGTATTTGAAATTTTTTAATAAATATTATTTATTTTATTATGACTCATCTTATCATTAGAGATATTTTCATAAAGATTTATTTATTTTATTATTTATATAAAATTTTTGAATAAGACGAACGGTCAATATAAATTCTAAAAGTCAAAGAATTGTGTTATTTGTGGGATGGAGGGAGTATAAAGCATGGGCCCTCAGTGACTTGTACCGCTCGAACAAGCTGTTACTAGCTAGCAATGCGATGCAAGTTCAAAGATGGCTTTTTGGATATCGAGCAACACGGGTATTTAGTTTCTCTCTAAAAATCTAAAACTTCCGTCATATTAATTTTACGGCACATATATGGAACATTAAATATAGATAAAACTTTTGTATATTTGCACAGTTTGCTTGTAAATCGCGAGACGAATCTTTTGGGTCTATTTGGGCTATAATTGGACACTTATTGCAAAAGATTCCTCACTGCTACAGTGCCAAAAATCCAAAAAATTTGGGATCTAAACACCCTCTAGCTGTGTTGTCTGACAAGTGACAATGATATGTACTCTGATCCCTGGTATAACTGACTGCGCATCTCGCACTGCATGTACTATATGTTATTATCAATATAGTACAGAGATAGCTAGATGATTACTGCTTGCGCATCTCAAAGAATATACTATCTCTGTCTCTGTCAAATCAGAGCCAGAGTCAAGCTATAGAAATTAATATCAAGATACATATATGATAAATACAAATAGACATTTACATCAAGTCGGTAAAGTTAATGTCAAGATATATGATATATGACTCCAACTAGAAATTAATATCAAGAAATATGGGGTCCTAAAACTTTTGAATACTATTTGTAATTTCGTTATCTTAGTAATGAAATTCGGTTTTACTTTATCATGTGGAAATTTATCAAGATATATGACTATAAATAGATATTATCTGACCAAATGTCCGATCGAGTAAAAAACATATTTTATGAATCTAATACTAATATTTATTTAGTTGATACTCCCTCCGTCCCAGAAAGACTGTCGTTTTAGACTTTCCAGATATTACGTTTGACCATTCGTCTTATTTGAAAATTTTGCATAAATATCATTTATCTTATTATGATTTGTTTTATCGTTAAAAATACGTTAATAATTATTAATTAATTTTGTATTTTGTATAAAATTTTTGAATAAGACGTACGGTCAAACACAGTTTCTGAAAAGTCTAAAACGACAGTCTTTTTGGAACGGAGGGAGTAAGTATCAGTATCCTTTTATATAAATATGGTCACTTCAAATTGTTTGACATGTTAAAAAATTGCATCCTATGTTGTGTAAGTATCAGTATCCTTTTATATAAATATGGTCACTTCAAATTGTTTGACATGTTAAAAAATTGCATCCTATGTTGTGTCACGGACTGAGTACCTTTGAATAGTCTAGCAAGAAGTAGCAGCATCTCTTGCTGATTTTTACAATAATGCAAAGTAGCACGTACGTGCTGAGCACATACTATTTGTATCGTTCAAATCTGCATCGAGATTTGTGCTATAAACCCTACTTAATATACTTCTTAGAGGTGTTTAGATTCGACATTTTACAAATTCTTTTTATTGTAGCAACGTGGTAACTTTTGCAATAAGTGTCAAAATCATGACCTCATTAAACTCAAAAGATTCGTCCCGCAACGTTTTATGAATGTATCAAATTAGTTTCAATTTTCATCAATATTTAATGATTTATATATATGTCCAAACATTAGTGTAAAACACTCACAATACTAGAAATCATGTATAGTTTCTATTTATGTAGACACTACGTATAGAAACTATGCTTCCAATAAATAGTTTCTACAAAATTATTTTTTGTCCAATCACACATTTCTTTCTCCCTCATCTACATATAACATCTCTTCATGTCTTGATTCTCGTGTAGATCTGGTTTCTATCTCTCTCTTCATTAAATTGCT
The DNA here is from genome assembly GCA_038502445.1 of Eremochloa ophiuroides. Lineage (NCBI taxonomy): Eukaryota > Viridiplantae > Streptophyta > Magnoliopsida > Poales > Poaceae > Eremochloa > Eremochloa ophiuroides. Next base: position 103,794,647 of record JAHLJS010000001.1, on the reverse strand, counting down.
TGCCATATCAGCAAATTAAAATGTCCACGTGGCAGGACAATTAATAGGAATAGAAACCAGGGTAGAGTTAGGATTGATAGTACCCTAATTAAGTTTTTAGAATTTAGAGATACATCTAAACAGGACCAACCGTTTTTGAGCTTGGAACTGCATGGAAGCCGAGAGCATGGCGCGGCTGCCTCGCCAGTTGCAGGCTTGCAGCTGGCGCCTGGCGCATGCATGCATCATGCATGCATGTATAGACGCAGGCACGCAGCTAGCTTTTGCCGTTGCCGCCATACTTGTAAATTCTATTCCGGACGCCGTTCCGTTTTTACTCTTGGAATGAAACATTTCGGTACCGACCGACGATGTACCATTCCGGACTTTATTATATTAAAAATATATGAATATACATATACATAAATAATCATATAAATATATACTTATGGCATAGTTACGCTTCATCACACTGATATTTTTCTAAACTCACATATTTTTTTCTAAACTCCATAGCTCATACATGGAAAAAGTGTTTCGTCACTTGGTTTTAGTCCGGTACCGGAATGGGTGGAACAGGCGTTTCGGCCGGAATTGACCGGAATGGCCGGTATTGACCGGTATTGACCGGTATTTGACCCGGTACGGGATTGCAGCCCTTCTATGCCGGTTTGGACACCGGAACGGGGCATTCCGGCCATTTCGACCGGTACCGGAATGGAATTTACAAGTATGGTTGCCACACAAGATTCTGGCTGCCAGAGACCATATCATCATCAGCTGAGTGCTGGACAGCGCATGCTTTGTACTACGGCGTTGTAGGGATCGCTGGAATGCTGGTTGCGGCGAAGAAATAACGTGCATGCATGGAAAGGCAAGAGACATACGCCCTGTTTGGCTGGCTGGTCCAGCCAGCATCAGCCAGCCACTCAGCAGTGTTTTTCTCTCAGAATAACCAGCCAGCCGAACAGATTGATATATAGATGTACAGTGTCACAGTTTTGTGGTTTTGAGTTTGACGACGTAAGTGCCTAATTAGGCCGTCGTGGTCACAAACGCTACAAGTTGCGGAAGCTGATATGAGAGCAACTCCTAAAATCGGCACTCTAGTTTTGATTTGGAGACCTCCTAATTTTTGGTACGTACCCCTTTTTTTGTGTGACATCCCAAATTTAAATCAGTCTCTGCTTTCAGTTTTTCTCTCTTCGTGTCGAAGGACTATCATACAAGCTAGTTCGAGTTCAAATGTGGTATATATCTCAAATTTATTCGACAATTCAAATTATCAAAACAATGGAGATGTGTGCTCAGGGTTCCATCTGTGTGTGGTTGCCCAAGATTTTTAGGATTAGTGTTAGTGTTTGGAGGCCTTATCATCTCACCCGGTCCAGCCAAATTAACAAATAGTAGTTGCACGTACGCCATGGATCTGTCCCTGACGCAAACAAACTCTATGTTGTTCCTGGGTTCTCGCAACGTGATCATCCTACACACTGACAAACTCGCTTGAATTTGGCGATCACCGGCCAATTTCAATACAGCATGCATACAGCTATATGTCTGCTTGTCCAGCTCAGAACATGCATGCGTGCATGCATGGTGATGACTCGTCGCGGCACGAGAGTGTTTTGCTGGCGAGCATATGCATGTCAGCAACTCAGCATGTGCCTTGAATCTGTTGCATGGCTTCAAGTACGGTCTCTCTTGCATCTACGTTAGATATATGGTAGGTATGGCACACAAGCAACACATGCCCATGCCTGATTCTCTTTTGTGTTGTTAGATGTTGTGTGGCTACCACTTTTGTACTATATACCACGTATGTACTATGCTTGTATCATGCATGTATGTCTGTGTTTCTTTGATCTGAAAGACTGAAACCAGTTATATATGCACACATACATATATAGTGTACTGCATATGCTGGCAGTTTATTGAAAGTCGGAGCGCGTGAAAGTATGAACACTGAACAGGCTATAGCTAGCCGCCGGCCGCCAGGCCGGTGTTCATTTCTACCATCAGCAGCCAGCATCATCGAGATGGCATTGCATCTGCTGCAGGCTATACTACTACAACAATAACAACCTCGCACGCACAGAGACAAAGCATAAAGATACGACGTATATATCCTGGCCTGGCCTCCTGGGAGAAAATAATCCTCCATTAAAGGTACGGTAACAAGTACGTACGGTAGGCCGCTTGGCCCTTCTGCAAGCTCGCCGATGGAGAGATCGAGTACCGAACCTCTCGATCGTTATCCCAAAATCATGATTAATTCATGAGTCTTACATAACTCGCGTCAGTGGCGCACATGTCGACTCTGATCCCCAGGTGTACGCACGCTGGCGATCACGATCTCAAACAGAAGAACCTGAACCACACGCATATCGAGGGCACGCACGCTCGCCGGGGGGATTGGAGCGGCGGGGGCCGGCGTTCGGCAGCAGTAGCAGCGCCACATGATCTGGAGGCAGGCGGCGGTGCGATGCCGCCGCCGCGCCGTCAGGTGGCTGCATGCACTGCTGACGTCACGAAAACCACCGGCCCCTGCCCACAGACTTGTGGAGGCCTGGCCGGCATTTTCCTTGTTCCAGTGCTAGCTCAACGGATATATTATTAGCATATTACTGAACCGTCACTATTGTTTTATTTCAGAGGTTGTATATATATATGCAATGCAATGAGCCAATGACGCCTAGACCCTGACCTACTAGCGTGCTGTTGGCATAAATTTATTGGAGGGGCATCTATCTCGATCTTAATTATATAATTAACTTCCCTCAACATCCTTTCTCAGCCTGGGCATTCGGTTTTAACCGACAAATCGGTTCGGTTTATTCTGTCACTGCTTAATTCGGCTTTCATAAATCAGGAACCGATCGGTGTTCTATAAAACCCAAAACCGCTGAGTTCGGTTTCGGTTTTGTCAGTTCGGTTTTCGGTTTCCAACGAACCAACCGAAGCTAGCACACAGAAGAAAAAATTGAAAGGGAAACTCCAGAACGGGGAACAAAAAATCCGCAGATGCCACCACGCGCGATGCCCCAGCTCGCAACAAGACCGTGAGCCTGCCTCGTGCTCGCAGCGCCGAAGTCGCGAATCGCAGTCACGCCTCCGCGGCCGCCGCTACCCGCCTTGCGCTCGCGCTGCCGCCATCGCAACTGCTTAACCCTCCTCGTGCTTGCGCCGTTGCTCTGTCGCCGTCCTTAGCCCTTGCTTGTGTCGCCGCCCTCAGCCCTCGTTCGCGCCGCCGCCTGCTGGAATAGGGTTAGGTTTTGGGGAGTCTCAAGTCTGTGTCTGATTGGGGCTGTGGCCGTGCGGTAGTGACTAGTGATAGCGTCTGGGTGGGGTTGGGGATGAGACGCGGGCATGGGCCGTGGTGGGCCATTGGACTTGGGAGTCAGCGACAGCGAGTTTGTTTTCTGGCTTCTGGCGTTGTGTGATATATCGGTTTACTCGGTTGTTCGGTTCTATTTGCCGTGAAAACCGAAGCCGAGGCAGAGAACTGAATTGCGTAATATCAGAAACCGAACCCACACTCGAAAACCGAATAAACCAAAGATTCGGCGCGGTTCGGCTCGGCTCGGTTCGGTTTGTGGTTTGCGGTTAAAAAGTGCCCAGGCTAAATCCTTTCCTTCCCTGCACAATTCCTTGAACCATCCAAAGGCAATTCTTTCTCACATCACTAGTACAAAAAAAGCTTTTTAGGGGCGGTCAAAAGTGAACTTCAGAAACGGTTAAAAAAAACGCCACTATTCTAGTGATGGTAAAAATAAGTGATTTTTAAAACCGCCTCTAAAAATAGATTTTCATGCCTATGAAAATCGTTTGTTTTGATTAAATGCCGAGATCGAGATTCGAACTCACAGCATCTCCCTCACGCGGTACCTCCTCTACCACTACACCACACATTCACTTGTGTCTGGCTCTAGCAAGTTGTCTATTTATACTAATAATTGCAAATCTTATTATTAACAAATTAACTCATATAAACAATCTTAAATGAGAAAACTTTCAACTACAAAATTTTAGATCTCATCGAGGAATACAACTTTGATACATAACATTTCTCCATCTACGGTCGTTTGAAAAATTGAAAAATTTGAAATTCAAAATCTAAGACTTAATTTATATATTTGAAACCCTAAATGGTCTTAAACAAAAATTTAATCAACTACAAAGTTTTAGATCTCGTCGAGCTGTACAATTTTGATATAAAATTTGTCTCCATACGACTTCAATTTAAAAAGATATGACTTTATTTATGCTGCACTTATTTTTAATGGCGGTTGAATTAGTCAACCGCCTCTGAAAATCGATTTTCAGATGCGGTTGACTTAAGAAAACCGTCTATAAAAATCACTCATTTTTAGAGGCGGTTTTCTTAATGGAACTGCCCTTGTAAATCGATTTTCGGATGCGGTTGACTTAAGAAAACCATCTCTGAAAATCACTTATTTTTAGAAGCGAATTTCTTAACGGAACCGCCCCTGAAAATAGATTTTTAGCAATGGTTGTGGAGCTACAGTGCTCTCGGGAAACATTAAAGACGATCTGCTAGTTTAACCGCCTCTGGTAGAAAAAGATGGTGTTCCTAAATTATTTTTTTTTTTTACTAGTGCATGCTCTGCATTCATGGTCCTAGTCCTGATACAATCCATGCGCAGCTCAGCAGCTACCATGCATTTCACACAATGCGTGCATCCAAAAAAGTACAAGCTAGGTGCAGTTTGTAAACTCTACTCCAGACAACTTGTTGACATTATATGTACACACAATTTTTTTAATATAATTCTAGATTTTTCTTTACTAATATAAGTATCTATAAACGACTTTTTATAGAAAAAAAACGAGGAGCCAATGAAAGTTGCTAAAGTATTTTGATGGTGACACCGTGACAGTGCAAGTTAAATAGACTGAAATGGAGAGAGTGGTTGTTAGATGTTGGTACTAGTAAAATTCACAAACCGACAAACGGTTGCATATGCACATTGCACACACACATGCATGATATATGGCGCGGTCAATTTCGAAGTGGTTCATCAGTGAGTACTGAGTGCGCCCACCAAATGAGCCCACCGGCCGGCCGTGTCCGGATGCGACAACGACAAAGATGGAAGGAGACCACACGGCCCGGCGAGTCACCGATCCAGGTCAATCATACGTGTTGGCCATAAACATTTTCGCCCACTAGCAGCTTGCTTCTTGTTGCCTAGCTAGCTAGCTTGCCTTCGTTCTTGCCTCGCTCTCGATCCATGCATCATATCGATCTTACTTGCTTTGCAATTGCATGCTTTGCCAAGTGTCCGTAATTAAGTGCATGCATGTACTCGACGCGACATGCTTGAGATATTATAAATAATTTGCACCACATACATATCGAAGCTTCCTCTCCTTTAGCTTCGTTCAGATCGATGAAAGCAGTAGTAGTACTCCACTGGATACACGCCAAAAAAACCAAGGCCGTGTTAGGCCTAGCCAATTAACCTGCATTTGTTTATGCAACATCCATGTCTTGGCCACGATTTGCCACGTCGGCGCCGTACGTACCTCTCGAAAATTAAGGTCCCTGTCGAGGTTGTTTTCTTTGGAATTGGAACTGCTGCCTGGTGTCTGTTATTACCATCAAACCAAATAATTACATTATTACAAGCAAGCAAAGCTCGATCGATCGCCTTTTTTTTTGTTCTCATTATTACCTTGTACTTACGACGACTACTATCTAGGTAGATGCATGCAGATTGATGCAGTAGAGTAGCAATGTTATGTGTTGTTTGGTTTGCAGTGGGGCAAGCAGAAAGCTATAGCTAGCAGCAGGAATAAAGAGGCTGATGCGGCCCAATTACACCAACAAAAGCTGGCCTAGTGTAATGGAAGGTGACTGGATTTTATCATTGGATGATATGGAAAGACGCCGTGGTTTTAATCTGTTGACATTTTGGTTGGCATGGGCTCTCCCGCGCCTTACCTTTTCCTGCCTTGTCTCTTGCAATCACAAAGCTCTCTCTCTCTCTCTCTCCCTCTCGATTAAGCACAAGGAAAAGTGCGCAACGGAAAAAGTCATGTTGTGCAAATTAAGAGCGGTTCACTGTTAATTTGTTATGCACATCATTGATCTCTTTTCATTTTAACTTGGACAAGCATGATGCATGTTTGCGTGCATGCAATGCAACATGGATTAGCTAGTGCTTAATGGCATGCATCATACAAAGTGAAGAGTTTGTCTCTTTGCAAGCTAATATAATGACAAGGTAGGCTAGATTTGGATTTGTGTGTATTCATCGAACTCTTTGTTTATACAGTATTAGGTAGCCTAAAACAATAGACTGATTCGGTAGATCCAGCAGCACACACATTTTGAGTCATATATATGCATGCATGCCTAGTTAGCTAGCTTCATCTGTATGATCTTTTGACTACTGGATACGCCTGCTGCATGAACAGGACAAGACTTGGGCGGCTTTAATTTATATAAAGCATATATAACAATTATTTCTCTCAAACTAATTAATAATAGGAGTTCACGAGCGGCTGTCGTTGCTTTTCATTGTTCGACGAAGTGTCACTATGCTAGATTGCAATCGATCCTAGCCGACGTTTGCATTGCATATGTATGTATGTGTCCCCTTGCGTGCTACGGTTAAATAATGGTTGTAAACTAATGCGAGAGAGATTTGGTTCCACGACATCAATGCCAGTTATGTCGATACGTTTGCATAAAATAGCGCGACGCACTTTGGCACCTTTTCGAAGACTGGTTCAGTCTCGCACTGTTTATACGGCGTGTCACTGTTGTGGCACACAGCATTGCGTCTCCGGAATTAGGTTCAGAATCATCTCATGCACTTGTCTGTTCCTACCTTTGATCCGTCGTGGAATGTGATTGGGTACGAAGTCACCGACCCAGTACCACCTATCTAAACAAATTAACATACTTTTGGCCTGAGATCTCGACATTAATAAGTTTCCCACTAATGGCATATTAAAACAAGTGCAGTACACTTTTATGCCATATCCTTATTGTTTTTGCTCCATAATACATAGTTTATCGTTAATCCTTAACCGTTTCAATATCATATAGGATAAGGCAGTTCCATTCGTGCTAGTTAGATTAATTTCATAATAAACTGCCTTATACTATGATGTCGTAGAATTTGCAAATGAGATAAATTCACCGGGGGTCCCCAAAGTTGTCACCCTGTGTCAAATAGGTCTACAAAGTTGAAAACTACACATTTAGCTCCACAAAGTTGTCACTCTGTGTCAAATAGGTGCCCAAAGTTGCCACTCTGTGTCAAACAGGTCCCAAAAGTTGAAAACAGCACATTTAGCTCCCAAAGTTATCACTCTGTGTCAAATAGGTCCCCAAGTTGACACTCTGTGTCGAATAGGTCTTTTTTAATAGATATTTTTAAGTATTTTTATTCTATTAAAAATGATTAAAAATAAAAATAATCCCTAAAGTTGGCGCAACCAAAAGAGTTAGGTCTATAAAACCTTTTTTTGGGTCCGGTTATTTTTAAACTATATATTATATTAAAAAAGGATTGGAAATAAAAAATGATCTCTAAAGTTGGTGTAACCAAAAGCGTTAGATCCATAAAATCTTTTTGGCTCCGGTTATTTTTAAAATATCGTTCCTATATTTAGACTAGACAGATTGTACTACATTTAATATTTTTAGTAGATATTTTAAAAATAACCGAATGCAAAAAGATTTACAGATCTAACGTTTTTGGTTACGCTAACTTTAGAGACCATTTTTTATTTTTAATCCTTTTTTTAATAGATATTTTAAAAATAACCGGAGCCAAAAAAAATTTTTGTAGACCTAACTTTTTTGGTCGCACCAACTTTAGAGATTATTTTTATTTTTAATAATTTTTAATAGAATAAAAATACTTAAAAATATCTATTAAAAAGGACTTATTCGACACAGAGTGACAACTTTGGGGACCTATTTGACACAAAGCGACAACTTTGGAGAACTAAATGTGCAGTTTTCAATTTTGGGGACCTATTTAACACAGAGTGATAACTTCAGGGACCTATTTAACATAGAGTGACAACTTTGGGGAGCTAAATGTGCAGTTTTCAACTTTGAGGACCTATTTGACACAGAGTGACAACTTTGAGGACGCCCGGTGAATTTATCTCTTTGCAAATATATAGGCCAAGAGTACAACAGCAACTTTATTTCTAAAGTTGGTGGAGAGAAAATCCAGCACAGTAGTAGCTATAGTTGTAGACTATATCTTTGTAATAAATTGGTGAGGCATGGTTCGAAAACTGAAGCACACAACCTCACGTTTGGAAAAGTGAAAGATTGATCGGCTGAAAATGGCGACATGATATATGATGTTGTGCGCCCGGAGAAGCTACAGCCCGTCAGCAACTTGAGCAGGCGCAGGACTATGCGAATCGATCCATATATGCTCTACAGCAAGGTGACTTTTTCTCTACGAACAGTAGCAATAAAAGGTTAAAAGTGCAATCTATGTTGTCAAGCTAGCTAGGTGTTACTCTTTTCCTTCATCTCATGTACTTTGCACACATGCACAATCAGTTTCCACGAAAGTGCACTCTGGACTCTAGTGTCAACAGTGTACCGACCGATCGATCTCAGTTGAATAAAAGAGGGGACGAACTAAACCACACAAATAAATAAAGAGGAGCATTTCATACAGGGCAGTCAGGGCTAGCGGACAGGGCCTGTTGTAACATAGTTACATGGGTCGCGAATGCTAAAGCTAAACACGTAGTTGTTGGGCGCGGGTGACCGTCGTGGGGAACCTTTGCCGGCGGGGAACGCCGCGCGAAGGCTCGCACCTTTCGAGGAGGCTGAAAAGGCTAACAAGTTTTTGGAGTGTAGGTGAGCGGGGCGGGGAACCTTTGTGCCTTCGCCGCCTCGGGGGCCTGAGGCGGAGGTTCGGGGCCACCGACTGCCTTCGATGAAGCAAGGCGGGAAGATGCGAAGGCTACTGTAAAATTAGTGCTCCACGATACTGCCGATTAATTGACGAGTCTCTACCGGGCCAATCCACCGGGCCACTTCATGGAGTGGTTGGAAACCAATGAAAAACGTCATGAATATGCACTCGGGAGCTCACACTACCTAAAAATGATTTGTAAGAGCCAGCCCTATATTACTATAGGGGCGGTTTGTGATTGAGCCGCCCTTACAGTAGGCTGGCAGTGGCCAGCCAAGCTAAGCCCCCTTACAAATGGCTCAGTAAGGATGGTTAGTGATCCAACCGCCCTTACAAATCATTTCAATTTCAATTTCAGTAATTTATTTAGTCAAATAAATCTTGCTCTGTTTGACAACTTGTGAAGTAATTGGTGATGCTTCTTTTGATGGTGGTTGGCAATCATAGGGTGGTTGCTTGCTCTGATATATGACTTAGGGATGTATGACCTAGGGATAATATGTATATATGTATGGTGGTCAGATTGGAATTTGAATTATATATCATAATATGCTGTGACAGATTTGAAATCGAATTTGAATTTTTTTTACTGGAAAATCAACTGTAAAGGCGGTTGGTGATCCAGTCGGTTGGTGATTCAACCGCCCTTACAAATGGTATTTGTAACCATTTGTAAGGGCGACTGGATCACCAACTACCCTTACAAATGCTATTTGTAAAGGGGGTTGAATCACCAACCATCCTTACAAATACTATTTATAAGGGCGGTTCGGCCAACCGTCCTTACAGAGGGCTGATTTGTAAGAGCATCCCTGGGAGGGGCGGTTGGGCCAACCGCCCTTACAGAGCCCCTAGACCTGCCCTTACAAATCATTACGGTAGTAGTGTCATGTGGATCAGAATATTCGTAAAATATGCTTGTGATGATTAAAGATACGAAAATAACCGAGTCCCCTATACTGTACAGTGTGCTATAAAAAAGAAATTCATTGTTCTTTATAAGAGTCCCGATCCAAACAGTATGTGCTTCAATTCTTCGCGTCAAACTTTAGCCATCAGTTCACTGTACTAATAGCATCTTGCGTGCTTGATTAGCACAGTACTTCGGTAAGTCAGTTAAAGACAAGTAGGCAATTGCTCAATTAAGCACAGTGGGCTGTTGGAATCTTTGAAGATGGAATACAGTCACGCAGGGCGGGACACGCCGCACTGCACGCCGAGCCGACGGGAACAGCCAAAGTTTTTTCTGAGAGCATTGTATTTAAATGTGTGTGCACACTTCTCAATACAGATCCAATGAATATAGGCAACAACTTGCACAACGACGCACGTCTGAAACTGCTGCCCGATCGAAACCTAACTAGACTGGTGGTACGTAGCAGCAGCTAACAATACTCAAAAGATTCAAAAGGTGGTAAAATGTGCACTGTACTTTTGTCCAATTATGGCTCAAATAGACTTAAAAGATTCATCTCGAGGTAGCGTCGCGAAAAGTACAAACATGCAATAGCTGCTACTTCATTTAGTGCTCCATGCAGGCGAAAAGTATAATCGATGTGATGGAAGAGAGAAGCAAATTTTGTGAACTAAACAGCCCCTAACTCCCTTGACTAGCTAACGACCGGCAGTGTGCAAGCAAGATGAGCTAAGAAAAGCGCAGAGGAACGATAGATGTGACTTGGAACGAACTCCGATCCACCGCCGCCGCCTTTGGCTTTGCGGCCGGCTAGCTAGCTGCTGCATTTTGGCCAGTACTAATGCAAGCATTTCGCACATGTTTGATGTGTTGTGTTGTAAAGTGTCTGAGAAACTTGAAAGCCGGCCGAGTGCTTGCACCACCCACAATGTACACTAGTCGATGCGATAGACTGCAGTTCGATAGCAGCGTCGGCGCCACGCTACCTACCTTTCTCAATTCTCGCTGCACTGCACACGCATTGCGCCATTGCCTCCTCCTCCTCCTCCTCCTTGCACTGCATTCATGCAGCATGCTCACGAGAAATATTTGCACTTGCCTGCGCAATCTCTGTAAAGGCCGCGACGCCTCTAGTACAGTCGGTGCAGAAGAACTAGTGCTAGAGTAGTTTGCAACTTTGCATAAACAATCCTGTCAATCCAGCAGCGGCAGCCGGCAAAATGGTACTTAATCCCTCCCAAATTATTATAGGTCATTTGACTTTTTCAACCTAAGTTTGACCACTCGTCTTATTAAAAAAATTGAGTTAAATTTAACATATTCTTAAAGAACTTTTATTAATAAAGTAGGTCATAACATAAAATATCATGTTCTGCACAAATTTTTGAATAAGACGAGTGGTCAAACTTGACGTCAAAAAAGTCAAACGACTTATAAATTAAAACGGAGGCAGTAGGTATGGCAGCATGGCGCCGTTGACACGGAGGCCCAGTCCGGCCTGCCAGCGACGATGCGGCCCACTTTTAGACTTTTGGTGGGCTGGGCGGTTGCTCTCTGTCTTATTAAACGGGCCCAATTCAACGTAAGGTACAACCCATCTAGAAACAAGATTTGTTGAAATGGGCTTTCGATGTAAGACCAGATTGCAGGCCCACGATCTGCTAGATCAAGAATGCACCATTTTTTTATTAAAAACTGCACATTTTTTGCCTGCAACTACTGCTGCTCCTACATTTCTTTTTTTGCCACTCCAGCCGAGTGTACTTCGAGTCTTCGACCGACGTTATTATAGTCTAATAAAATGGCATCTCATCTCACTGACTCATACACACACGTCTTTGAAGTGAAGATTCAGAGCATGCAGCCGTTGTCGATCGCAACCTGCAGGCAGATGAACCGCTGGACATTTGAGAGCTTTTGCTGCTGCAGCTGAACGCGAAGGGCAGGAAAGAGAGAAAGATAAACCATACCATGCTGGCTGATGGGCTGCCTGTCTAGCTAACGAAGCTGCCCTAGCTCTGCACATCTTTCTGCTGATCCACTACTGAAGAATTCACGAGGCAGGCCGTGTAAGGTGACTGAAATAAACCTGCTGAAAATGATAGACATGATGCTGCGAGCCCCATGTCCTTGCTGTGCCCACTGTGGCAGTTATATATGTTAAGCCCCATCGCATGCTTGCAGGTTGCGGGTCGTTTCAGCTTCGCGTCATGCATGCATAACTGACTGATCACTGATTATAGTACTTAGGTGCAACTAACGCATACATGGTTGAACCACCGGTTCGATCCCTTGACTTTTCAGGGAATAATATATATAGTGTGTGTGTGTGTGTGTGTGTGTGTGTGTGTGTGTGTGTGTGTGTGTGTGTATAGTACATAGATAGATCGAGGCCAAGAAGGTGTGGTTGGAGGTCTGAACGGTTGACCTCAATCCGGTCAGGAGGCTGTTGGTTTAAAGCGGCTAGCACACTTTAAATAGTTTGGTCAACAGTCTGGCACGGAACTAATAAAGATAGACCAAACTGCAGCAAAAATATAATAGCCCTCTCTGATGGATCTGTGTGCAACTAAGAAGGGAACAGAGCATAAGAAAGGATGCCACCTTTGCTTTTTCCTTTTCACGTACTTTCTCTGGCCACAGATATAAGTTATTGACCCAATCGCTAATATGACATTTTAACCAGCAACATGTATAGAATTTTATATTCTCAAATGAGAACAGCTATATGTTACAAAAACGGTCTTTACAGTAACAGCTATATGTTACAAAAACGGTCTTTACAGTAAAACTTTGTACGGGGTGTTTGGTTTGTAGAATAAATCGATCCATCGTCATCTGACTCTCAAGGTTTTTTTTTTTTTTCTAAAGGTGACTCTTGTTCCCACAAGTTAATCATCGTATGAGGAACGCCATTCTACTAAATTTGAGGAATAAACTCATAATACATCACCCCATCTGAAATTGGTAGATTCCCCAGACTAAACACTCTAATCATGTTAGCTTTGAGATGTCAAACTAGCAAAGTATTTCACGCAAATAGCATGGGTGGCAAGCTAGCTTATCTTTCAAATAGCTCTACTAATTTTTTGGCTTCTAAATTTATTCTTCCAAACGCTATTTATTAATTTCGTACTGATAGACTCTTTTGTTTAACATATGCCATCTAATATAATCATCATAATCCAATGTTAATGTTCTTTTCTATTTTCTTTCTTAATAATTATGACGATCTCTAGATCCTCTCGGCGAAAATAGCGGTTTATTTAGTATTTTTTGTAATAAAATAATATATAGATTATGTGATTTATAATCAAAGTTAAAAGTTGGATAGATTTAAGATTTTTTTTTGAACCGGGGAACTTCTCTATTTCCACGTTGGGCTCTGGAATTGAAATCGGGTGGTCAAGCCGTGACTCGTAATGCTGACCAAACGAGCGACTCACTCGTTTCCAGGACAGATTTAAGATGAACTTGTGCAAACGCTAAATGGGACAGACTGTTCTTGGTCTAGGGTTTAATTAATCTTCTCCATCCTCCATCCATACATGACTAGTTCATTGTGTTCTTGAAAATTTCGTTTGATTGTTTCCATGTGTATCCCTAAAATGAAGCCATGGCGTTAGCACGGGCAATATACTAGTATAGTGCATGTGTTTGAGTGTGCATGTGTTTGTTTTGTACCCAAAACTTGAGGCTAAGAAAATCGGATACCCAGAATGCTGGAACAGTAATATTCAAACAGAGAGACCCACAATATTCCATGAAATGTGATAGATGGGAGGGACAAAGGGTTGGTTAGCTGATTAGCTCGGTTTGTTTGGAGCTCGATCAAGTACGTGCGTACTGCGTAGTTTAAACGCTTCAGGCATGGTACGTTGTACGTGCAGGCCTAAAATCTGTACAGGAATTAATGGATTCCGTGCAATAAAAAATCAAGAGCAATTAACTGGTAGTATTATCCGGTGAGATATTCTTGAGCCCTCCACAGTTAATTGCTTTCGTGTCATCAAATACGATAACATTCTTGCAGTCTATGAATAAACAATATATGTGCTTCATATTTGACCTCCAAGCATGGATCTTACCGGCATCGATAAACCTCTGTACCTCAGGTAGGTATGATGGATCAACTCGTGATAAATTATATATCCAGAATGACCTCTCCATCATTAACTGTAAAAATATAATGAATTTATTATGATCAATGCAAAATATGAATGATTGTTTATAGGTATTAATTAATTAACAAACCTTTTTTTCCGCAAACCTTATTTGAAGAAATACAGATGAAAACCATTCACTTGAATATTTTTTAATTTGTAGAATTTTTGAACCTTAGTTCACTAAAATTTAGAAGAATAATGTGTGTTAAGACTCATTCTCAATCACCAAGATTGAATATTTTGCAATTAATAAACAAAATTTAAAAAAACACAATTATAAAAACACAATTAAACCCTATTAACATAATTAAAAAATAGAATACCAATTAACAACCTATTAGCATAATTAAAAAATAGAAGAATAATATGTGCTAAGAAAGGATTGAATATAGACACCCAATTAACATAATTAAAAAAAATAGAAAAAACTAAAAAAAAAATCTAGCTCTCCCTACATGAATACACAAGAACACACACCATTCATGAAAACAACTAATATAACCTAAATTGAAAAGTAATTATAAAAAGTGAGAGAGCAGAGACACGATCTAACCATCCTAAGCAACCTAATTTGAACAAATAAAGACAATGATCTGGCAATCATTCTCTCTAACTCATGACAAACCCTAGATCCAAAAAGTGACTCAAATTGAGCAAAGTTGATTAAATAGAGGCAATAGATACATAAACTAACCTTTTTTACCAACCTCCTCCAAAGAAATAAAGAATAAAACCTCCCCCATTGTATTTTGACAGATCTGGACCTCCATAAATGCTTCCAATGACGGCTGGCTGCGAGTAACTGTTCGGTTGGGTGAAGAAGAACGCGTATTTATAGCAGACTTCACACTGACGGTTGGCCTGACGAACCGCCAATGCAAATCACTAACACTGGCGGTTGCAAAAGTGCTAAGAACGGTCTCAGTGGAGAGTTTCATCACTAAGTTTGCAACACATGCATCTCTTTATTCATCTAGCCAATCCATACCATGTCAACTCATTTAATGCCATAAAAATCTCATAGCATAACGAGAGTCATATCATGTATTATGATTAATATACTTCCACCTTTTCTCAATATGCTATATAACCACCAAAATATGGTTTCCCTTAGCTTCACTATAAAACCCCCAAACTCTGACCAGAAAAGCCTTATTTTAAGTGGCTGTTAAGATCTCACCTTAGGAAACCATGTCGATATCACAAGTAATTTGTGTAGAAGTATGCCAAGTTCCACGCAAACTTTTCTACTACCTTGAACTATGTTGGAATATGTCAGCTAATTAATTAGCGCAGGCATGGTCAAAATGAGCTCTTCCAGACCGCCACTCTCTCAGACGCATGACGTATGCTCGTGCATCAACCCACGTCAGCAGGACACCAACCCACTCATCATATACCGTCGTCGTTCAACCCTTCTTCCTTCCCCTTCCCCACCAAACCCTACATCTCCATCCACCCCTCACGCTCGCCTCCGGCGTCCCCATGGCGTCCACCGCCAGCGACAGCTCCCCAGCGTCGCCGGGCGCGGCGGCCTCCGCTTTCCTAGACGACCACGCGCTCTTCCTCGACCAGTCCACCAGCTCCTTCTTCCCCGCGACCACCACCACCACCTCGCAAGAGCCGCCCCTGCCGCCTGCCGCCTCGGCGTCATCGTCAGCGGCGGCGCGGAAGCCGCCGCGGAAGCGGCCGCGGGCGTCGCGCCGGCCGCCCACCACCGTGGTCACCACGGACACCTCCAACTTCCGCGCCATGGTGCAGGAGTTCACCGGCATCCCCGCGCCGCCGCCGTTCGCGCCCCAACTGATCGGCGCTTCTTCTGCCGCCGGCGTGCTCTTCGGCGCTCCCCACGACCCCACAGCCGCCGCGGCGCGCGCGCCCTTGGAGCTGCTGATGCGCCCGTCGCCGCTCAAGCTCCATGCTGCCGCCGCTCCGCACGCCTCGCCTTCGCATCCCGCCGCTGGTTCCTTCGCGCACTCCCTGTTCGCGAGCAGCAACGCGAATCCTGTGGCTGGCTCGAGCTCCGACCCGTACGGCGGCTTCGCGCCCGCGTTCTCCGGTGCGGTCCCGCGATACGACGGAGGAGGCGGCGGCTTCGATGATGCGGGGGAAGACGAGAGAGTACTGGGACATGGCGCTGGTCTCTTCTCGTCTTTCTTGCACGCCGGGGATAGGTATCACAGCCACTAGCACCGCCACTGCAGGAGATCGATGGCTGCTCTGCGCGCGGCTGGAAATCAAGAGAGGGAGATCCGATCGAAGATGTAGTACGTCTTTAATTTCTTCTTCTTCTTGGACACCACTAGCTAGCTGGGTTGTATTCACTCGTATACATGACATGCGTGCAAGCATGACAGGTTAATTCAACATATACGCTACGTTATGTTTAGTTAAATAATTCTTCTGGGTTTAATTGGTATATATATATATATATATATATATATATATATATATATATATATATATATATATATATATATATATATATATGAGATTTCCATGCATCTCTTACTTTATTTTTGTTTATTGGAATGGAAAAACTCAATGCACACCGTGGATCACTGGTGTTTGTATACATTCTCTGTTAGGCTCATGTCCCTGTCGAGATGAGATGATACGACGAAACTCTTTTTTGCGTTCTCTTGCTATGCAAAGTACGTGCTGTGGAAGCGTATGTTTACTTCCAGTATTCTTTGTATTTGGTGGACAATTCAGTTTGTGGTTAGAATTCTGTTCTAGTTGGCTGTACTGGAATTGTCTTGATGACCATGTTTCAATGGGGGGACACATTGTAACCGTACTTCACATCTAAACAGAAGTAACCGAACAAGCAATAAATAAAGGGTAATTTCTTTTGTGCTTAGCCACGTCACGAGTGTCTCTGTTGGCATTTCGTATGACTATCCTTCTTGTATATAATATTTTTTCGTCTTAATTGATCGATAGAGCTTCTGCCATTGTTTCAAAAAAAAAAAAAAATTATGCATACAACAATTGAGCAACAGGTAGGGAAGTTCGATTGTGATATATGAAGTTTTGATTGAACCCAGGGTAAGGACTTATGAGTTCTGCTCTTGATCGTGGTAATTATATATTCACACATATCTAGAAAAATGGGCCTTGAACCAAAATGATCATGTGCTGTGAGAACACATGAACGACACTGTTGCATGCAAACTCTGATCTGGGTTCTTACAACACACAAAAAAAATCATGACGGAATTGTCATCTAGCTAGTACTGCACATAAGTTGGAATTGCCATCTCACTGTTCCACAATATTGCACCTGAAACAACAGCTGTACGTGTACTGCTAGAACTGATGGTGCTATAACTATGTACTTTTGTGCCAATGCTATCATCACGTGAGCATAGTTGAATTGGTAGAGGTACATCCATGTGGGAAATCAAATGTGCGTATACATGCATGTACCTTTGCTGCATTCATGTGGAGTTCGTATAAAAGCATATTTCTGATGCTCATGAAACTCCATAGCATCAGTTCGTTCTTTCTTCGTTTTAAAGATGCTGGCACACAGCAGCACGCATCAGTAATGAAATTCAGGGAACAACCGAATCTTTGCAATGACGAGAGGCAAGATGATTTTAATTTTTAATTAGCACTGTGACACGGATATCTATCGCCCTTGCCTTGTCCGGACCGTGAAAACAAAGACAGCACATGCGGTAGGATATATATCGTCTGTACGTTTTTACACATATCGATATGCGTGTCCATGCCCGAGCCCGACCCTGTTCATGTTCATGTTCGTGTTAGTGTTATGATGATCTGGATGTTCACTGACCAACCTGCTGTGTCGCGGCCTGAAACATGCATGAAAACCACATGCTCCTCCATGCTGGACCGTGCGTGTAGATATATCGTATGGGCCTACTTTGTAAAGTCGCAGTTCACAGGCTAAGAGAACATGGTTTCTTACTACTTCGATTGATCTCCACTGTATATTCTCCTTGTGTGTGTCGATCTGAAGAACGGTTGCAAAAAAGGGGTGGTGGCGGTGGTGTGGGGGCCTGGGAGGGACGATGTTTCATCTACGGGCTGGAAAGCTGAGTAGTCAGGCCCAACCTAAGTAGTACTCAACACGAGCTGGTCCAAGGCTTTTTTAAAGCCATCACAAGCCCGACCCATGCGAACGGTCTTCTCCATCAATGGAGATGCGAGTGCGCCGTGACGGAGCACGTGAGTGGGGGTGGGCCGATGGCCGATGCTTTGCTAGCCAGAAAACTTGTTGGGCCTTAAGAAATCGACATGCTTTGCGAGCGACCAATCCACCCGTGCTCGTCACCCCATGCGAGCCCATGTTCTTCTTAGTTCTTATTACATCTTTTAAAGACCAAGAAGGGTTAGTTTGGATTCAGAACGTTTTTTTGCTACTTATGCAACTAAGTACACATAATTTTAGTTTCTATTATATTTTGGAATATTTTTCATTGTTACTACTTTACTTTTCTTTTTTCTTTCTTTGTCAAATTTAGTTTTATTTTTTGCTTGTTAATTTCAATTTTATTTCTTGATAATTTCAATTTCAAGTTTAGTTTTTGGTAATTTTAGTTTCATTCATTATTATGAGTTTTGACATTCAGTTTTTTCATTTTATTTTTTTGTAGTAAATGAGAAGTGTCCGTTGAAAAAAAAAATCTTATATTGTCCCGAAAATGCCTTGCATCAGAATCATTGCATGTCCAAACCCTCATAAGTTGAGGAGGTGTCTCAGTATTGGCTAGCTTGATACTTTCCTTCCTGCAACATAATCCTTCGGACTCTTACTCGAATTTTTTTACATTGCAAAAGCTGTTGTTTTCTACTACTTTAGCATATGCATGTTTTCTGGTTTGTTGCTGTAAACGATCTCATATGGGTCATGGATGTTAGAATCCTCGGCAGCGGATTTCTCATCATCTGAGATTTCAATTTCCTCATCTATGTACCGTTTTGTTGAGATTTAGAAGTTAAAAATCAGCATAGTATGTATATAATATAGTTATTCAAATATATATATTTTTAAATACCTTGAGCAAAAAACACATATTCATCATATCGTTGATGTCTTGTTCAAATATGACTCTATCATTGTCTGCAGACTAATTATTTTATATTAGTTTTTATATTTATAACTGTGTAAATAATTACTTGTCTAACTCTTGATCTTCAGTGTAGGCTGTAGTTGGTAAATATTTCTCTTTGCTGGCTAGACACACTGAAAAGGGAATGTCAATCCAAGAATCATGGTTAGTTTGATATATTTTTTAGTTTTGAGAGTTTTTTTTTAAAACATATAGTATTATTACCGCTAGTCTTCACTTCTTCATGTTGTAGATGTCATGTGTCACTGTCACTATCTGTCGTATCTTTTCCCAATGATTTAGAGTAATTTTCAGCCTGTCTTGATTTGTATTCTTCTGTACTCTGTTGGTCATTAAAGGTAGATGTGATTACATCCGGGTCTTTTTCGATATATACAGGGTTCTCCATAGCGATTGAGTCTCTGGTCTTCGTTCTACGCTTCAGTTCTTTGATAGCTGCTATTTGTTCAATTTCAGTCCTTTCTTTTGATGATAGGCTTCATGATATTTTTTCAATTTTTTCTTTTTTTTTCCTCTATCATTTGGAGAATAGCGGCATCACCACTGGCGCAGAGTACTCAGGGAGGTTGAGCCCCTCAAAGGAGGTCTTGCCAGCTTCAGCCCCATCAACACATCTACCTTCACGTATCATTCATTGGCTTACACTTCATGGTGAGGAAAGCTTTTCCGACGAGGTAGATCATAACGAACTTTTTTAATAACACAACATCGATCACAGATCACAACATTGGACCCTGACATAATTGTGTTGTACCTCTGTCTGTTCAGAAGTCTGTATCTTAGTCTATAGTGTCTCGACGTTCCGTTTGGAGATGGAGCTATTCAGGTCTACCAGCGCCTAGTGGCATTAATGGGCAGTCCGACAAACTTGCTGAGAGAAGGGGCGGGTGCGAGTTTCTTGTGGCTAAACTTCCTGGATCGGATTTTGCAATATGTTATGCTACATCATAATTCACATATACATATTCGTATTATTTGACTACTGGCATAACGAAAACCTATTGAATATTATATGAATGCCTAAATTTAACTTAAAGAGACAAATAAATGGAAAGAAACTACAACACCCGCGTTTGGTAAATGCTAGCTATATAGCCTCTTAATTAAATAAAATAAAAAAATAAAAAAATAAGTAGTGTTGGTTTTGACAACTGAAGTGAAGGAGCGAAGGAGAGTAAAAGATAACGAAATGCCTCCCTCTCCACCTTCCATCTTCCTCTCTTATAGAGAAGATGGGAGGAGAGATTTTTATCATTTCCCCTAGTGGAGCTTATATATTAAAAAAGGACATAGATGCTATAAATAGGTTGTTAATATTTTGGTAGTCTCTAAGTCACATAATTGGGCCCTAGAAGTGCTAGTGGAGGTCCTTGACATAATACTACCCCCAACAAGTGGCCTCACAACAGTCGGTTCCTTCGCTTGCATCTAGTGATGATCTAACAAAGTTTTACATATGACGAACTCTTTGTACCATAAAAATATGTGTGATGAAGTATATAGAACAACAAATGATAATAATGCAGTTAAAGCATACTTTCAGGAAATGATGAATAATCATTTATGCTTATGTTCATCCATTTATAACTTTTTCCATCTATTGAGCGAAATTGTTGCCATCGTTACTATTAATTGTTGACCATCCATGAGCGCCATATGCATATGCGTATGTTCATCTAAACATCAACAACACTGGCATCTAGGGTCCTCTCCATCTGAAACCGAATAGAATATCTTCTATAGTCCATTCCAAATTGTAAGTCTTGGAGAGAAACCGATCCACTCTGCACATTGAGTGAACCATGCATACCACCATCACATTTACGCTTTCATCTTCTCTTCGCGTAAAAAGGTTAACCCGGGGATGGTGGTGAAAGGTCCTAAATGGCTAGAGGGGGGGTGAATAGCCTATAAAAATCTACAAACAACACTTCACAAGCCGATTAGTAACAATAGCAAGCTTTGCAAAGCACTAGCTCTAAACTACACTATGCAAGCCACCTAGACATACTACACTATGATCACTAGTTCACACTCAAAGGCTATGTCACTACTATACACTACTTCTAAGTGAGCAACTAACTAACAAGCTACACACAAGAGTAAGTGCACAAAAGTAAAGAGAGAAGGTGATTTCAATACCCCCGGTGTAGAGAAGATATGAAGTCCAATATAACCAATCAATCACATATAAGGGAAAACCTCGGTAGAGAGATGACACAAGATTTTTCACCGAGGTTCACTTGCTTGCCGGCAAGCTAGTCCTCGTTGTAGCGATACAGCCACTTGGAGGTTCACGCGCTAATTGGCATCACACGCCAAACCCTTCTCAAGGGTGCCGCACAACCAACACAAGATGGGGATCCACCAAGCTACGAGCAATCCACTAAAGATGCCTTTCGCGATCTCCCGCGGGGATAGGCTCAAGAACCCCTCACAACTTCACCGATCGGAGGCGGAGACAATCACCAACTCCCCTCAACGATCCTCGCAGCTCCAAGCCGTCTAGGAGTCGGCAAACTCCAAGAGTAACAAGTGAAACCGCTGCGAAATACCACTACCAAGTGCCTCTAGATGATCTCAATTAATGCAATGCACTTGATGCTCTCCAAACTCACCAAATGATGAACACAATCAAGTAGGATGAGTGAGAGTGGAGTGGGAAGGCTCACAAGTATGTTATGATGTTTAGGAGTGCCAAGAGATCCTCCCCAAACCGGCCAAGTCGCTATTTATAAGCCACACACAAAGAAATAGCCGTTTAAACTTCACTGCGTACCGTCGGACTGTCCGACGGCCAGAGCGTCGGACTAATCGGCACGGTCCGACGCCTCGGATGAACGCCACGTGTCACTAGCCGTTTGAAGTCGAACGTTGGATCACAACGGCTATTTCCTCGCGCCAAAACGACCGTCGGACGGACGAACGTCGGACTAAATCAACCGGTCCGACGCCCTCAGCCGACCACCGTCGGACTCAGTCAGACGGAGCCGTCGGACTAACGAACGCGGCCGTCCGATGTTTCCAGAGAGCTCCCCGAGCCCTGAAAACCGTCGGACGATGGTCCGACGCTCACCGTCGGACTAACGCCGAGAGTCCGACGCTCTCAGAGCTCGCCACGTGTTACCTCTCGCACGAACTGCACCGTCGGACGCTTCGGCTAATGGTCCGACGCTCAGGAACTGAGCGTCCGACGCTCTCAGCAGTGTTAGTCGTCGGACCGAGACTAATGGTCCGACGCTCTGTGACAATACGGTCCGACGCTAGTTTTTCTATTGTAACGTTTCCGAAATTCGCCGAATCCTGCCTCGCAAGCTCGGCAGGAGGAAGAGAGGACCAAACCTTCTCTAACCCTCAAACTTCACCCCGTTTCTTAAGTCACTAACACTCCAAAGTGTCTCTCACTTAGGTGCACGTGTGTTAGACTTTTTCAAAGAGTTTTCCACGGGTCAAGTTAGTGTCACTAGCATCTATATGCATATGCAATGATCATGAACACCTAGTGGCACTTGATAACCGTATTTCATCAATGATTTCGCCCCTCTTGATAGTACGGCTATCTATCCTAAATGTGATCACTCCCTCTATGGAGTCTTGATCACCAAAAGCAAAAGAGCTCCTATGAATTATACCTTTGCCTTGAGCTCCTAGCTTTTTCACCATCTCTTGATGAAGCTTGTGGACTCCTTTTGATGATGGACTTATACCATTTGTATGGATGCCGTCATTGGCCTTCACTTGTGGCCTCCACCGACCCGGTCCTTTGCTCCATCTTGTTGTTTGCTAATTAATTCTCACAAAACACTTAGAGCAATCGTTAGCAAACTAGGTTTCATCAATTATCCAAAACCAAACATGGGCTTTCAGGTGGGATGGACTCAAGAAGTCTTATATGTTGGTCTAACCCACCCTAAACAACAAGGTTGGAATAAACCCCCACAACATATCATTAAATTGCGCATGGGACACAACGGGCTAAATTCCAAACTAGGCCGGATGTGGCAGTGTCTGAAATCCTTGTTGTGGGATGTTTTGTGGGCGGTATAGATTGTGAGGATCACCCAAGTCTTGTCCGAGAACCATGGTAATTCCAAGTGCCACCCAGTACTACCCGACAATGGAGCAGTCGTTTATGATGTGCTCTGCGGTTCCGTCTGTTTCACTGCAAACTTCATATATGGCTTGGTCGATGATTCTTTTCCTCCGCGGATTAGATTGGCACTGAATCCGCCTTTGGCAGAGCAGCCACATGAGCATCTGAACCCTCGGTGGCGTTGTGCTTTTCCAAATGAACGTAGCCTTGTCATCGTGTACCTCCTTGTTGCCTTCACTAGTTTGTAGATGGTGCTAGTATTCATTGTTCATTTTCCATTAGTATCGATGGATTGAGAGCGGAGATTATCAGGTTGGCCTATGAGGTTGACATTATATTGGATTGCAATGCCTGTAAGCTCTGTGTTGTTCTGAGGCTGTGCGTGCCAGGCGAGGTACCAAATACTGTGTCAACCCGCTAGCCATGGTAGATTTATTTGATGGACAACTCCTTCTGAGTGCAGTTACTGAACAACAATGGGAAGCGGTAACGGTCAACTAGTGCATCATTGTAGGGTCGAGATGGCGGACTAGAGGGGGGTGAATAGTCCTTTTTAACAACTAATCACAGCGGAATAAAAACTATTCGGTTCTAGCAACAATTCACCCCTCTATCTATAACTCTATGCACCTTATAAAAGATCCTAGCAAAAACAAAGGTGCAAGCCTAGCTTGAGCTCCCCTAAACCGTTCTAGCGCAAGGTCACACAAACCTAAGCCCTAGTACTTTAAGCACCGAGAAGATCCTACCAACTAGTCAAACAAAAGCGCACTAAGCACCTAAGCTCACTACGTGCTCAATGACAATGATACACAATCCTAATCAAGGAGCGCAACTTGATTAGTCACACAAACTAATCAAGACATTAGTTTTAAGCTACACAAGCTAAGAACGTGAGTGGCAAGCTACATAAGCTAACCGGTCTCACAAGAACATCTACAACTACACAAGTAGAGTAATGCACAAAGTAAATAACTTGTGTAGAAGGGAGCAAACCACCGCGAAGGATGGGAAGATGTTGACGCGGTGATTTATTTCTCGGAGGATCACTTGTTGCCACAAGCTACGTCCTCCGTTGAGACAAGCTCCAAGGTTGCCATCGGTCCTCTTGCTAGTGGTGACCCGCAAGTCACACTCTCCCACGTGGAGTGCTTACCACAAGCTCTAGCACTTGACTCGGCCGGACCACTTGTCGCTCTTCACGTCTCGCTCTACTAGCGATGCTCTTTGCGATCTCCCACGGGGTGAGCTCCAACCCCTCACAAAGCTTCTCCGGAGCTAAGCACAATCTTCTTGCTTGCTTCACGGAGCCACACACCACCAAGCCGTCTAGGAGGTGGCAACCTCCAAGAGTAACAAGCATCACCGGCTTGCAACTCGATCACCTAGTGCCACTTGAAGCAATCTCACAATGCAACGCACTAGAATCACTCACTAGCGATCAATAGGATGAACACTAAGCACACTAGTGAGATAGAGAGCTCCCAAGCACACCTACACAAGCCACACAGGCCCAAGGGTGCTCAGCTAGTCGGCCAAGGCCGCCAAGTGCTTGGATTTATAGCCCTCAAGCCAATAGAGCCGTTGCCCTCTCAAACCGGCCGTCGGACTGAGCGTCGGACGCTCAGCCGCCCCACCGTCGGATCAATGTCCACGGTCCGACGCTTCCGATGGCCGCCACGTGACACTAGCTGTTTGAAGTCGAACGTTGGATCACAACGGCTAACTTCCCGCGCTAAACGAACCGTCGGACGGACGAACGTCGGACCAACACCCGCGGTCCGACGCCCACTGCCACTGCACCGTCGGACTGAAAATACACGGCGCGTCGGACCAAACGAAACCACGGTCCGACGTTTCCAGAGAGCTCCCCGAGCCCTGAAAACCGTCGAACGTTAGTCCGACGCTCACCGTCGGACTAACGCCGAGAGTCCGACGCTCTCAGAGCTCGCCGCGACGCACCGTCAGACTGTCAGCCAACAGTCCGACGCTCACGCTTCTCACCCCGTCGGACTGTCCGACTCTCACAGAGCCAAACACCGTCGGACGCACGAGGATGGTCCGATGCTGTCACTACAGACAGCGTCCGACGCTCGCACTCAACTGCACAGGGGCTAGGGTTTACCGTCGGACTGAACGCAATAGTCCGACGCTCACCCAAGCTAGCGTCCGACGCTCTTTTTGAGCTCCTCTCAACTCCAAACTTCACCACCTTCGCAAATGTGCTAACACCACCAAGTGTACACCTCATGTGCATGTGTGTTAGCTTTTCACAAACATTTTTCAAAGGATTTTTCTCTCTTTTCACCGCGCCACTCGATCCTAGCAACGTATGCAAGTTAGATCACTCAAGTGGCACTAGATGACCGATATGCAAACAAGTTTGTCCCTCTTGATAGTACAACCATCTATCCTAAATCCGGTCAAGCACTTCTCTACTCAACCTTAGACCTGTGAAATGGAAATGCCCTAAGTTATACCTTTGCCTTGCGCTTTCCATTTCGATCACCGTCTTCATCACCGTCTCCGACACCATCGATGCTGGTGCAACACATGCACCAACACCTCATGAATGATATGATCCACTTCATATCATCACGTGGCTTTTGGTTCATCGATCCTTGACTTGCTTACTCTTCACCGTTGCGTTGGTCCATCGGCGCCAAGCCATCACCCGACTTGCCCTTCACACTTGCAACCGGTCCGTCGACGCGAAGCCTTGTCTTGATCTTCTCCACCTAGCCATATGACTCCATGTCATGTCTCATGCGTTTAGCTCCTTCATACCATATGTGTGAGCTAAGCATCATCTCCAAGCCATTTTCACCTCCATGGCATAGATGCTCACACACATGTACCTGTGTACTAATCACCTGTGTAATCAACACTTAAACACATATTAGTCCACTTAAGTTGTCACTCAATTACCAAAACCAAACATGAACCTTTCAATCATCACCATGCCAAACATCTATCCCGAACGAGGTCTGCTTGCCATTGCCAATGTATACGATTGTGATGGCTGGTATAGTGGTGGGATGGATGTTAGGATTTTCCAATGTTCTCCATGAAGATCGCCGTTCAGAGTGGCTATGCATGCTCTATTTCTGACCCACTATGTCCAAGCAGATGACTCTGCAAAATGCAGCTTGTGCACCAGCTTTAAAAAAAGACATATTTTCTTAACTGCAATGCCCTTAATCCCAAGGCCACCTTGTTCTTTTGTATTGCACATCTTTTTTTGAAAAAGGAATATATTAATATCCCAGCTTCGGCATCGATTGATGCACATGGTTGTTCCTTACTACAATAGTTCTTCTAGGCAAAGCAAATCCAGGGAATTAAAAAAATGAAGTTTTGACCCATCAAGACACAATAAAAACAACTATAGTCCGACTAGAAGACAATTCGATGAGCACAAGGCATTTTGCTAGGCCACAAGGCATTTTGCTGCCATTGCCAATTTGCCATCACCTGCCAATAGAAAAGCTAGCCTTCTTTTTGTCTAGGTGTTGTATTATTGTAGTAGGTAGTGGCAGGCAGCTCATGAATAAACCAGTTGACTGTCCATGACTGCATTCACTAGTACTGCCTGGCCCATTGAATTTTAGCAAGTGAGATTTCCAGGTTGCCAGATAATTGCCAGATAAGGTGTGTAGGCCGAGAGAACTTTTAAAAATGGCATCATCTTTCGTTTTGGGTGTATGTTTAGGATAATCAATAGATTAATCACAAGCAAAAACCCTTCCAAAGTAAGTTGAATATAGAAATCCTAATCAATATAGAAAAGGATAAATTAGAAAATAAACTAATCTAACTATACCAGGTCAGCAAGCCCAATAGATAGTTGGGTCTGTATGGGTCAACAAGGCCCCAACGGCTTTCCTCTGGCTTCGTCCATGGGACGTTGGATTGGATGACTTGTGACATTTGCGCGGACTGTAAGCTGCTGCCTACAGACGGTGCACGGTAACCATCCCCTACTGGGACGAGGATTCAGTAACTTTCCTCCGGAAAGTCACGGCGTAACGTTCGCACCTCCATCCGCCGTTTAACAGATATCCAACGGCCCATATCCAGTAAATTATAAAGTATCAATATTTTACTTAGGCAAGTAGACTGGTCTTCGTCTTCCTCCGCGTGACCGCGTCTGGTTCAAGCGCCGCCGATCGTGTTTGCGTGGGGTCTGTCCGCACCGACATCGAACTTCGCCGTGCCGTCATTGCTCATCGATGGGGCTTGCCCGCACAAGCCCTTGGGCAGGCGCGCAGCTACGCCGCCCCTGGAGAGGAAGGCCGACGCTAGGCTCGGCAGCATCGCAGCAAGACATGATAGCAATGTTGGTCCTAGCACCTTGGATCAAGGTAAGCACTCTGCTCACCTCCCTCTCCCTCTCCCCTAACCCGAGGTAGAAGAAGAGCTTGAGCTCTCACACACTCACACACTCACTCTGCTCTCGGTTCAGTTGTGGCTGCAACCTAAAAACTGAAACTCCGAATGTGGTGGCAATGAACTGGATTGTTTCATTCCCTTGGCATGATATATATACAACTCTACATACCTACTACAAGGTACACAAGGTATGGCTGAGTACAACCCACTACTCTACATGTACATGGCTTAGATCAGCCCACTACATGGCTGATATACTTCTACCAACTACATGGCTGAAGTCAGCCACTACTCGAGTTGGCCTATTGCCATACTACCTACAGTACCAGGGTGGGTCAACAAGAGCTGACCTTCTACTTGCCTTTGTACCGCACAAAATAGATTAGTAGCAGCAGATTATGTCTAACAATTCTTCCCCTAAGCTGCTGCTAACCCTTCACCTCCACCATGCCGATCAACCCCCTCAGCTCCTGGAACTGAAGACGGCCGAGCGATTTGGTGAGGATGTCAGCGAGTTGCCGTCCAGACTCGACGAACTCGATGATAATCTACCCACCATCGACGCAGTCCCTGAGGAAGTGGAACTTGACGTCAATGTGTTTGCTCCGATCATGGAGCATCGGATTCTTTGCCAGCGCGATTGCTGGCTTGTTGTCCGCTCTGAGCGCCGGTGGTCGGACCTCCACTCCAGTGAGCTCGCCCAACAACTGGCGCAGCCAGACGACCTGGCATGCCGTGGTGGCTGCCGCGACATACTCGGCCTCGCACGTCGAGAGAGCCACCATCTTCTGCTTCGGCGACTGCCAAGCGATTGGCACTGCGCCGAGGAAGACGAGCACGCCGGAGGTGCTCTGCCGTCCATCCACATCGCCTGCCATATCCACGTCGTTGAAAGCTGTGAGCCCTGGCCCACCATCCTTGTTCTCCTCCGGCGGAGCCACGCTGAATGCCGTCAGCGTGAGCCCGCCGCGCTTGGGGAAGACGACTCCTCAGTCCAGAGTGCCCTGGATGTACCACAGCAGCCGCTTGACCGCCACCCAATGGTCCTCCCGTGGGTCCTCCATGAACCAACTCACATACCCGACGGCGAACACAATGTCCGCCCGGGGGTGTGTGAGCCATCGCAGCCCGCCGACGATGCTCCGGTAGCGCGTAGCGTCCATCTTCTCCATCGTGCTCTGCTCGCAGAGCTTGACCCGCTCCTCCATTGGTGTCGCCACCGTCTTGCAGCCCGCCATGCCTGCCCGCTCCAGTAGCTTCGTGGCATAAGCCCGCTGCCCGAGCTTGATGGCGTCCGCCCCCTGCCTCACCTCAATGCCGAGGTAGTATGACAGCGTGTCCAGATCGCTCATGCGGAACCTAGCGGCCATCTCCTCCTTGAAGCTGGTGATGTCGCGCACGAGCCCCGGTGACGATGAGGTCATCCACGTGCACACCGACGATGAGCTCCTCCTTTCCTCGTCGTCGGGTGTACAGAGCGTTGAAAGGACCGTATAGGCTAGAGGGGGGTGAATAGCCTATTAAAAAATCTAGCAAAATACTAGACTACACGTTAGTAGATAAGCAAGCGAGACAAAGCGCTAGCTCTATACTATTCTATGCAAGCCACCTAACATGATATGCTACTCACAAATATAAGCACTCAATATGCAAGAAACCAACTCCTCCGTTCCTAAGGAGATGGCATCTAAACAAGTAGTAAGCGCAAGGAAGAAAGATCGAGTGGATTATACCAATGGGCTTAATTAAAGTGAAGTCCGCACGCCGTGAAGACCAATCACCGGGAGATATCCAATATGAAAACCAAGAGATCAAACCCAATAGAATACCGGAAAGACAAAAGTCCACTCGATGGTGGAGAAGACAAGGAACACTTAATTTATTACCGAGGTTCACGTGATCGCCGTCACGCTACTCCTCGTTGTGGCACCGGTCTTCCTTGGTGGATTGCGAGCTAGGCTTCACACGCCAATCCCTCACCGGGAGCCGCTCACCAACACAAGAGAAGTGGCTATCAACCACGAGCAATCCACTAGAGTTGGTTTTGGCACTCCGCCGAGGATAACCACAAAACCTCTCATAATCAATCACCTTGGTGTGGGCTTGAACAATCTCCAATCAACCTCACACCGGAATCACCTCCAAGCCGCTAGGGACACGGCAATGCCCCAAGAGAATAAGAACTCAGCCTTGGCTTGCTCTCAAGTGCTCTAGAATGCAATTCACTAAGCAATGATGCACTTGAGGATCACTCAACTCAAATAGATGAACAAGAGATGATCAAATGAGTGAGTGGGAGGCTTAGGATGCTCACAAAGAGTATGCAAATGATTCAAGTGTGCAAGAGTTGTCACCAAGTGACTAGGGAAGGAGTATAAATACCCCTAAGTGCAATCCTAGCCGTTATCCACTGAAAAACAGCCGTTAACACGCTTTTCGGGACGTCGGACCGACAGCGTCGGACCAAGCGTTAGCGTCCGACGCTCTAGATCTCACCATGTGTTAGCTCGATTCAACCTCAGCCGTTGGATCTCAACTGCTACTTCTCGCGCCGTTTTTCCAACCGTCGGACGCTCAAGCTGATGGTCCGACGCGCGCACTGCTCCAAGCGTCGGACCGTCCGTCTCTCACAGACGAGATACAGCTCGGCCACCGTCGGACTCTCGCGAGGGTAGCCGTCGGACCAATGATCACCACGGTCCGACGCTTCCAGAGAGGTTGCAACTCGCTTAAAACCGTCGGACTCTAGTCCGACGCTCGCCGTCGGACGAAGATCTAGTGTCCGACGCTCTCCCGAACGCCACGCGTCACGCCGACACTGCTCGCCACCGTCGGACTGAAGTGGACAATGGTCCGACGCTCGCCATTGGCCAGAACTAGGGTTAGGCGTCGGACTCTGGACAATAGTCCGACGCTGCCCCTGCTAACATTCCGACGCTCACTTCTCAGGGTTTTTCAAGTCTATTTCTCACCCCTTGCTTCTATGTGCTAACACTCAAGGTTTTCAACACTTGTGCACAGTGTGTTAACATTTTGCAAACATTTTCCAAGGGTTTCTAACTTTGATCTCTAGGTTGTGTTAGTTCAATGCAAATGAAATGCAACCTAGAGCACTTGAAGGTAATCCAACACTCGTTCTCCCCTTAATAGTCGGCTATCTATCCTAAATGTGATCACACCCTCTAGGTGTCTTGATCACTTAAAGAAAAGCCTATTTGAGGTTATACTTTTGCCTTCATGCCTTTGCTTAATACTTGATCACCTCACTTCTTGTTCACTTGATCCATGGTAGAGCCATCTTGATCAACATAGTCTCCTAGGCTCCACACTCCATGGTTTGACCAACCTAAACCTTGCCATCACTTAGTGACTTAGGTTAGTCCTTAGGATGTCATTAATTATCAAAACCAAACTAGGGCTTTCAAGCGTGCTCCGTGGCACACCGTGCGAACATGAGCTCCGCCATGGTGGCGTCGAGCTTGGCATTCCACGCCCTTGGAGCCTGGCACAGTCCGTAATGCGCCTTGCAGAGCCACAGGACCTCGTGCTCCGCGCCCTTGACGAAGAAGCCTGGCGCCTGCTTGACGTAGACCATCTCCTCCAGCTCCCCATTAAGGAACACTGACTTGACATCGAGGTGGTGCACCTGCCAGTCCTTCGCCGCCACCAGCGCAAGCAGCAGCCGCACCGACTCCATACGCGCAACGGGGGCAAACACCTCCTCGAAGTCAATCCCCTCGTGCTGCACGAAGCCACGGGCAATGAGCCGCGCCTTGTGCTTCACCACCACACCGCGCTCGTCCTTCTTGACCTTATAGACCCACTTGAGTCCAATCGGTCAGCATCCCGCCGGCAGATCGACCAATTCCCAGGTCTTGTTGGCCTCGATCGCCCGCATCTCCTCCGACATGGCCCATCGCCAGTTCGTGTCACGTTCCATGACGGCCAACGTGGCTGGCTCCTCTGCGCTCATCAGCAGCATCACTGTGTCGTCGCCTGGCCGTATGGCCAGCCCTGGTGTCGCCACGTCGCCGATGAGGTTGTCCACGCGGCGGAAGCGCACCTCCTCCCCTTCGTGGAAGAAGTCCACGAATTCCGACACATCGGACGGTGGTGTCGCGAACTCGATGGATGCGCCTGCCGGAGTTTGGTGCTGTGGCGTCGTGGGAGATTGCTCTCTCGCTTGCCCTGGGGTGGCAGGGGAGCCTGCTGCGACGGGGCTGGGCGGCGCCTCCGCCTCAGCGACCGCAGGCTCACCTGTGCTTGCTTCCCCGGTCTCCAGTTCCCCCACCGAAATCGCTGTCGAGGCCGTTGCTGCTCTGCTCCCCGTCTGCCTCTGTCTCGTCCCATCTCCATGATGCGGCCTCGTCGAAGATGACATCCCGGGACACCACCACCTTGCTGCCAACGGGATCGTAGAGCCGATAGGCCTTGGACCCATCCTCGTAGCTGAGTAACACCATCTTGGTGCTCCTGTCCTCCAGCTTGCTGAGGCCTGGCTTGGTGGTCTTCACGTGGCCGATGCAGCCAAACGTTCGTTGGAAGCTGACATTGGGCTTGCGCCCGTGCCATGCCTCGAACGGGGTCACCCCCTTCAAGGCTTTGGTGGGCGAGCGGTTCAGGATGAACACAGCCGTGCTCACCGCCTCGCCCCAGAACACCGCCGGCATCCCCTTCGCCTTCATCATCGAGCGGGCCATCCCAACGATGGTCTGGTTCCGGCGTTCCACCACGCCGTTCTGCTGCGGCAAGTAGGGCATAGTCAGATGACGCCCCACCCCCTCATCGGCATAGTAGGTGGCGAACTCGATCGCCGTGAACTCCCCGCCACGATCCGTGCGGAGCACCTTGTGCCTCTTCCCAAACTCTACCTCCACGCGTGCCTTAAAGGCCTTGATGGCGTCCGCTACGTCGCCCTTGCCCGTCAGGAGGTACAGCCACATGTAGCGGCTGCAGTCGTCCACGAGCAAGAGGAAGTACCTCCTCTCGCCACGGGTCGCCGGCGTGATCGGCCCGCAAAGGTCCCCATGGACCAGCTCGAGCGGATCCGCCGCATGCTACTTTGCCGTCTTGGGGAACGGTAGCGGCCTCTGCTTCCCGGCCAGGCAGCTGTCACACAGCTCGCCTGCGTGCTTGATGCAGGGCAGCCCCGTCACCATCTTCTCCAGACGGCCGAGCGCGTCGAAGCTCAAGTGGCCGAAACGCGCGTGCCAAAGCCATGGCTCCTCCATGCCTTGCGCCGCCAGGCACACTGGATGCTCCACCTTCAAGTCAAGGAGATACAAGCGGTTGCGAGACCGTGGTACCTTTGCCAGCAGCAGCCGCTCTGGGTCCCTGATGCACAGCACGCCGTCGCGGATCAGCACCTCGGAGCCGCGCTCGTCTAGCTGCCCTAAACTCACAATGCTTGAGCGCAACTGCGGGATGTAGTAGACGTCCGTGAGCGCACGGTGCTCCCCGTTGTGGCACCGGAAGATGACAGTGCCCTGGCCGCGGATGGTGACCCGTGAGCCATCGCCGAACTTGACCGTCCCGGTCTTGTTATCGTCGAGGGTGGAGAAGACAGCCTTGCTCCCGGTCATGTGGTTGCTCGCGCCGGAGTCGAGCTACCACCTCTGCTCGAGCTCGTCTCCGACCGTGCCCAGATGGACCTACTCCGCCTCCGTCTCCTCGTCCTGCAGCGCTCAGAACTCCCCCATGAGCAGCGCGTGCTCGTCATCGCTGTCATCCCGAGCCAGGTGAGCCTCCTCCTTCTCCGGATTCTTCTCCAGCTTCTTCTTCGGGCACTCCCGCGCATAGTGCCCCACCTTCCCGCATCGCCTGCGGGCATTTGGGTCGGTGTTCTTCTTATTCTTCTTCTTCTTCTTCTTGTCCGCCGGCGTCTTGCCGCGCCGCTGGTCACCTCCGCCTCTTCCGCAACTAGAGGAGCCTTCCCCGGTCCGTCGCTTCTCCTTCATGCGCGCGGTCCACTCCTCCTCCGTCAGCAACAGCTAACCCTTGGTGCTCCTCTCCTGCGCCGCCGGTAGGCGGTCATCCACCGCCCGGAGTCGCCCAGCCACATCCTCTAGGGTGAGCTCCTCTGTGTCCAGCATGGTCTCAATGGAGAGAGCCAGCTGGGTGTACTTCGCCGGCACAAGGCGAAGCAGCTTCATGACGACGTCCTCGTTGTTGACCGGCTTGCCATAGGTGGCCAGCTGGGTGGCCAGCGACTGCAGCCTGAGGGCGAAGTCCTCCACTGATTCTCCGGTCTTGAACTTGATGTCGTCGAACTCCCGGCACAGTGCCCGCGCCTTGGCCTTCTTCGCCCGGGTCGAGCCGATTCGGTACGAAGCCAGCATGTCCCACACCGCTTTCGCCGTCTCCTTGTTGCCGATCGCCTCATGGAATTCCACCGGAGTGGATGCCAGCAACGCCTCCATGGCACCCACCTCCGTATCCTCACCGGCGTCTCCAGTCTCCACGGCCGCCCACCACTTCCGCACGCGGAGCTTACACTTCATGTGGACAGCCCACTCGCTGTAGTTGGTATGGGTGAGCTGCGGCCAGTTAGTGCCGCTCACCTCCCGTACCGTGTGCACCTCCACCTTGGGCTGCTCAGCTGTGGCAATCTCCTTGCCCTTCCCAGCCAAGCCGTCCGCCCCGGTCGACGCAGCATCATCACCCCCAGCCATCGCCCGCGGTCAAGCGCAGCGTTGTGTACGGCTCTGATACCACGTGTTGGTTCTAGCACTTGGGATCAAGGTAAGCACTCTGCTCACCTCCCTCTCCCTCTCCCCTAACCCAAGGTAGAAGAAGAGCTTGAGCTCTCACACACTCACACACTCACTCTGCTCTCGGTTCAGCTGTAGCTGCAACCTGAAAACTAAAACTCTGAATGTGGTGGCAATGAACTAGATTGTTTCATTCCCGTGGCATGGTATATATACAACTCTACATACCTATTACAAGATACACATGGTATGGTTGAGTATAGCCCACTACTCTACATGTACATGGCTTAGATCAACCCACTACATGGCTGATGTACTTCTACCAACTACATGGCTGAAGTCAGCCACTACTCTAGTTGACCTATTACCATACTAGTTATGGTACCAGGACGCTACTTACCTTTATACCACACAAAAGAGATTAGTAGCAACAGATTACGTCTACCAAGCAAGCAGGGCCTCAACCACCAGGCCGCGCGGCCGTGACATCGCCGCGTCTGCTTCGTCCTCACACCTTGTGGAGCTTCGTTCTCGCTTCTTCTCAGCTCGTTGTCGGCCGCTGCATCCGTCGCCACGTCTGCTTCGTCCTCACACCTTGTGGAGCTTCGTCCCCGCTTCTGCTCAGCTCGTTGCCGGCCACTGCATCCGTCACCGCTGCAGCAGTACTTCTAAGTCTACTTCGTGTCTTTGTCGTCGCTACTCGCTCGCTGCAGCTGCGCTGGATAAGCCCCCCGGCGACAAACTCATGTGTGTCTCCACCGAGCTGCTCGGACCGCGGTGGCCCTGCCACGGCCGAAGTAATTTCTCCGCTCGCTCTGCTTGCCATTAGCAGTCACTGACATATGGTCCCTTGGGTCGAGATGAAGGACAACCATCCGATTTGATTTGGAGAGCCTGGATCCGAAGAAAGTTACGCTTGAGGAAAGTCCCTGAATCTCTGTCCCCTCTACCGGCCCGCGTCAGCAGCATGTGCAAGTGCAAACCAGCATGCATTGCCGTAGTCATAATTCCCAAACTAAGGGGGTGTTTTTCCTCTCTAAAATCCCAAAACTTCCGTCACATCAATTTTGTGACACATGCATGGAATATTAAATATAGACGAAATTTTTGTATGATTACACAGTTTGCCTGTAAATCGCGAAACGAATCTTTTGAGTCTACTTCGACTATAATTAGATACTTATTACAGATTCCTCGATACTACCGTGCCAAAATCTAAAAAAAATTAGATCTAAACACCCCAAGTCGATAAAAAACCACACGCATTATTTTAATCACACGGTATCCTAGTAAGCTGCATGTACACTCACTCTTCTGGATACATACACTCATAAATCAACATATCCAGAAGTATAAAAAATATGTATAAAAAATAAATCAACATATCCAGAAGTATAAATAATTATGTATATCTAAAAAAATTATGTCAAACTTAACAAAATTATTTTGAAATTATAGACATTGGTAATTTCTCTATATTTTTGTTCAAATTAGAAAATTTTAATTTAATATTACTACTCTCCTAGTCCAAAAGAATGATACTTATTATCATATATCGAATAAGTATCATCGCATCGATTATGTAATATATTTTTTAATAAATCTAATTGGAGACATAAATGTCAATATTTTTGTGTAATGAAACTTGATTAAACCGTGAAAAAGTTTGATATATCTAAAATCTTGAATTGTAAATTATTGTTTGGGACGGAGGGGCTGTTTTTCTTAATGACATGTCACGTTTTCGCACTCTCGCTTAGCCAGGCAACGACGACGACATTTTAGCAGGAAACGCCTGTTTCCTAATTGGTCCGCACGCCGACGCCATATGTTTCCGGCACCGCGGTACGGGTATCAAGCAAGGCATATTATTTGTGTCAGTGACAACTCCTACCACGTTCGTGTCTATCCGTAAGCTCGTGCACTGCCTGAGTACACGGTTACCTGAACGAAGAATACACCTGTCTGTCTGACGCCTAAAAGAATTCATATTCTCCAGACTCATGAGACGCCGATTGGCGCGCTTTTCCTGCCCCGTAGTCTCGCAATCATACGGCGAGATACATGTGCAGAGCCGAGCAGCTGAAGTGGAAGCTCTCAGCAGACAGATCAGAATTCGGCTGCGTTCGGTTGAGGGTATAAGCGCTTATAAGCGCTTATTTTTCAGCACTTTAGCAGTATTTTTCTCTCACAAAATTTCAGCACTTCTACAGCACTTCAGCGCTTATCTACAGCACTTCAGCTTCACCGAACACAGCCTTCAGGGCTTTGTTTAGTTGAGAAAGTTTGTAAAATTTTACAACTGTAACACTTTTATTTATATTTGACAACTTTTGTTCAATCATGGCCCAAGTAGACTTAAAAGATTCATCTCGAGATAGACAGACAAAAAGTACAAATATGCAACAGATGCTACTTCATTTAGTGCTCCATACAGATGGAAAGTGTAATCGATGTGATGGGAGAGAGAAGAAAATTTTTAAAACTAAGGCTGCCTTTAGTTCCAAAAATTTCCTTCTCTCTCCCCATCACATCGATTGTAATTTCCGTCTGCATGGAACACTAAATGAAGTAGCATCTGTTACATGTTTATACTTTTTGCCTGGCTATTTCAAGATGAATCTTTTAAATCTACTTGGACCATGATTGGACAAAAGTTATCAAATACAAACGAAAGTGTTACAGTTGCAAAACTTCTCAAAACTTTCCAACTAAACGCACCCTAAACAGAGCCTCAGAGCCGATCACCAGCCGACCTGCAGGCTGGGCGTCTGCGTCTTCGGCAGCATCGCAGCAACCGCCTCTGCAGAGGCACCGGCACCGCATCCAAAGCTCCGTCCACTCCGGCGAGGCGGCGAGGGAGCTGCAGCTGCTGAACCTGATCTGTGAGCCCCATGTGCTCCGCACCACCGGACCGGCCGGCCGTGGCTCCATCTCCGTCGTCGATGACCCGGCCGGCGGGCCCCGGCCGCGTGGGGAAAGTAAAAGCGGGGCACGTGAAGCTTTGGATGCGGTGGCCTGTCTGCCTGCCTGTGGCTGTGCCAACGAGGAGGAGGAGGAGAAGCTTTTCTGGAGGCTTCCGCGTTCGTTTCCAGCCCGCCAGACGTCGTCGGCAGCCATTGGTGGCGGTGGCGGGGGGCGGGCACCGGCCAGTGCGCGTGAGCTGGATACTGACAGGCACTGGCACGCACGCGACCTTGCAGGGGATCCAAGCAATGCCTTTTGTTCCGAGTTCTTTCTGATCTCGTTTCTGCTGCTTCCACGGCAAGGGATAAACTAGGGCCCCGTCTAGATCTACTGTAAATTATATTTATAACTAGTCACATCAATGTTACGACACATCACGCGACGAATCTTTTAAGCCTACTTAGACCATAATTAGATAAAAGTTGTCAAATATAAATGAACATGTTACAGTGCAGAATTACAACTATAACTGGGATCTAAACGGGACCTAGCTAACCTTGCCCATGCATGCTAGCTAAGGATGCCTTTGGTTGGATGGATTTACACGGATGGAATGGAATTATCCATAGATCAGTAGTGTTTGTTTGGATAGATCACTAGGATCAAGAAATCCCTGAACAGGGAATATACCCCAAGATACCGGATTTCCTGGTTCGTATAAAATCTCGTGAACCAACTCATCCATGTCTTCTAATCTCTATCATTAATAAACAAATTAAGGAATATTAGTATGTTATTTTATTACTTAGTAATTACGATGGTAGGATTATTTTTGATTAGTGTTAATACATTGATTAGTGCATGCTCCATGTGCTAATTAGTTTATTAATGGTGCTAGCTAACATATTTATTTTAAACTAGTGATTATCATGACAAAAATAGTATTAGTGCATATTTATTAGTTTCTAATTAACTGTTATTATTTTTAAATAATAGATATAATTGGTCGAATATTGACATCCCATCCACTTCAATCCATCCAACCAAACAGAAAAATGGTCCGTCCCATCCATGTAACCAAACATACATCATGGATATCCTTATCTCAATATCTATGGATCATCATATCCCATCCAACTTCGTCCTCCAACCAAACACACCCTAAGCTAGATCAAGGCCACTCGAGGTTTGCATTAAGGATCGGATTGGTTGGGTACTAAAATTTGCCAGTAGTATGGAGTATTTGACAAGCTGAAAAATAGGCAAAGAAAATACTAAAGATCTAGCAAACTAAGTCTGAGAAGTTGACATTTTCTGTTATATAGCTATCCAAATACTAACTAAAATTTTGACTTATTAAATCCTTAGCATGACAAGTTTTAGTAGCCAACTAAAGTCTTATGTTACACGAAACCGATCGATCGACTGTGTGTGATGTGAACAACTGACCCATCACAACATACATAATGCATCTGTAATCATAAAATATAATTGTACGTCTGTCAAATAGCTATTCATCTTACAATTAACTATGTCTATTTATAGTAATATTATCAATATTTATATCACCTAATATGTTGAATGTACTTACTTTTAAAGATATTGATGACATATTATTAGGGTTGAACAACGAGCCGGTTCGTTTACGGGCCCTGCAATATGTAACATATTTTTATCTTAACCTTGAGAATCGTAATACAAAAACAATTCATTCAAAATTCTTAAATCAAACAAACAAATTAATATACGCCGGCCTCAGCTGCCGTCCTTTCTTCCTACCGTCATTTCGGCTTCTTAGTGGCATACCCTGTCATGCCCAGGTGGTGGTGGTGCCTGTTCCTCTTTGCGAGCTCGAAGAACTGCTCGCTCTTGGACTTTACTTCTTGGATTTTCTTTTGTTTGAGAAAGACTTCTCATATTTCAGGCGTGACGTAGTTGTAACAGACGAAGGGTGTCTCCCCTGGCTACACTTAGTCCTTATTGAGTTTGTACCTGAAGTTTCGAAGGGCTTTGGCTGTCAGGTGCATCACATGTGCCTTGTATTGTATTCGTCAAAGCCTTAAGTCTAGATACGTGAACCGCCTCACATGATTCTTGAAGTCCTGCGAGATCGACTCTCAATTCTGATAAGTGATCTGCACCTTCTTCCTGACTACACACGGAGCACCAGTTGCTTAAGACAGCTGAGGATATTAACTGGACGGAGTACCTCTCCCTGCACATGCATGGTGTGACTCTCGACAGCATGCAGGCGTTGCGCCAAAGGGAGAAGAATATGCCGTGTATAGCTAGTAGACCGGCCGTTTATGTGTGTACTTGATCCTCTTCATCATCCTGAATAACAGTGTCCCCGAATTCATCATTCCTTGAATCCTCTCTCGCGATCGATGTAGTAGGATTTACCAACTGCACCTACACGCTGGTGGACAGGCCTATAGAACTTGGCACGTGGGTCCTTTAAAGTCACACAGGAATTTTTGAGGAAAGATAGAGTGCTTGCACGCACTGCTAGTACTAGGCTACCTACTATTACTCCCTCTATCTAAATTGTAAGTTATTTAAAAAATATTGAAAAGTCAAAATAACTTATATATGCTATATGCCGTCCTACGATTCTACTCTCATTTCACCTTTTATTTCTGCTTTTTTTCCTCGAGTGTTGCACTCGTTTATCATTAGAGGAAAAAAATCGTCAAAGTTTTATAACAACACATCGTATTAGTGACGAGGAGCCACCACCATCGCCTTGAAACCCCTATCTACTGTATTGCGCCAATGTATTAGAGGAGAATCGTGTTTTGTGACTAGTAGCTAGGGAAACACAACACACAAGGTGGAGAAGTCGGCGTCAATCCAGTCCTCAGCCTCCCGGAGCATGGCGCAAGCCAGCAACGGACCTGCACAAACTATGTTGTTTCTCTCCTTCCAGATGCACCAAGCGACGGGCAGTAAGATGGTGTCGAAAATTGGCCGCATGCCTAGGTTAAAGCGCGCCCAATGTGTAATCCACCCCTTTATTTCTGCGTAAATATTGCTCGTCCGATTACGCTAGCTACTACTAATGGTCTCTTTGATTTAAGCCATATAATAGCTATCTATTATGCTAGTAGCTATCTTTTGTAGATCCAAACACCTCTAACCATGAACTAAATCAGATAATGGAGCTAGCTATCTATTATAGATAGTGAATACAAGCAGGTCCTAAGCTTAGGCTGCGTTTAGTTTGGAAACTTTAGGAAATTTTGCAACTGTAGCACTTTCGTTTGTATTTGATAACTTTTGTCTAAACATGGCCTAAGTAGACTCAAAAGATTCGTCTTGAGAAAGCCAGGTAAAAAGGACAAACATGCAACAGCTGTTACTTTATTTAATGCTTCACGCATACGTAAAGGACAATCGATGGGACAGGGCCTTAGACCACCCGCACCGGGTCCGGGGAAACCGTCCGGAACGCACTTCCCGGACGAGTTTCCCGGACGGAGGTGCCGCAGCGGTGTCCGCCATCCGGCCACCTCATCGAGCCGATCCGCGCAGTATCGCGGGATGCAGGGCGTCCGCAACGCTCGCACGGGGCCCGGCGTCCTCGCGCCTCCCGCCGCTAGCCGTCTGCCGCTCGCCGCGTGTCCGGGAAGAGAGAGAGGGGAGAGAGGGAGGGAGCGCCACCGCCGAGCCGCGTCCGCGCTTGCCGTCGGGAGCACCGCGCCGGGCCGCGTCTGAGCTTGCCCTGGGGAGCACCGCGCCGGCCGCGCGCTCGCCGAAGCTCGCCGGGGCCGCGCGCTCGCGTGGGAGTGGGAGCCGCCCGCGGCGGCACTCGCTCGCGCCGGGGCCGGAGAAGGAGCGCCATGGCCGGGGGCCGAGAGGAAAGAGGAGCTCCATGGCCGGGGGCCGAGAGGAGCGCCATGGCCGGGGAGGAGAGAGGAGCTCGGGCCGGGAGGGCCCGCCGGGGAGGAGGCAGTGGCGAGGAGGGCGCGCGCGGGCGGCGGGCAGGCGAGCAGAGAGGAGAGAGGGAGAAGAGAATGGGGGAGGGAGGGGAGGGGGGAATAAAAAAACGATGGGTGGGTCCCACGTGTTGTAGAGTAGAGATATAGAGGATGGATAGATGCCGAAGAATGCGGTATAGAGGAGAGAATCTCGACGACTAGGATGAAATATCCTTTTAGAGGTGAGATTTAGAAGATGATGAGTGCGGTTGGTCTTAGTTACCGCATCGATGCATCATTGTTGTTATTGTTGGTCCCCTGGTGTCATGCACTAACATTATCTCCATGCGTACGTTGAAATAAGAGGAAATTATTTTCTTGCCCCTGAAAAAAGTTTGATTTAGTTTTTTGGCCCTGTTTTCATTGAATTTTGTTATTTGGCCCTAAAACGAGATTTGATTAGTTTTTTTGCCCTTCTAGCCATACTAAAATACTTAAAAAAATCATAACTTTTCATTACGATATCAGGTGAAGAAGATTTTTATATGAAAATTTAGATCTCAACGTGATCTATAACGTTATAGTTTTAAGTTTTTTCATTTGAGAAAGTTCATATACTTAAAAAGTTAACATATTATTTTAATATTTTCTAGCATCTGAATTTTCTCAAATGAAAAACTTAAAATTATAAAGTTGTAGATCCCATCGAGATCTAAATTTTCATATAAAAGTCTTCTTCATCTGATATCGTATTGAAGAGTTATGATTTTTTGAAGTATTTTAGTATGGCTGGAATTGCCAAAAAACTAAACAAATATCGTTTTAGGGTCAAATAACAAAGTTCGATGAAAACAGAACCAAAAAACTAAGTCAAACTTTTTTTTAGGCCTAAAGAAATAATTTCCTCTTGAAATAAAGGCATGCGCTGTACGTGTGGATTAGCCAGCGTCCACTTCCCTTTGCATTTGGACACGGTCACACGGATAATATTTTTCATATATAGATCGGTGATACTAGATCTTATCATACCTTGAAGCCTTGGAAACGAACAAAAAAGCAACAAACAAACACCACCTGGTCGATCCAACAACGTTAGTACACCCGTAATTAAACAAGCTAATCATTTCTTGCTTGAGAGACTGACGTGCAGCAGTGGATTGTAAGACATATACACTCCCATATATATACATGCCATACTGCCATGCGACGACCACGGGGCACAAACGCAAGCAAATAATGCTTCTACGTAAAGTCAAAGCGAATACACACTGGACACATCATAGAACATGGAAGTAGTAGTAGCACTCTTTTGTTAGTGGGGATTATTGGGAGTATTTTAAATTTCACTGGTAGAGATAATGCCAGCTTTCAAATCTCTTTAATTATTCATGTCTACTAAATTAATTATTCATGTCTACTTTTAGTAGAACTCATGGTTGTCTTTTGAAGGAATTTATAGGGTAGGGGCCCTCCGCTTTCGTTTACCTAGAATTAAAAGGTAGTGTACACTGTTGATGCATAGTTGAAATGGATTAAAAAATGGTTAAGCTTGCAGCCTCAATGCAACTCCTCCGGGGCACACCTTGCAGCCTTTTCTTTTGGAGCGTTCAAAAGTCATGATATTCGATTTTAAAGGGGGGGAAAAGAGTTGATGTAATATGTGTCATCTTCTCTTTTTTTTTTTCCGATTAAATATATAAAAGGCCCATTGCGCGGTTAGGGATTTTGTACCAACAGATGAATATTCTTGTTGCTAGTGTGTACTTTGCCAATCAGAAAAACCAGACAATTAACTATTGTCTTGCTTTGATTTCAGAGCTTCAGATTCTCAACCACGTCTAGGAAAAGTCAGTTTGGGCAGTTGAAATGCCAACATCTTTTTTTGTCGCCCTTTACCTCTATCATTTTTTTCTTCTGGAACGAGCATACAGCAAACCTACTGTAGCTGCCTAGAATGTTCAAAAATTAAGTGAAAGTGTCGTCCAGGCCCCCCTCCCCCGCCTCTTTTGGAGCCCAAGTTGAGAGTCAATTTGCAATTTGTCATTTGGCAGGATGATCCTACTGCATTGAGCTTATTTCGACTTCTTTTCAGTTCTGGAACAATATTTTCCTCTCACAAGCTTTCAGCTTTCAGCTTATAACTTTCACAAGCTTTTAGTTCAGCTTATAACTTTTAGCGAACAGATACTACTAGCCGAGTTTTTATATGAACTAGAGAGGAAAATAAGGCGAAGAAAAAAAGGTGGAAGTAGCCATTCTAGGCTAGGACCTCACATCCATATTTTGTAAGCCCTACCCTTGAGCTAGAGTTGTCATTTTCCAACGTACCTAGTAGGCACTATAAAAAAGCCTTCATCACGAAGAAAAAAAAAACGAGTCAAAATGTGGAGCAAAAGCTTTTGACCTAGATACATAGCTCTACGTGATTGTAACTTACTATATGATTAATTAATAATAAGCATTCTTTTCTAAAAAAATTGCTATATTGCCTTGCTGGTTTGGTAGTCATAGTACACAAATTATTTTAGTGACATCTATCTGCTCTTGAGACTTAAATTGGTGTAGCTCCGGTTATATTTAATCCTCCTTTATTTTATTCAGCTTACTATCGTAGACGGTCTAAAGTACAACTCTTTATATTCTAAAATTTGCTTGAGATATCAGGAAGGGAATACCTACTGGCCAAGACGAAACAGAAAGGATTCTCTAAAAAGAAAAAAAAACGGTTGTATTTGTGCCGGTGGCCTGTTGTTACTTTCCCCATGCAGCATGTTAGGTGTTGCTTCCACGTTTGGCACAGTTACCCTACTAGCAGTAGTAGCTTTAGCTAGCAAAATGAGCTAGCTGAAAGCCAGAAACGGGCGCACTAGCTAGGCATTATTCCGTGTGGCATGAAGGAAACCGTTGCTTTCTTGATACTACTACTGCTTCAGCTTGTCAGCATGATTTGTTTGATTTTGCTTAGCACGTTTGGTACGATAAGGATCGCAAATCATGCATCATGCCGATCGAAACGTACGGCCACACTTCGTCTGAGCGTTAGTGCCTGCTACGAGAAACCCGTTGGCCCATCCGCACCTCCCCCGTAGGTTGATTATTATGGTTGGGACTTGGGATTAGTAGTTCCAAACATACTTGTAAATTCCATTCCGGTACCGGCCGGAATGGCCGGAATGCCTCGTTCCGGTGCCCAAACCGGCATAGAAGGGCTGCAATCCCGTACCAGATCAAATACCGGTCAGTACCGGTCAATACC
The DNA here is from genome assembly GCA_038502445.1 of Eremochloa ophiuroides. Taxonomy (NCBI): domain Eukaryota; kingdom Viridiplantae; phylum Streptophyta; class Magnoliopsida; order Poales; family Poaceae; genus Eremochloa; species Eremochloa ophiuroides. Next base: position 103,750,273 of record JAHLJS010000001.1, on the reverse strand, counting down.
GGCCATTCCGGTCAATTCCGGCCGAAACGCCTGTTTCACCCATTCCGGTACCGGACTAAAACCAAGTGACGAAACACTTTTTCCATGTGTGAGCTATGGAGTTTAGAAAAAATATGTGAGTTTAGAAAAAATGTCAGTGTGATGAAGCGTAACTATGCCATAAGTATATATTTATATGATTATTTATGTATATGTATATTCATATATTTTTAATATAATAAAGTCCGGAATGGTACACCGGTATCGGTCGGTACCGGAATGTTTCATTCCAAGAGTAAAAACGGAACGGCCTCCGGAATGGAATTTACAAGTATGGTTCCAAATCCCTCACTTTCTTCCGGCGGTCACCATCATACATACATGCATCAAAACAGTGGTGATGAAAGGGGCAACCATGTATGTATGTACCTGCACGTATGTACGTCTAAGAATAAAAAATGTCTACGATTAATAAGAAGAAAAAAACAGACTGTATGCAAATGGCCAATAATCTAAAAGCATCGAATGAAGATTTGGTGGCTTGGTGGAGATGCTCTCTAAGACAACGATATTTTCTCTCCATGGTAAAAAAAAAAAAACTACATGCTCCTACTCCCTCAGCAAAAAAAAAAAAAAAAAGAATAAAGTCACCTTGACCAAATTTTGTACTGACTACTATGTTGAAGATAAACTATTGAGTCCAAAAATAAAAATAGCTAATTTGTCCTAAATTGATCCAACGTTTAAAACGGGAGGGAAGTTAGGAGTACACAACATTATTATAGTATAATAATCACCGTAGCACGTGTACGTACACCGTACTTGCATGACACAAGAATACAAGATCTCGAACATTCTTGACTTGTCAGCCTGTCCTGCTCCTGCATGTCCGTGGCTGACAAAACAAACAGGAGATAGAAACGGCGACCGTTACGGGGCAGCCCGGCCCGGCCGTTCCGTGCGAGCCGCGCCCGCAAGCGTTCAAAATTTCAAATACTGACACGGCCGCAGCGTACGGCGTTGCGAAACGCGATCGTTACGGGGTCCCGTCCCGTCCGGCCGTGACGCTCACGCCCGGTCAACCCAGCCCCTCCGCCGCGGGCCCCGCCTGGCAGCGCCAGGCGGGGGCCGTCCCGCCGACGGCCGGGCCCGCGTGTCATGGGCTGTGGAGGGTGGGTGCAGTGGTGTGGCCGGTGGGCGCGCCGTGGGGCCTACAAAAGAGGGTGGGGCCCGTGAGCACCACACAGCGACCCCTCACCTTCCTTCCATTCGACTCCACACTCCACTCCCACCTCCCTCGCCTTTTTAGAGAGAGAAACCCCCGACTGCCCTCAGCGAGCTAGAGAGAGAAACCAAGGCCAAGGCAGCAGGAGCACCACCCCCCGTCCGTCCGTCCCCGGCAGGAGAGAAGGCTGTGCGAAGGAAGAAGAGGCGGTGGGAGAGGAGTGCGACATGGAGAGGCCGGCGCCGGTGAGGAAGTCCCACACGTCGACGGCGGACCTGCTGATCTGGCCGGAGGGGGCGCCGCAGGAGTCGCCCGCCGGGGCCACGCCGCCGTCCAACCGCCGGCCGCACCAGGTGAGCGCCTCCCCCCCTGGTTCCCCATGGGGCGCCCCGGGAGTACTCACTCTCCTCTGTCATTGTTAAGGGAGGAGGGGGCTTGTCTTGCCTGAACTTTTTTTTTTCTCTCTGTTCGGTGCAGCCGTCGGAGGCTCTCAGGAAGGTGGTGTTCGGCGGGCAGGTGACGGAGGAGGAGGCCGAGAGCCTCAACAAGAGGTGAGCTTCCGGGCGTTTGCCCTGCCATATTCACTTGCCGGAGTGGTGGGATTTCGTGCTTTGTTCTTGTTGCGTTGCCGGATGACGAGCTTCTGGCCTTGGCGGCTAGATCTCTCGAGATTTACGGTCACAAGTCACAATTTTGGGAAAGTGTTTTTTTTTTCCTGCGCCGTTGTTGATCTGTAGAGCTGTGGGTAGAGAAATTCGTTGGATTTGAGGTTTCCTCAGATATGCGCGCCAGTCTTTTGACTCTGTTCTTTTAGAGTTTCCTTTCAGTTCTGCTCTATAGGCTCCGGAAAAGGATTTGGTAGTACCGTAATGTGACTATGGTTTAGCTGTTCATGAAATTGCCATCTCACCAACTATGTCGCAGTATTGCAAATTGATCGTAGCCATTAAAATGCTTCCCAAGGTATGCTGAAGATGAGTTGTGAAACAGATAGTTCCTTTAATGATCACTTGCACTGTTTAAACAACTAATCTGGCTTTCGTGCACTATTGATGAATTTCTGTTGATCACAAGGCTCCTGATTTGTGTTTGTTTTGGCAAGTTCTGCATATCGTCGTTGTTTCATAGGTTATTCAGATTTCAGACTAGCACCTGAAGGGAGCTGTGCTTCACTAAGTTGTTCCTTTTCCCCCCTTCAGGAAACCATGCTCTGCTCCCAAGTGGAAGGAGATGACAGGAAGCGGCATATTTGCTGCTGGGGGCGAGGCTGAAGAAGACGAATCTGCCAATGCCTCTGCAACCCCCGCCCGAACGGCTCCAAAGAATTATCAGGTATTGCTTTGTGATTTTAAAGGACTATGTCGGTTGATTTTTATTCTGTTTTGTTTAGGCTGTACCCATGACAACCCTTCCGTGTTGGGATACTTGATAGTATATTTTATTTTCAGATGCTGCATTAATTTGTTGGGATTGTGACAAGATGAAGAATTTGATTTATTCTCTTGGTTTGCTATAAATTTTAAACGCCATTGATAATAGCTGTTGGTTTCTATGATCAAACTTGTTTAATGTTGTACCTCTTACCTCTCCAAAGAGTCATAAGTTGTTGCGATGTATCTTGTGGGAAGGGTTTGGGCAAGCATTATTAGTTTGTATATGCATTGGTTGGTGGCCTTTCATTGTGATAGAACTGGACATCTTAATTGGTAAGTTGAACTGAACAAGAAATATTCAAGAACTTTGATTGATAGACAAATGAGACTTATTAGGTATACTCATTTACTGTAGACAACTTTTGTTTCTTAAGATGTCAAAAACAACAAACCTTGATTAAACTCTGAACTTATATACTACAGCAAGTTTCATATTTTTACCAATTCTATTATTTTTGTGTATAGTAATACACTATACGCAGCATACTCACTTTAGTATGTTTCTAATCCATAATCATCTTGAGGTTCGCTTCAAATTGCAAGGGTAAATTTGCTTAGGTTTGATATAGATGTAATTGCTTGCGTAGCTGGAACGCTGTTACACAGATTAATCCTATTGCATTTTGTCAAATACAGGCAATTAGTACTATAAGCCACATCTCATTTGCTGAGGAAGAAAGCATTTCTCCAAAGAAGCCGACTTCGATAGCAGAGGTGGCAAAGCAGCGCGAGCTAAGCGGCACACTTCTTAGCGAAGATGACAGCAAGATGAAGAGGCAGATATCTGACCTGAAATCCAAGGAGCTCAGCGGCCACGACATCTTTGCTCCTCCGGAAGATCCACGGCCACGCAACTCAGAGAACGGCTCGACCTCGCAGACTCCGGGCAAAAATGCATATGTCCTGACCTCTGAACTCACCTTGTCCTTATCAACTCAGTTTCAAAAGCTGCAGTGTTGCTTACTGTTGTTTGTCATTCTTTCACAACAGGTAAGCAACATCAAGTTCGGCGAGGCCGACGAGGACAGCGTGGTGAAGACGGCGAAGAAGATCCCAACCAAGAAATTCACCGACCTCGCGGGCAACATCTTCAAGGAGGAGGGGACCCCTGGGACTGCAGAGAAGCACCTGAGCACGGCGAAGCTGAAGGAGATGACCGGCAGTGACATCTTCGCAGACGGGAAGGCCCCCTCCCGTGACTACCTGGGCGGGATCCGCAAGCCACCCGGCGGGGAGAGCAGCATAGCACTGGTTTAACAGCACTACAGCAGCAGCGACGACAACCTGATGGACATAGCAGCCCCTACATCATTCGTTTCTTCCACCTCGCCGTCGCCGTCCTAGGAGATCTTTGATTAGGGAGCCTTTTTGCTTTTTTCTTTAAAAAAAAAACTTTCCTTGGAGGACTGATCGATTGGAACCCCCCCGGTTTGCTTTCCTGTTTCCCGTGACTTGCGCCAGGTTTTCGTTGTTAATCCCCTCTGATGGTGGTGTTGTGTGGGTATGACAACAACGATGGTTATCTCTAATTTAACATTGATTTGGCTTGATTCATGTTGGTTGGTTGGGTTGGCCGGTCGGCGGTCGGTCATGGCGTGCCGTACCTGATGCAACAACCCAGTGGTGCATTGTCTGATTTCCGTGACTGGATGTCTCAGCTGCCGAGGGACGATGACGACCACGACGACGATCATCCCCTAACTAGTGCCAGTGCTGCCTTTTCTTAGTCCCTGATTTCTTTCAGTTGCATGAGCGTCCCTCTTGGTAGGTCAGGAAGATGGGGATGGTCCCTTGATTGCTGACGTTGGTCAGTGGCACCTAATCCCCATCATCGCTGCAAGCCTGCAACGAAGAGGAAAAGAAAAAAAAAACCCTGCCATGCTTCGTTGGTCATGTTCCTTTGGCGCACTGGTGGGCGCAAGCCTCATGGGTTTCCGTTGCACCTCCATGTCCGGGCTAGCCTGAGCTGCTGACTGGCACGCTAATGATAGATTAATAGTGGTGTGGTGCTGTTTGGTGGCCATGCATGCAGCATGCTGTTGTGTACTAGCAGTCTCGCAGGCATAGGATTCCCTGCCTTGAGTTGTGACCTGTGAGTACAGCACCTGCTCTGGCCGTCCCGTGGTCACTCACCGAGTCACCGGGAATTATCAGGCGACTGGATCTAGCCCTAAATGCTGTAGAGACGAGTAGCTGTAGCATGCACTGTTGCTCTTCATGGGAGTAGCAATTCGTAGGCGTTTGATGTGCAAGGTGTACTACAGTCTCAAGTTGTAGGATAAGAACAGTTGGGGCCTGGGGGCATAGAGCGAGGACCGTTTGACGTGCCGTGCGTCTCCATCTCCGATGGGCCATTGCAAGCAACACTTCCCGCTGTAAATAAACGTTGATTTCGGTTGATACTGATTTATTAAAAGAGAAAAACACTATTCTATGGATAAAAATGTTATATGGATGAAAAGAAACCAATTTGCAGAGAAGCGAATAAAGCTGCATGGGTGTGGGGATTGGGGAGAAAAAAAAGGAATGTGTAATGCATTCCTTAAAGAAAATGGGAATAAGCAATTGGATCAAGTCTATTTTTGACCTTTAACTTTTGTCTTTATCTAATTTTAACCCCAACTATAAAACCGTCTAACTTTGACACCTCAACTATCAAAACAGTTTAATTTTGACCCCAGAGCCTCTCGAAAACCACTCAAAACCGCCTCACTGGTCAAATTTGAATTGTTTTGATAGTTGAAGTATCAAAGATAGACATAAAGAAGACTTGAGGGGCTAAAAATAGGCTTAATCAACTAATTTAGTTTTTAAATATTTATAACAATTGATTTATCGATAAATATTTATCGTTAAGTCTTTTTTTTCATAAATATTTAAAACTAAATTAGTTTATTAAGTTTATTTTTATCCCCTCAACTCTTGCTTATGTGTAACTTTATCACTTCAACTATCAAAACCACTCAATTTTAACTCCTGAGGCGATTTAGAGTGGTTTGTTATAGATCTGGGTCGAAATTAAAATATTTTGATAGTCAAAATGGCAAATTAGACGATTTTATAGTTGCAAGTTAAAATTAGACAAAAATAAGAGTTGAGGGCCAAAAACTTAACTAAGCAATTTGCAACTAGGGCTCACGTACGTGGGCCTCAACAGTCAACACCCACGAGCCCGTAGATGTCATTATTGGGCTTCCCTGTAAGCCCAAACCGTCGAAACAAAGCCCAAAGGTTACGAGCTACCCGGGGACGGGAAGACGGGGGAACCAACGCGAGGAGCCGAGGAGGCGAGCAGGGGCTAGACTCGGAGCGGCGAGCATGAGGGGCGGCGGCGGCGGCGGCGGCGGCGGGATGATGGACGATGAAGAGCAGGTGGGCCACGCGGAGATCCCGACCAGCTTCGGCCCCGAGCTGCGCGCCTGCCTCCGATGCCGGCTCGTCAAGACATACGACCAGGTATCATCCTCCGCCGGCACCGCTCCCCTTCCCCGTCGTCGCGCCTAGGGTTCACCAGCCGCTCGTCGACGGGTGGTTTCTAGGATTAGGGGTTTCGTTTATCCGGGACCAGTCCGTTCTCGGCGGCGGCTAGGGTTTAGCTCGCCGTCCCCTCGATTCCAACTGGTGCCAGATCATTTCGGTTTGCGTTTTGCTACCATTGAATTCCCATTTCAGCGTTGATGCCGATGGTGGCCGCCTTCGCATGCTCACGTGTTCCATTGTTGTTGTGGGGGGGTTGCATTGTGCAGTTCAGGCAAAACGGCTGCGAGAACTGCCCGTTCCTGGAGATGGAAAAGGAGCACGACCACGTTGTCAACTGCACCACACCCAACTTCACCGGGTAATTCCACATCATATTGCTGTCATCTTACTCTTGATTTCTTGTCACTATTGGTGCTTCCTTCTTTATATCCATTTACAGTTCCAATTGCAGAGGTGAACTTAGTAACAATGAAATCAATATTTTGTGCTTTGACTTATCTCGAATTTGACGAAAGAGGTGAACAGCACAGCCACAAACTAGTGTGCTGCTTAGGCCTTTTATTTTCATCCTTTGTGATTCTGGAGCAGCTCATGAAAGCGTTTTCCCATCCTTCGTTGTTTTAGAGTAGCCCATCAAAATGTCTAGCATAACGGATTGAGTAGTATGAGCATTGTAACCATGAGATGCACATATGTTCAATGATCATCAGCAGAAAGTATTGATGCTCCTGATGTTATTATCCTGTCCACTTTCGACAATAGCTAATTAATATGCATTTTTATCTTATGCAGAATTATCTCTCTGATGGACCCCAGTAGGAGTTGGGCAGCTCGTTGGTTGAGAATTGGTGAGCCTTGATTTCCCATATCCTGCAATTCGGTTGTCCTCCTCAACCTGCTGCATTCATTGTTTTAGAGTATGCATTGTATGCTGTAATGCGCCATTAACTGTGTACTTGTCTATTGGACTTTTTACTGTAGCTCTGGTGCTTTTGGTAGTAAGTTCAAATTTATGAAATGAGTTTCATCTGCTTCATACTCAGATCAATTCTTGCTGATCCGTTTTATGTGGTTATTATTTGCCAAGGGCCCTAGAACTAAAACTAAAAATCTTGACCTGGGGTATTTTCCTATTTTAGCAATTTAAGCTCTGAAAATTTTCCCCAAATCATGTCGTCCATAACAAAATTCCTTGTTTATTAGTTCATTTCCTCACAAAAAGTACAAAAAAAAATGCTGTCAAGATTTTGTGTTAATGTTAGTATGCTAGACTTTCAGTGGTTTTATTATTTGTAGACTTGGTGCGATTATTTGAGTGCACCATATGCTAAAATTCTGTTTCCTCGAGAAATTTCTATGGAGACTTGGCACAGACCATTGCTTCATAACAGATCTAGTTATTTGGTCTCTACGCCTAGAATTTGAGCCCTCTTGGTGTCTTGAACTGTGAGCAAAGTCTCACTCACATTAGGTGCAGTTTTTATGTCAAATGTTATTTTTGTAGGGGCTCCCTTGGTTTACATGGCTTTCCAGTTAGTGTGCAACATCTGTAGAAAGATGCTTTTGTTTTCAGTTGACTTTTGTAGTGAATTGCAGAGTTTAGGCTCCTTCATGTGGACAAAAATGTAAGAGATGAAAATACATGTATACCTTTTTTTTTTTGCGAACAAATACATGTATACCTTTGTCATAACTTTTAGGTGGCTAAAGCTTCTGTTTCGTATAATTTGCATGTGTGTAATAGTAGTAATTAAGAGCTTTCCAAAATGAATCACTGTAATGATTTTAAAATATCACCTCTGTTTTTTGTGCAATACATGAATCAGATATGTTAAATCTTCTACACAATGGGTGTCATTTCTAAATTCATTCCTGCATTTTTTTTATCTAAGCTTGTAGTTTAGAGCTAAATAAAACCGATGCCTTACAGATGGTAAACTTTGTTCAAAGTTCACTTCTGTTTTGGTTCATACTAGAAAGTATAGATATGTTCATTTGTTGCACTGTGGCATTACTAACTCAGATCATATTCACGTATGTCAATCTGCAGGTAGGTTCATTCCGGGGTGCTATACGCTTGCTGTCTCGGAGGAGCTTCCAGAAGAGTATCAGGTAAAAACTATGTACTTCCGTTTCAGAAACATTCGTTCTGCTGTTTAATGCACTACTTGGGACCTCACATCTTTTTTCGTCACTGCAGGGGATTTGTCAAGAACACAACGTGCAGTATGTGCCACCCAAGCGTGTCTAAGGCTCAAGATGGCCATGGTGTCTTGGTGCTGAAGCAGTATAGATAATTAGGTAGAAGTGCCTGTGCTTGTTGCCAAGGGGAACTGCTGGCCTTATGCGTTGTATCTGAGTGAACTGCTGGCCTTATGCATCGTATCTGAGTGCTAATCAGGACTTCATTTAATCCTATCGTGCTACTGATAACCCTATCTATTTTGGTGATGAACTGGGGATGGTTGAATCTATGCAAAATCATGATGCCTGTGCTTGACATCTGTGACCATGCAGCTCATGTTCTTTTGTCATGTTCTTTCACATCTATGTTTATATATGAAGACAATGTTTTTCATATTATACCTAATTTGTGTCACAAGTATTGATAATCTTCTCTATAATCGTTAAGTTTGACTAGGGAGGTACTATTAGATTATCTCTACAACTAAAAAGCCTAAATTGGACCCGTCTACCTAACAGTGTTAAAGCCTTAACCTGCGAAACAATTTTCACCCGATGGAAGAAAAAAAAATCCGTGACTTCTCCCGCTACCGTGCAAAAAAAAATGTAGAACAAAAAGAAAGGCTTCTTGAAATCATGTGAAAAAAAAAAGTAGAATAAAAAGAAAGGCTTTCTAAAATCATGTGCTAAAAAAAATCTCGTGACTTCCTGTGATCACGTGATTTGCTTTTCACCTTGCCGTGCAAAAATAAAGGAAAGCGCTGCATCATGCCCGTGCGTATAGACGACAACCAATCTTGCGCTGCTCTCTTCTCCTCCGATTCCAATCTCGCACTGCTCTTGTGCGAACAAAAAGGAAAGGCACCAAACAAAAATCAATCTCGCGCTGCTCTCTTCTCCTCTGATTCCGATTCTGCTGCCTCCTGGAGCCGTGGTGGAGGGCGCATCTAAGCCTGCAGCCTACCACGAGCCCCCTCCTCAACTTGCGTCTCGCCGCCGCCGGAGCCTTTTCCCCGAGCCCCCTCCTCAACTTGCGTCTCGCCGTCGCCAGAGCCGTCACCGGAGCCGTTTCTTGCCCGCTCCTCAACTTGCGTTTCGCAGGAAGGAAGGTGCCGTGGACGCCCGTGCCGTCGGCGTGTGGCGGTCTCCCTTGTGTCGCTCATCGCATCCTCGTCCACCCCGACCGGCAAGCCTGAGATCTCGGCGCGGCCTCATCCGACATCCAGCCGGCGTCCACGGCCACGACGCGCAGCTCCCGCCGCTCGTGCCATCGGCAAGCCAAGGGGTAAGTACCCGCGCTCTCTTCTTTTCAGAGTTCTAGAGAAAATCCAATTAACTTAGCGTTGAAGCTGTAGTTCTTTCTAGAGCCACTGTCAGATCGAACATAAGGATCCTTGTCGTCCCACCGAGTGATAAGAAGGATAAGAAAAAAAATGAGAACAGTAAATGGTACATACACGAAAAATATTGTCTACAAAGAGATTCTAACTCTATAAAAAGGTATTGTCTTCTATTTTTTATAACCGATGCAAATCTTATATTTATATCGCATTACTAATATTTGTCGTATGAATCAGCATTTTCAGGTAATAGAAAGAGTCTAAGAACAAGACATGTAGCATATGATGACTCAAGGACATGTCATTAATTATATGTAATGGTTATATATATTCTCTCTCTTTTTTAAAAGACATGTAATATTGAGACTCCAAACCTTACGATTACGAAAACTTTTTATAACAATGTAACAACCGTTTGTACATGAGTTTTTTTACGAATAATTTGTACATGAGTTACTGTGATACTAGCATATAGAAGCATACACGTATACATATTCCCGTTGCAACGTACGGGCACTCACCTAGTGATGATAAAAGGTCCATAGTCCGGTCAATGATCAGAATAAGTTATTATTGTTTCAAAAGCAAAGGGAGTTTTTACATGTCAGGATATCAATGATGCAATATCTCCTGAGTGATTCCTTAGCCTCACGAAATTACACTGGCCTTTTGTCATCTTGAAGGCATGACTACTTGTTTGCAACGGTGGGAGGAATTTGGTAAGCTACACAGCATTAATACACTATTGTCTTCTTCAACATCCAAATCGAGTTTTCAACTTCTAAGAGCATCTCCAATAGTTTAACAAATTCTACTTGTTAACTCGCAAAACGATATGCCAAGTAAAAAAACAGTCCATCTCCAAGAGTTTGATATTTTTAACTTGGTAAAATAAAAAGCCCCGCTAACAAAACAAAGAGGCCCGCTAAGAGAGTGAAGAGCCCCACTAAACAAACGAAGAGCCCCGCTAAGCAACGAAGAGCTCCGGATATCAAGCCGTATACGCGCGCGGAGAAAGGATATGCCAAGTTGTTTTGCCAAAAATATATGGATACCAAGCTGAGATAGCAAACTCTTGGAGATGCTCTAACCTTCAAAAATAATGCGAGCTGTATATGGTTTTCATAAAAACTTCATAGAGGCTCCATAGGTTCACCGACAGTGTGGGGAGAGCAAAAGCCCCCTAGCTCCACCGTTGGCTTCTTTCATTGGAGCCCGACGATGGTGTGGGGGCAGGGGGGGGGGGGGGCAAAAGCCCCCTAGCTTCACCGTTGGCTTTTTCCATTGGGGCTCCTTCCAATGGGCCCTGGATATCCATGTCATGGCTTCCACTTTAAATTGTACCAAGGCCATGACCACAAATACAAAAAGGGCCACGCTACCGCCTAGACGTCCGGACGGATGTGACCTTCCGGACGCCCGCCTGCTACTACGGCCAGCTGGTACCATCCCAGTGCATATGAACAAACGTTTTATGATTTTTGGAGTTTAAAAAGCTATAACTCATAAACCAAGCGTCATAATTAAAATCCGATTGCACCACCGTATTTCTTGCAATAAATTCTTTAAAACAACACCCCACATGAATATATTTTGATAATTTTTTTCAACATATACAACATTCCGATATACTTTTGCAACATTCATATGAACCAATTGCAACATACTTGTAAAACCACTCAAACATAAGATACATACTTTTGCAACATGTATGTTTCACCCCGCTATGAAGCAAAGAAGAAGATAAGAAAGATGAGCACATGGACAGAGGAACGATGACGATTGCTAGGAAGATTGAGGTCGCGCTGGCTGAGGTAGAGAATGGTCGCCGCCGGTGACGGACCTCCCAATCCGACCAATAGACATGAGAGATGAGACATGCATCTGCACCAGATCTAATTTTGAAACATCCAGATGCAACACTTGCAACATATATATGAAACTATTGAAACACTCAAAACATGTGTATGAAACATTTGAAAAAAACACATGAAAAACACTTGCAAATCATTTTACAAATGCGCACAACATTCAGATAAAATAATTATAACAATACATGTGAAAACATATGAAACATCTAGATAAACACTCGCAAATATTCACTTGGAAAACAAGACGAAACATTAAAACCATACCCTTAAAACATACTTAAAAAAATAAAACATTTTGAGTAACGCTTGTAATATATATCTGAAATAATTATAACATATGCAACATCACCGATTTATTTTTATGACATACACAAAGAAATAAAAAATATATAAATATTTTAAAATAAAAATATAAGAAAAATAGAAATAAAAAAGAAAAAGGAAAAGGAAAAAGAAAAATTAATGAAAATGAAAAATCGAAAAAGAAAAAGAAAAACGAAAAAAACATGCATCGCGCAGGGGCCAGCGGAGGCGCGTCCGGCCAGGACGGACGCCTGGCCGGTAGCATTACCGATTAAAAAGCCACATACACCACTCCAGTACTGAACTGCTACCGGTGCTACGCACCAAACCGTACGTGAACAAAACTTTTCTTGTACAAGAAACTTTCACCAGAAAAAGAACAGAACAGACTTGACGTTCATGGAATCTGAATCGGAATGCATGCATAGTATTTGTCCCTGGACCTGCCGCTCACAATGGCGGTGGGGAATAGCTCGGCCGCACGGCATCCCTCGTCTGGATGAGATGGACAGAACGAATCACAGAGGGTAATTAGGGTTAATAAAATCAGGGACGACTCGTTAGAATGAAGAAAGGGCAATCGGATCAGGCGGAGGGCTGGGGGGCTGCCAGCCTTCCCCGGCTTGATAATGAAAATGTTGGATACTAATTTGGGGCGGATCCAGGGGCCTGCAGCCCCTCCCCCCAGTAATGTGTCTTAATGCCAAATTAGTATGAAGTTATTATTATCAATCAATATTTTCAAAAAATAGCCCTAAATAAACATAAAATCTTCATTATCAATCAATATTTTTAAGCATTAACCCTCCTGATGCCATTCTGGATCCGCCACTGTGGGCCGGTGACCACTTCCTCCATGACGAAGGCGGCGCTGCCAACGGCCGGTGCTGTGAGGAGGCGCCGCCCACGCCAACCCCAGAGGCCGGAGGCGGCGTGCTTCGAGGTGGCCTTCACCGGCCTCGGTAGTGGTGCCGGCGCCACCCTGGCCGCGACCGCGTCGTCCGTGTCCTCCATCATCACGTACGTAACCTGGGAACACTAGCTATGTGAAAGTGAGTGAGGAGTAGCCGAGGAGGTTCGTACCTAAACATGAACTTAACGAAGGGTATATATACTAAGATAATGTTCTTAATTGCGAAATTAAAATCTACTCTCAAATAGAATCATATTTGTCACGCAAGGTTATTGCACGGTGACCTCAGCGTCCACCACCATTGCATGTCCTGTACCCCATCCTTCGCTAGAGTTTTAAGTAATGTTATCCATCAACCACCCGATCCGTTCTACCTTTGCATCGCCACCCTCGAATCACCACTGTCGAAACTCGAAACCCACTTCAAGTTCACAAGCCATCCCAAAAGCCCAAATGCCTAACCCTAATCCTAATCCCCCTCACCCCATCTGTGGATAGCGGCAGATAGCGGCACGAACGCTGCAGCGCCGCAAGATTTGTGTTGTGCTGTTTGCACGCTGCTGCACCGCAAGATTTGTGTTTGCGAGGACGAAGAGACCCGGCCATGCTGAGTTGGCGGCTGCGCGAAAACAAATCTGGATGGGGATTAGGAGCACTTTCAGTCCTTGTTAAGGCAGCAATGCAATGGACACAAGCTTCTTATGAAATTGGTTTTCGGCCAGCATGTCATTTGGATAGCATCTACCAGTTTAAGTTTGTTGTGCACATTTAAGATCCAGTTGACAGCCTGACGAGAAGCAGCAGCCCAGATATCAGGATCGATCAGGGGCTGGAGAACAGTATGCATTGACCTTCTCAACCAGGATAAGATCTGCATCTGTTGCCAGCTTACAGCGAATGCCTGGGCCGTGGCGCGCTGGTGCAGTGGCTCTACACGAGGTCAAGATACGCGCATAACGTTTCAAATAACAATAAAAAAAAACAATATATTGCAGCCGAGCAGAGGCTACATTTGACTAATTAACAATCCAACGGTCAGTCATGTTTCCCAGTAGCAGAGCACAGCACCACCAAATGCTAGGTTTCCCTATTTTTCACACAAGCTGATCCAAATCATACAAAGCCATCGGTAGATACAGAGCTTGATGGGTCAACAGACCCCACAAATGATATGAGACGAAGTCTTTGCAGCAAACCATCAGGATTCAGATCCAGAAGGCCAATCAAGCCATGAGGCAATCTGTTGCTGAAACCTCTCCCACGCCTCCTATTGCTGAAGAAGAGGGTAATGACCAACAACAAAACCAAATACCAACATGCCATCATACATTTTCAACTCTTGATGCATTAGTGTCAATGTGCCATGCAGCTAACTTGCTTATTTGATGCAAACATTAACTTGCAAGCGTAAGTGGGTGAATTTAATGAACAATTGGGGCAACCAGGTAAAGATACCCTTATAGACCATAAGCATGTCATAAACTTGGATTGCGTCACAAGTGGGTATACAGCTTTAACATTCACCTACTTAAGACATGTGCTTATGCATTCTTGATTAAGACATGCTTGGCAAATGGACGAAATGAATTGACAGCACATCCAGTCATGCAACAATTAATAGTGCACATGCCGGGCTTATGATCCCAAAACCCAAAACATATCTATGGTAAATCAGTGCAGACACATCTAAATTCAATTACGCCTAGCATGTCTATGCATGGTGTCATGCATTTTATGATGGGGAAAATGGGAACACTGAATTCAGCTAAATCATTGGAATCTTACTTGTCAGCATAATAGGTGCAGACAGCAAATGGTGCAGGCAGCTGCAGTGCCATCACCATCAATCATCATCTCATCAGCCATCATCATCAACAACGCAAACAGCACAGATTATATCAACTTCAACAGTAAGCTACGTGCATGTTGACCGCATATCAGCCAGCACATCTTCACTCCATCATGTAACTAGAAAGGTGCAAGTCACCATGAATAGTAAGTACTAAATACTGATGATAATAGGATAATACTAATATGAAGGTTAAAACTGGAATGGAACTGGTGTACATAAGTTTTTGATAAGCAGTTCAGGTGCCAAACAGAAGTAGTATTCCAAGGTTGAAGCAGCAACTGACAGACAGCACTACACAACTTTAACTGAAAAGAGCCCACCATTGAGCAACTCCGTAGCCACAAATAGAATCCGAGGAAGTCCATTCATCCTACAAGGCAGCAACAAATTTAGACTGACAAACTTTAGAAACGAATGAAAATTCACAAAAATAATGAGAACAATCTAGGTACCTGAGCCGTTCAAGATGCTTTGCAAGTGAATTGCGCTTATGTCGAAGGGCTCCGAGAGCGTGGAGACCGGTCATCATTGTGCCTGGCAGGAGATCTCTCAGGAGAAGGAGAAATCTTGCGAGGAGGGGAGCGACTAGGGCTCCTACTTGCAGGTGATGCACTGCTAACAATTGTAGAAAGAAAAAAAAATGTTTACTGCAACCTAGAAAGACAAAAAGAAAAATGAAATCTCCTCTCTATTTTGCAAACCTGTCTCTGCCACGCCTCTTGTGATCATCAGGACTGTAGCTGCGACTGTGGCTACGACTAGGGCTCCTTCGTGCAGGAGATAAACTGCCCATAATCACAGCAGAGAATATGGGGAATAAGTGCAAACCAGCAAGATGGAACAATTAAACAAATGCTCTATGTATATACCTGTCTCTCCCGCGCTTCTTGTAATCATCAGGACTGTAGCTACGACTAGGGCTACGACGGCGGTAATCCCTATCTCGGTACCTGTCACGGGCGTATCTATCTCTACTCCGGCTACGGCTTCGCCTTCTATAATCTCTATCCTGGTAGTCATCTCGATAATCATCACGGTACCTTCAAATGAGTCCGGTCACAACATTAAGAAAACAAATAGAACAAAATTTGAATAAGCTTGAGCATAAACAACAGCAAATCACAAATTCAGAGCCCATTTAAAGAATATAGCTTAATTCACCTTGACGACAAGGGTTAACAAAGCTATACCTAATTCTGAAAATGAAATATGACTTTTGAACACAGGTGCTGCACGTGGCAAGTGCATTAACACTTATCAATCAATGGTGCACGCCACCATTAAACACACACGAACACCCAATTTTACACCTTAGTGAAGTTAAAAGACAGTGGTGGGTACATTTAATCTATAAATTTTCAACAACAAAAAACATGCACATAACATTCAGAAAATGATGGTGGTGCTATACCTCCGTCTTGGACTGCGGCTTCTGGAACGGCCCCTTGGCCTTGGAACTGGCTCCACTATTCTCCCTTTATTACTGTGAAAGTTGGACAATAAGAACTTAAGAATATCTTGCATGGATTCAGTATGAGCGATATAAGCAGAGAAATTAACGGTACAACAGTAGATAATTAAGAAACTCTCACTGGGATGCTTTCCTATGAAAGCAATTAAAAGAAAAGATGATGGTTGCTCAGTGTGTTCCTACAAGACATATGATGATTTAACTAATTTACTCTGTTCATCATGTGGCACTAGAAACGTTTCTTTTACACGGAAAATTAGGACATGTCATATTCACTAAAATGAAAGTTTACTGTGTTCTTGTTAGTGAAGTACCAACATTCAAGACAAAATGAAGCAAAAATAAATAAAGATACACCAAGTGTTGTGGCAGCATAAGTGGCTGTAATATTGCACAAGGAACCAACATGAGTAAATAAATAAATTATACCTGATTATTAAAATCCAACACAAGTGATCTCATAGAGATATCTGAACATGGTTCAAACATAAAACAGACATTCACATATATAGCACTATATATAAAGAGAAAAATCCATATTTGACACTAAAAAAACTTCTTGTTCCCAATTTAGCACTCAAATTTGAAATATTCCTTACATGCTATATGGTCTACTTCGAAATTTTTGTTCCCAAAATGACACTTCCGTCAGAATAGACATGTAACGGTGTTAGCTGAAATGCGAAATGACGATTTTGCCCCTCTTTCATTTTGCAGTCTGGGACGCCATTCTCCCTGGTACAAACTGTTTAGGCGCCATTTTTTTCTTCTTTTTAATATCGCTGCTGTTCCTGGAGTACATGATTGTTTAGGCAGCTTCCATGGTTTAGACTACGGTTCATTGCCTGCACTAGCTTCACCAGTTCACCAGACAAGAACATGTCACCTCCGGTGGCTGTACAAGCATCTGGGCGCAATAGCGCAGCAAAACGAGGGTAGGACAGCCTAGTACGTGACTCGGTGTTTGCTCGTTGCGCCGGCGAGAATCCGGCGGCCAGCAGCCATCATCAACGCCTGGGAGCTGCCGCGTCGGGACGCGGTGCGGGAGGGGCTGGGAGGAGCTGCGATGGCGCCGCGATGGCCGCGCTGGGACCGCGCGGGGTCGCGACGGCATCACCAGGGTGGGAAGGGGTCAGGAGGAGCCGCACAGGCCGAGCATGCTGCCAGCGGTGGCAGCGCCGAGGCCGTGACAGCTGCCCTGGGGCCGTGACAGCCGCGCCGGGAGGAGCACGCCGGGGCCAGCCGTGCTGCCCGTGGCAACCACGCCACCACCCTAAATGCAAGGGTTAGGCTGGCCAGTCACAGCCACTCAAAAGCTCGCGTGAACGAATGGAGACAGGGGCATTCTCAGTCTTTTGTATGTGACCCACCTGACAGTTCACAGTAGAGGTGGCAGAAATGGACGCTAGTGTCGTTTTGGGAAAAAATCAAACAAGGCTAGACAAGGAAGATTTTTAATTTAGATGTTAAATTGGGACCGACAAATTTTTTTTAGTGTCAAATAAGGAATTTTCTCATATATAAATGCTATACTAACCAGTGTTGTACTGTTGTCTCTTTGCCCTAACACAGGTATTGTACCAATGTACATGGCAAAAGATCTCACTATTGCCTAACGTATCTATCCAACAAATAAACGATAGAGATTGCATTTAGGGTTTAATTGGCAACTAAGAAATGAGTTAATCAAAATGAAGATCTCATGAACAGCCATAGAAGCAGGGGCCGAAAGCGATGTCTTACATCCGTTCAGCATTTGGGCCGTACTTGGCAAATTGCACCATGATCTCCCTCCCGTCTACCAATCTCCCTGCAAATAAAACACAGCACAGGTAAACAACCATGCAATCTGAAACCACACATGGAGCACAGTGATTTCCACAGAGGCGAGAACCTCAAACTAAACTCACCATCGAGCCTATCAACTGCCTTCTGTGCCTCGTCCTCGTACTTGTACCTCACGAACGCGAATCCGCGCGAGTCACCAGTCCTACAGCCAGTCAGCCATAACCCTAGATGAGCACACGCAAATCGGTGTTATCCCACACAAACACCTCCCGGAACGTACACGAGCGTCGCTCCCTAATTCCATATTCCACACCAGACACTCAGCCATCACACGCGAGTCAAACTCTCGAATCGTAGACGCAAACATCCCCCCGTTCGCCTCGCACTCACCTGCGGTCCCTTGGGATGTAGATGTCGACAATTTCGCCGTACTTGTCGAAGAGCGGGAAGAGGTCATCAGCAGTCGTGCCTGCAAGACACCCAAATACGGATGAGGCACCAATTCAAAGCCCGTATGGTAGCTGGAGACGGGAACGGGAGCGGGGAAGAGGGGAACTCACGGAAGGTGATGTTGAGGACGAGGAGTGAGTAAGTGTCACGGATCGGCGGCGGACCGGATCGACCGAAGCGTGACATCTCGCCGGAGCCGGAGGCGGCGGGAGACGGGGGGCTCGAGGAGCGGCGAGTGGACGAGGGGAGCGAAGGCGAGAGAGGGAAGAGGGGATGGGGAGAAGGGAAAGAGGCGGCCACAAAAGCTGCCGATTCTTCTAGGCTTGCCCAGTGCCACGCACGCGGCACGGTGACACGACAAGTGGGCCCATAGTATACGAAATTTTAGCCAATGGTCGGGCTATTCTGCGGTGAGTACTCCTACATCTCTTTTGTTTCCCTAGATCAAACCGGCCCAACTCGACAAAAGCGGAAAATTTTGAATTTCTTATATTTTTTATAAAAATAAATGACTTCAATAAAAAATATGGTAATAGTTCCGCCAAGATGTCCTGACATACGCTCGTGTCCGAATGCCCGCACTATTCCACATAACTACATCTCGCGCCCGTCCACACGGGGCTTACGTTGCGCCAACTATATGCAGAGAGTCTTCGCGGGGCACTCTTCGCTTCTCATGCAGGTACGCGCGCAAAGCAGAATATAGAGATCGGAACCAACCAACCCCCCTTCCTCCGTTCCTTGTGCACATAGCCTGCTCACCCCCAACACGCATGGAACACGCCCCCTCCCCTCCACTTCGCTTGCCCTCCACACGCACGAAACGAATCGAATAGAACAGGTTTCCCATCCGCCCCCCTCCAACCTCGCTCGCATCTGAAAAATTGTTTTCAACATCAAATAAAACACAATGCGTAGTTAAACATCAGAACAAGAGAGACTGCAACAACGTAACAAAGCTACTGCAATATGAAATACAACCCAAAAAAATAATGCAACAAAGGGATATCACTTATTGCAACAGTAAACCCAAGCTACTCGCAACAACAAAAACGAAAGCGCAACGTGAGATACAACATCAGAAAAAAAAGTCTAATGCAACAAACAAAAAACCTAGTTGCAATAGCGGAGTAACACTACTGGAAACAATAGAAATAAAAAGGCAATACGAGATGCAACATCAGGATAAAAAGACTAATACATCATAAAAATATTACTTGTTGTAACAATAAAGTAAACATACTGCAACAGAGCTTGACAGAACCCTAGCCACTGCAGCGTCCATCTAAATCCAAATCCAACTCCAGGTCTAGAGGATGAGTAGGAGGAGAAGAAGGAAAAGGAGAGCTCAAAACTAAATGAGGAGGAAGGAGAGAGGAGGAAGAGGGGGTACGCTGGAAGCCGCCGCCGCCGCCACCCCTCCTCTGCTTGCATGGAGGTCGCAAAGTGAGAGAGGGGAGGCAGGGAGGAAGGGAAGGTGCGCTCGCCGCAAGCTACCGTCGTCGCCCTTCTCTCCGATGGCATGGAGGTCATGGAGGAAGGAGGAGAGGGACGAATGGAGGAAAGGATGGCTCATCAGAAGCGTCATCACGTCATGGAAGTAACGAAGGGAGGGAGGGAGGTGAAAGCCCGTGTTTGGTTTTGGGTAATTGATGAAACCTAGTTTGCTAATGTTTGCTCTAAGTGTTTTATAAGATTAATTAGCAAACAACAAGATGGAGAAAAGAACCGGGTCAGTGGAGGCCACAAGTGTAGGACAATGACAGTGTCCATGCAAATGGTGTAACTCTATCAACAAAAGGAGAAAGCCCTAATGACGGCATCCATGCAAATAGTATAAGTCCATCATCAAAAGGAGAGAAGGAGGATGCTGAAAGGCTAGGAGCTCAAGGCAAATGTATAACTAATAGGAGCTCTTTTACTTTTGGTGATCAAGACTCTATAGAGGGAGTGATCACATTTAGGATAGATAGTCGTACTATCAAGAGGGGAGAAATCGTTTGTGAAATACGGTTATCAAAGTGCCACTATGTGTTCATATTCATTGCATATGCATGTAGATGCTAGTAACACTAACAAAACCCGTGGAAAACTCTTTGAAAAGGCTAACACATGTGCACTAAAGTGAGAGACACTTTGGAGTGTTAGCGACTTTGGAAACGGGGTGAAGTTTGAGTGGTATAAAGGGGTTTCGGTCCTCTCTCCTTCCTGCCGAGCTTGCGAGGCAGGATTCAGCGCTTTTTGGTGATTTCACATTGTAGAAAAGTGCACCGAAAATTTGTCAAAGTTGTCATGTGGCTAACTCTTTGGAAAGGTGCAAAAGCGCGTCCGGTGGGGTAGCACCGGACACGTCCGGTGTGAACCCTGTGCTCTCGGGTCGGTTCGGTGAAGTTTTTCACCGGACGCGCGAAACTTCTCACCGGACGCGCTGGAAGCGAGGCTTCAGCGTCCGGTGCATCTAACCGAGTGTGCGGCTGTTGACCGTTGGAGCGTCGGACGACGAGGAGCACCGGACGCGTCCGATGCTATCTGGAGCTCCCTGGAACCTCTTTGGAACCGCACCGGACACGGGCGTCGGAGCGTCTGGTGTGACGGCTCCGCATCTGGTGTGAACGCGCGCAGCGGGTGAATTCAAACGGCTAGTACACGTGTCGCTGGGCGATACACCGAACGCTGCACCGAACGCGTCCGGTGTGAACTAAAGGAGCGTCCGGTGTCCCCGAAAACAGTGCGTAACGGTTGAATCTTTGAGTGGGGGCTATAAGTAGTGGAGTGGCTGGCTTGTGCTCTCTCTCTCTTGGACATTTTCATTGACATAGCAAGCTAGTGAGCTTCTCCACTTCTCTCTCATACCTACTACTTGATTGAGATCATCATTTGTTGAGATTGGAGAGCATCAAGTGCATTGCATGAGTGTGATCATCTAGAGGCACTTGGTGAGTGTTTTTCGCAACGGATTCTCTTGTTACTCTTGGAGTTTGCTGACTCCTAGACGGCTTGGAGCTGTGTGGATCGTTGAGGGGAGTTGGTGATTGTCTCCGCCTCCGATCGGTGATTTGTGAGGGGTCCTTGAGCCTACCCCGCGGGAGATCGCGAATTGGCTACTCTAATGGATTACTCGTAGCTTGGTGGATCCTCATCTTGTGTTGGTTGTGCGGCACCCTTGAGAAGGGTTTGGCGTGTGATGCTAATTAGCGCGTAAACCTCCAAGTGGGTGTATCGCTACAACGAGAAGTAGCTTGCCAGCAAGCAAGTGAACCTCGGTAAAAAATCTTGTGTCAAATCTTTTTATCGAGGATTCATATTGTGATTGATTGATTGGTTTATCATCTCAACATCGGCGGTATAAAATCACCTCTATGTCCTTTACATTCTTGCATTTACTTTTGTGTAGCCTTTTTTAGTTGCTCACCTAGGAGTAGAGTAAAGTAGTGACATAGCTTCTTGTGTGTGATTTAGAGACAATAGCCTAGAACGGTTAGGTGGCTTGCATTTTTATAGGCTAGTGTAAAATTCGTTTCGCCGTTTAATCGTCTAACCACTTTGCTTTGAGTATTGTTTGTAGAATTTTTATAGGCTATTCACCCCCTCTAGCCATTTAGGACCTTTCAGGAGGGCTAGCAGCGTGTGAGCAGAGCAAGATAGTGGAGGAGTCAGGAGGAGGAGAGGGCAAGAAGAACAAGCGTGGGACAAAGAGAGCGTCGAGCGGGCAGATAAGATGAGGCACAGAGGCGGTCGTGTGTTTTTTTTGACGCGCTTCCGTTCATCTAGACATTCGATTCGTATGTTTCTACTTTTGAGTTCTAAAAATATCCTCATTCTACGTGGTTTTTAAGAAGGGTTCTTTTATTTCTATGTATGCAAAAGTTTTATAATAAGGGGGTATTTTGAGATTGCGCCTCCACGAACTTCATGTATTTTATAGAGCACCTCTCACAACTTCACCTTTTTTTCTCGAACAGCATGCATGGAGCTGGACCCGTTTGGCAAAAATATATGGAGTGGAACTGAAAAATGTGGAGCAAAACAGTCCCAAACACCCCCTAAAACTGCTATCTATCTATTTATTGTTACGATTCACAGAGTTTTAGCACCTCGACAGTAAAGAAAGCTTTCAAGAAAAAGCATAGTATGGAGAAAGGTTGATGGGTAAAATTTGGTTGTCAAAATTTTAGCATTTGATTTCCTACTATAACTTACCAACATATTATAATTGATATATCAAATCAGCTTGTTATAAATCTTTAGAATGCTAAGTTTTGGTAACCAGCTAATCAAACGTGGAAACATTGGACCCACTTTGTCCCAGGGGTTAGTTCAGAGACACGAGGAGATAAAGACTACCCTCTCTAGATTCGGATCCAGTTGTCTCCTGAATTTTGAGTGGGTTTAAGTGGGCTATACTCTCCATATGATACAATGACATTATCGTGTTCGCTTAAGCTAATTTTACGTTATTTTTAGCTTAGAATAGTATTTTTCTCTCACAACAATTTAGCCGTAGTGCAACCAAAATCAGAGGGGACTCACATGTTTCTTGTCCCTCCTCTTCGAGCCACAGCAGGGCAGCAGCCCATGGTGTGAGTGTCGAAGCCATGGCAAGTGAGGGGTAAAGGCTTCCATGGCGGGCGAGGATCAAGGAATGCTTATCGTGGCCAAGGTTGGAGTCATGGCAGGTGATAACAGAGGCTACCATGGCGGACAAGCCCGAGGCCAGGGATGTCAACACGATGGCGATGCCCATGGAGAGCCCGCGATGCCCATGGACAGCCTAGGGCGAGGCCGAGGTCGGGTCGTCGGCGCAAATATGGCCATACGAGATAACAAAGAAGATGGTCATATAGGCTGACGTGCATGTCCTATTTATTAACGGATCTGGAATGCTTGTCTATCCTCTCATTTCCATCCCTCATACTAAATACACCATTTCTGTTCCCTCAACTAACACAGACATGAAACGTACCAGATACAACATTTCAATTCCCTCAACTAAACACAAAAAATGGAACGGTCCTGCCAGAAAAGTGTAATGGTGCCCGTCCCTCACCGGTTCCCAAACCAAAGGCTAATGCTGATTGTTGTTAGAAAAAAATATCGTCTTGTGTCTAAAAATAAGCGCTGCTCAAACGAACAAGCCAAAAGCCACTCATTTGGTGAAACTCTCCATTGGTGTAGTCTACATTAATGGCTCTCATCAATCAAAGTATGGACCGGGACTTCGGGAGCACTTCATCAGCTGTAATTTTAGATATCCTAAAACAAACCGTTGAACATTTTAATAAAATGAAAAGTTTCAAATAGGAAGACAGCTTCTTTAGTGCCAACTGTTAATCCAAACCTGGACAAAATATCAATGGTAGCAACATGATACTACTACCTCCATCCCAAATCAAATCAACTATTAGAGTTATCCTAAATCAAACCATTTTAAGTTCAACCAAATTTATAGAAAAGAGAACCGATGTTTATGACACCAAATTTGTATCAATAGGTACATCATCAAATATTTCGATAATATACTTATTTAGTGTTATAGATGCTGCAATTCTTTCTTATAAAGTTTGTTAAACACTGAAATTTAAGATAATTTGATTTATAATGATTTTATAAATTGATTTATTTTAAGACAGATGGTGTGTATTCATACTGAGACAGAAGTGCACTTTATTATATCATAGAAGCAACGGGAACACAACAAACTTCTTCCTTGCAACAGTGGCCTACTCCTACAATTTTAGCACCTTACCCTATTTCAAATGGCCTAGCTAGAGCACAGTTCCATGCACAGCAAAGATGTAATTTGGGTATCAAAATTCTCAGTAACAGAGATGCCGGTACAAATTGCTCATTGAGGTGACATCTGAACTTCCATATGAGTTCCTTTTGGCTTCACCTTACTCTGTGAAAGAAATGAACAAGCATAGTTAAGTTCATTGCAGAAGAGTTGAAATCTGATTTCAAAATACTGAGGAAGTGCTACAGTCAACATCTGGACAAAACTGCCTCAACAATTCGCTGTTTACAATTATGCCTCAGATATCCTCAACATCATATATAGCATAAAATCTGATTTACATATTTTCCGAGAGCAATTTGCATTGTTCATTTAAGTTGGTGTTACTCATCATTTTATGACTAAATGTTGATTCCATTCGATCCATTTTGTACACTAAACTAAATCCAGCAAAGAAACACATCTTTATCTCTTCTTGTCAAAAAAAGCAACTGGATCCAGAGCTAGAATTTTTCTCATGGTAGTTTCCACTTAAAAGTCAACTTTAATAACTGTCTGATAGCTGAAAAATTGAAGAGCAGATGAACTTTGTCACATTTTCTTCTTTCTGCGGTTCCAATGATCACTTTCTTTTATATTTACTTTTGGCTTCTAGCCTGTATTGATCGTTCTATGTTTATCAGTGAATATGTAAGGTAGATAATCATAAAATCATAAGAACTCAAACATTTCAATGTTTCCATTGATCATCCTAAGTTTGGGAAAAAGAAATACAAGCGTTACCTTGTAGGCGAGACTCAAATCCACAAGTGCCAAGGTGTTTAGCAAGCTTCTCTCCATATTGCTTCTGCCAGCCTTGTGTCCCCTTGGCCTCATCTGTTGTCCACACGACTGCACTTGCTTCCTTATAATCAACGGTAGCAGAAGTAACCTCGGGCTGCAAAAGTGTCCAATTATTATAAGTAAAAAGCAAATTAAAAGGTAGCACTAGAAGAAATGAAAAAAAAACTTGGCGACAGATGCAGATATAGGAAACAATCCATGAACAGATAAATAGCTCAGCTAAAAGCAAAAAATGCCCTGGAAATAAAAGTTATCCTAGATAGATGACCATAGCACAATTTTTGTATCATCTGCAACTGTGTCGTGCATACTAAGCAAAACAAATACATGCAACATGGTACATCTGTCTTGTTTGCAATTTGAATTCCTAACATAGAAACTTGCAAGTTTCAACTGGAAATCGTTTCATGAAGGTGCTTGAATGGTGCTAGCGCCAGACAGCAACTTATCTGGGCTACATTCAGTAGTTACTCCTAGCTACTTAGCCTTCACCGATTATTATCTGCTTTTAATCCGTCACACATTAGAACGTAAACCAACAATCATGCTGCAGCCTCATCTCTTCCCCATTCCACCCCTCCGAGTATCGGACAGGAAAAAAGATAGACATACTTGGCTCTCCAGGATCCGCTTCACGCTTGCGGCGCACCCGTCGCACATCATCCCCTGCAAACACCAAACAGGATCCAGGAAAGATCACGTCACAGGCCTGGTTAACCAAACATCCAAATCGAAAAACCGATTCGAGGAGAGGACGACGGGGAGGGGAGTTTCGAATTCGGCTAGCGATTCGATCCACAGAGCGATGTGTACCTGGACACTGAGCAGGATGGTCTCGGATCCGGCGTCTGCCGTATCCCCAGAGGCCGCCGCGGCGGAGACCAAGGAACCAACGCCGGCATAGTCGCGGCTCCGGCGCGAGAGCAGGACGACTCTGCCGCGGCCGAAGGATGCGGGGACGGAGGCGAGACGGCGAGCCGCCCCGGTGAAGGAGGCAGGGGAGAGGGGTTTGGAACGGGAGCCAAGTGGTAACCTCGCGGTCATTAGCGCGGTAGACTCCATGGCTAAGCTCGAGAGAGGAAACTCGTGAAGGAAGAAGAGCTTAGCCGATTAACCGATTCTCATCAGTCGTCAGATGCGAGAGGATGGACTGCCACGTCATCGATTGTCTGCTTGTCCCGCTTGTCAGTGAGCTACATTTGTGTGGACCCGGTATGTTAGTGAGTACAGTGAAGTTGCTCAAGAAAGAGATTTTCCATAGCACAAGAGCTGAATATTTCTTGCAAGAAAGCATCTGGTCTTTCGCCGTACCGTACACAAAATCGAGATGGAAATGAGAAAACAGAAATAACTGCTTATAGTAACAGTTAATTAACAACACGTTTGTCAAGCCAGTGTATGTGTGCAGAGCCAGCACTCTTCTAGCAGGCGCATCCGCTCCCCGCCTGCTGCTGCGAGTTGGACTGGCTGGAGGTCGGCTTCAGGTTCACGTCCACCATGTCCTCCTGCTTCGCCGACATCGTCTCCATTCCCGGCAGGGCCGCGGCGATCTTGCGGAACAGCGGCTGCACGAATATATGAGAAATAACTGATGAAGTGCAATGTGCGCAGGCCACATCAAAAGGTCTAAGCATCTATGTTGTTGCCTCATTGCAAACAAATGGTGTGCTCGATCGGCATCTCAATCTGAATCTGAATCTGAATCTGACCTTGATGTTGAAGCCGGCTTTCGCGCTGGTTTCGATGAACATAACGTTCAATTCTTTCACCTTGCTCTCTCCTTCTTCTGTGGACACTTGTCTGCGCAGAACGAGGCAGAATGGTCACAAGCTTGTGCAAGCTAGGAGTAGCACCATTTCTATATTTCTCTGAATAAGCCTAAACAAAACTTGAGAGTTGAAATCAATATGGTCACCTCTTGTCGACAAGATCAGTTTTGTTCCCAACGAGCACGATTATCACATCGCCACCTCTCTCGGTGCGGACTTCATCGATCCACTTTGTTGTGTTCAGGAAGGACTGTCTATCTGCAGGGATCAACAGTTCAGCGACGGTACCTATTCAGAGAACAAAACTGAACAAGAACCGATGCCTATCTGCGATGTCAAGAGACAAAGAGCTGATGTCTTTTCCCCTTCATTAAAATTGAAATGCAACGGTACTTCTATTTAGCTAAAATTAACATTTGCTGATACTCTAAAGTGTTAAAAAATGTGGTTCACTATACTCTGACTATACATGACATTGTTTGCTGGAAATGGAAAAGATAAGACAATAGAAGGTTTTTGAGTGTCTCACTGGATACATCATAAACAACCACCGCAACGGAAGAATCCCTGATGTAGCTTGGAATAAGGCTCCTAAATCTCTCCTGTCCTGCAGTATCCCTGACAGCAAGAACAACGAAATGCTAACTGTTCTTCAAGATGACATAACGTGAACTAATAAAGCTAACGAAACCCAAATTAGTCATGTGAATCACTCGAAAGTCGAAACTTAGATTAGATGCAGTGACTAAGTATTTCATTTCATCTGTTAGCGTCACGAAGTATCACTGATTTCATCATTTAAGTATCACTGTGACTGAACATATACTACTCTCGTACATGAATTACGGACAGACCAAAGATTGAGATACTTACCAGAGTTGTAAACGTACAGTTCGGTCCTCTAGATACATTGTTTTTGACAGAAAGTCGATGCCAATCGTTGCCTGGGCCAAGTACACACGTGTAAGGACAAAAAGTGTAAGAAGCAAATTAACATAAGCATAATTCAGTGCAATATCTATTCACCCAAAATATATGACATGCAAGCAGGAAACTCGATCCAGTTTCCACGAAATGGATTATCTGGAATTCAGGAAGTAATATAATGCAGACGTTTCTAGGCCTGTACATTCTCAGCAGAAAACAAACAAACTATCCAGCGGCAACCGCTAAAAAAAAAAAGAGAAAGAAATCGATCGGTGCGGGAAGACTGCGCCCCACATTTCATGAAGAGGGAAAAAGCGAAAAACCCAGCCTTCACTCGATCAAGAGACCGCACTAGCTAACCCTGACAATGCAGGCCCAATTTTGGTTTGCAGTGAGCTGATTCTTTTATCCAGTCCCGAAATACGTCCCCGCGGAGTCTCGTTCGCTGCAGCATGAGCTTTCATTGTCCAGTGGGGCAAATATTTTTTTCGGAGTCGACCCACACAGAGTTTGAAGTTTGGAGTCGCCCCACTCCTACGTGACCAAACATCTTTAGGCATCACGTGAAGCTGGAGAAACACGATGGCACATGTGGCATTGCCCGCAATTTACGAAACTATCGCCATTCTCAGATTCTCTAGTGAGTCGTGACAAGTCACAAAAAAAAAAAAAATCCTCTTGTGATATAGGAGCGGAAACTGGAGAAAATGCTGGAGCTAGCACCAAGGAATGAAGGATCAGCGAGGAAGAAATCCGGCCAACCAAGCTAGTATCTTCTACATGCATGTTGGGACAATGAGATTACAGCAGCAAATGAGGCTAATTGCCCGTGGTACCATAGTCTATCACGAGGGGCAATACATGCATCCTCAATTCCTCATATGGTCATCCAATCCCGCCGGATGAACGCGCGTGCATTAACGGCATCTGATGATCTATCGGCCGGCATTCGGGAGCGAAACACGAATCGGCAAATCGATCGCGCGCGCACGCACGAGCACGAGACGATGGATACGATTTGTGGTCTCGGTTACCTGGTAGGTGGTGTCGAACTTGTCGTACATGAACCTGGTGATGATGCTGGTCTTGCCCACGGACTGATCGCCGAGGAACACCAGCTTGTACTTGGCCAGCGCCGACACCACCGCCGGCGCCATCGCGCGCGCGCTGCGCACCCACGCCCCGCTGCGCCGCCTAGGCGATCGGATTCAGCCGATCCGAACGCCGGAGGAGGGCCGCCCGATCCGGAGATCTCCCGCTGTTCTGGCGAGGCGAGGGCCGCGGAGGGAAGAACGCAGAGGGCAGAGGGCAGGCCACCACGACGCGCGCACGTCAGTGCTCCGCGGGGACGTGGGCGTGGTTGACGGGAGAGAGAGAGGGAATGTAAGTCATAAATGGTGGCTACTGCCGCTTTGGATGGGCTGGTAGCCCGGGATGGATTGGGCTACAGGTTCGAGTAAGGGCCCGGCCCATCATTCGGATTACTGTGACAAGATTATTTCCAGGGCCCATCATTCGGATTACTGTGACAAGATTATTTCCAACAGGGCCAATCTAAATGGAGACCTATTTTATCTCTTTGGATTCATATACATAGTGAACGAGCAATGCATCCAAAACTACCAAACTCCAACACTGATCTCAAATCGAAACCTATTTCTCTCCACCGAGTGCCAGCCGCCTCCTCCCCGTCGAGCGCACGTCTGCATCTTTGCACGTGTTGCCCCTCCTCTCCCTCTCTACTCCGGCGCCACCCCTTCATAGTTTTAAATAGTCGACATTCCTGCCGCTATAGCTCGCTATAGTTTTTTTGAAGTAGGGTGCCACTATTTATGTTCATGTATAATTTAGTCGTTATATTTCGCTAAACATCTTTTCCCGCTATTTAAAACCTTGCTATCTCCTCTCCATCGTTGAGCATGACGCCCCTCCCTCCCCTCCTTCCTAAATCTGGCCGGTCACAGGTGAGGGCCCGGATCTGGTGGCCGCAGGTGAGGGAGAGCTTGGATCTGGCGGCGGTGGCTCCCCACCTAGTTAATTCGAAGTCGAGCTTCAGCCGCCTCTCACCCTAAGTTCCATCTCCTCCCACCTCACCTCGCCATCATCAGGCCCACCCACTACGAGCGTATTTCATTTGCATCGTCATCTAGAGGGGATGTTTTTTCATGTCGATTCAGCCAGTAGGCAAAATTGATCATCTGTTGGAAACTTGGAAGCTATTTCTAGATAGACAAAGCACTTTGCCGATTTATTTTGGATATATGTTGACAGTCTATCACCAACATATGCAAAAAAAAAAAAAAATCAATCTTCTTTATAAAAGAAATCCTATTATAAACAGGAAGCAGGCAGAATGGATGCACGTGCAATTTATGTGACCCACCCGGCAACCACATCACACAAAGGTACAAAATTCTGCTAATGGTACCGATTAGCGATTACTGGTCCTTAAATTCGCAGGGCAAAACAGTCAATTAGCAAGGGGAGTTACGTCGCTATCTATCGTTCTCATCTGCGTTCCCGAGCGGCATCACTAGGATTGACAATTTACGACCTTACCCACCAGCTGCAAATTGCGCAAAATCAAAGCACGAGTACACGAGCGCAAGACTGTCCATTTATCCTTTGCAATTAGATTCTTGTATAAATGATTTAGGACCTATTTGGATCTATTAACATAAAAAAATTAACAAATAGAATTACTAGTTGATTCAAACAGAAATGCTAATAAACCTGATAGTTATTAGTTGGAGGCCTTCCATCAATAGGTTTGAAATTGCAAATAGCTTAACAGGTGGTACATTCGATATAAATTTCGTTTACCAAGGAGTCAATATTATTATGTCTAATAAAGTATTAATATTAATGACGTCGATAAGTATTATCAGATCAATCATGAAATACATTTTCATAATAAACTTAGCTAGATATCAAAATAAATAATATTTTTTATTAATTTAGTCAAACATAAGATTATTTGACTTCTCGTGAAACAAAAGTTCACAAGCACCTTCAATGCACTATCCAATCACCTATTAGTAGAGGGAACGTATGCTATGGAAACAGCCTCCTGCGTAAACTATGAAAACTCTAATTAAGGTCACACAAATCTAATCCGATAGATACAGGTGGGGGTGATTATTTTAGCACTTAAACCCCCCAATCATCCCATCCTAAAGGTGGGGTATTTTAGCACTTAAATCCCCCACTTGTAGCTATC
Organism: Eremochloa ophiuroides; assembly: GCA_038502445.1. Lineage (NCBI taxonomy): Eukaryota > Viridiplantae > Streptophyta > Magnoliopsida > Poales > Poaceae > Eremochloa > Eremochloa ophiuroides. The sequence goes on along the minus strand of JAHLJS010000001.1, from coordinate 103,719,491 downwards.
GGATTAGATTTGTGTGGCCTTAATTAGAGTTTTCATAGTTTGCACAGGAGACTGATTTCCATATCATACATTCCCATTAGTAGATGCATCTAAACAGTCTTTGCAAAATATTATATTAGCTAGTGTTTAATCCCTCCCAACTTATAAGTAATTCGACTTTTTCAACTCTAAGTTTGATCATCCGTCTTATTCAAAAACTTTTAAGTTAAAAGAATTAAATTTAACTTATTCTTGAAGAACTTTTATTATTAAAGGAGGTAAAAAATGATATTTTACACAAATTTATGAATAAAACAAGTGGTCAAATTTAGAGTAAAAAAAGTCAAACAACCTATAAATTGAAACGGAGGGAGTAGCTACTAACTAGCCTCTAGTTTATTTGTGATGAGTTTTTTACATTTTTCAAACACAATATGTTCGGGTGTACACTAGGCACACTTGGCAAGAGTCATTTAAGCAAAAAGAATATGAAGCGTGTCGCCTTGTGATACCTCATAGCTCATAAGGTATCTCTGGATATATATATACAAAACAGGTTTTCCCCCCTATGATTTGGTCAGTTTGACCAATCCGGCTGCTAACACACTTGGATATTCTTTTTTTTTCAAGTTGTTCTTGATATGTGGCGAAGGTAACATGTAGCTATGTGAGGTCGGACACCTGATTTTGATTACCTGCCTCGTGCGTAACCGATATTTTGCATGTAGCAAAGTCAAAGCCAAGACCATGATAATTAAATTTTGCTAATGTCCCATGGTTTTTGTCCATCGTCTTGATTGGACAATAGTTACATTCTCCGTGCATAAAGTAACTATGAACATGAATCAATAATGTCGTACACTTACCTGCTCCATGGTATTACTTATCTGCTCCGGACGGAGGGAGTATATTTTATTGAGGAAAATATTTCCCGGTATCACATGCATGTAATGTAAGCGTGGCGAGCCAGCGTGAGCACGCTTGATTTTCTTCCTATTTGGCAAAGATACTGCCACAAAGCCTGCAATCCCGTCTAGACGTTGTGATCACCTATATTGCCCAACTTTAGGATAAGCGCCGTCCATACAAAGGATTGACGGGTTAAGAAAGGGAAGAAATCAGCAAGAAGAGAAAATTAAAATGTGTATGGACTCACATATAAACACAGGAAGCCAAAGAAGGAAGGCAACGATCGGATAGGCGCCAGCCAAGGCGCGGGAAGGCGTGCCTAGGCACCAGCTGTTGCCTCCCCGATTTTCCTGTCGTGTGATGGGAATATGGGATGTGATTTCCTACCAGGGGCGATACGGTCATTTCCGCTAGTGCCCTTCCTTCTACCTTTTCCCACTCGTCACACTCACCGCCGTCGCAGGCTCGCAGCAAATATTCCAATCCGACGGCGCCGTGCTCTCAAATCCCGTGAAGTGCCTCACCGCGCAGACAAAAATCCCCAAATCCCCTCGGGAGCCCTGCGAATTTTTAGCCTCCCGAACCCTGTGATTGGAGCCGGCGGTGGCGGTGGTGGCGGCGGTCCCGGTCGGATCGTCGCATGGCGGAGATTCGCAAGTACGCCATGTCCAACCAGCCCCCAGGTACGTGCGGGTCCGCCTCTCGGTTTCCGCCACCGCTGAGTTGATCTCTATACTCCGGCGAGGTTCTCTCCTTGGAATTTAGGGATTTTTTTACCGTTTTTATAGGCCTGAGCTGCCGCGTCGTGTTTATATCCATTTAGGGTTTTCTGGGTTGCGTGTTCAGGTGATTTTAGGAATTCGTGTTTTTTACTTAGAACGACTCCTCAGGGCTAGAACTATTGTGGATAGTTTTGTTTTTGGCTTGAGAGCTTGTTTTGCACTTTCGGGAGGCTCGCGGTTGTCTAGGAGGTATCGCGGAGTTGAATTTCTCGAAACGAAAGGGAAATGGGTGCCCATAGAAGGAAAATTAGTGCACTTGCTAGTGTGGAAACCGCGTGACACAAGTGATAGCTGGTGTTGTTGGCTCACTACTGATTAATGTCGCTGTTAATCTGCAGATATTCCTCAGATACTTCTGGAAGCTCAGAATAGGTGGCTGCGGCCCACTGAAATCTGCCAAATATTGTCAAACTACAAGAAGTTTGCCATTGCGCCTGAGCCACCGAACAGACCTCAAAGTAATGCTTCTTCTTACTCGAATATTCTCCCCCGGGACATGTCAGCATGCCGTATTAGCCAGTTGGTCCTTTTTGGTATGCTGGATGCTGCAGACTTGTGCTCAGTTGGCATTGCATATAGGATGCCAGTCTAGTGGATGCATTCTGAGAATTTTTTTTTTGCTGTAGTAGGAAGATATATTCTTCTGTTTTCTTCGGAACATCAGGACTCCAGTTTTACTATTTTCCTTTTGCGGTTTGGTTGGATGCCATAGATTCGTGCTCAGGTGCCATATTCTTAATCATGCAAATGGCATCATGGATACATTCTGAGGATATTTTATAATAAAACATGTATCTTGTATAATGTTCTAATTTTTCATTCATCAACCATGCTAATTGACTGCCTCATTGAACTTTAGAATAAGGACCATTAATTCTTTTTGTCACCATTCATTTTTAATGACATCAGACACCATTACCTTCCAATAGGGCCAAATTGTAGTTGGTGAATTTGTTTATGTTATCATGTCATCGCGCTTTGCAATGTGCTTTCAGTTTTTTTTGGGTGTTGACTTGATGTACTAATACTCCTGTTCCTTGCTTGAAAATTTCTCAGGTGGTTCGCTGTTTCTGTTTGATCGGAAAATATTGAGATACTTCAGGAAGGATGGACACAACTGGAGAAAGAAAAAGGATGGAAAGACAGTTAAAGAAGCTCATGAGAAGCTTAAAGTTAGTGCATACAGAGCTCCTATTCTTATAAAAATTTGAAGAAATTAAACATATCCTGGCTATTGCTGTGGTTTATGAAATGCTTCAAATTAGTATAATTTGTTTCTGGACATAGATTGTTTCTAGATACTGCATGATATATTATATAGAAGTAGTTAGCCAATTTTTTCCCCATACATCCAATGTTGATAGAAGTGGTCAGAAGTTCTAAGTTCTGTTTTCCTTGATGACATTCTTCTGTGACCGGAGAGGAAGTGGTTGAGATTTTCATTTCATTAACTTATAAGCTACTTAACATCGAGTCAGTTCGTGTGGTCGCTGATATTCCTCCGATTGGAAATATACAATTTTACATAAATTGGCAATATAAGATTTACATTGTTCCTAGTCATTATGAAAACTATTTTTTATAATACTAATGAAAAGGATGGAGGGAATTGCATGGTGCTGCCAAATGACTACTCCGCCCCCCCACTATCCATTCTGCCACTCGATTACTCAAGCTGAAACCGTATCCTTTTAGGTTGGCAGTGTTGATGTACTTCATTGCTATTATGCCCATGGCGAGGAGAACGAGAACTTCCAAAGACGAACATATTGGCTGCTTGAAGAGTAAGTGCTAGATCCAGTGTTATCGCTTAACTGACTATAACATAAATAAATAACTTTTGAAGTCTATTCATACATCAGGCTGATAGCTGAGATGATCCCATAATAAAAGTGAAATGATAACGGTTATTACCTGTTTTTCAGGGGTTTCATGAATATTGTTCTTGTTCACTACCTTGAAATCAAGGTATGTTTGCTTTCACACGATGGATTTGCATCTCTATTTTATGTGGAAGTTTTGTGAAGTGCCAGTTGAAAAGCTCATATTCGTTCACTATCAATGCCAATATTGCTGGCATCTACGTGTCTACTTGTAAATTTATGATAGCCATATGATCTCCTGATGGAAAAAGGAGATAACAATTGACGGGAGAAAAGTGACTGTTCCATTTATGATAACGGTCTAGAGCTGCTCATGTATATTTGCATACTGAAAGCTCTCTGCTCACTGCTGTGGTACCCTGTTCTCCAGATCACTCTCTAACTACAAAATAAATTATTTCTGGCAGTGAAAGACATTCCGTTAGGGTGCAAGAATATTCTGAATTCAGCTTTTGCTCTGATCCAAGCCTTATTTGAGAATATTTTATTTCCATATCTGATTGCTTTTCTTTTTGCAGGGTGCCAAACAAAGTTTCAATCGTGCTAAAGAAGCTGAAGAGAGTGCAGGATTATCTAATGCTGATAGTCCTGCATGTTCAAACTCTTTCGCTAGTCAGAGCCAGGTAGCCTCCCAATCTATGGATGCTGAAAGCCCAATTAGTGGACAGATTTCGGAATATGAAGATGCTGAAACAGGTCTTGCTGTTTCTCTATCTTCGTTCTGCATCATCTGTACTAAGTATACATTTAACGCTGCATGATAACCAATAAATATTTAGTGTCTCTAATGCATAATTTGCTGCAACAGATAATTCTCGAGCAAGCTCCAGATACCACCCTTTCACTGAGATGCAGCAGCCTGTGGATGGTATCATGATGAGTAACTTGTTTGGTGCTTCATCTCCAAGTGCTTCTGTAAATAATCTAGGCAAGCTTTTTACTCCACCTTCAAATGTTAAATATAAATGTCGACTTTTAGCTCATGTTTGATTTCCTGAAGCTGCAGGTTATCTTGGTGAAATGCAACCTACGGGAGCTAACTTTAACAATCATTCTGCCACTCGCAATGACATAGCTAATGTGTTCAATGAAACTGGCTCTGAGTTAGGAGGTGGTCCCAAAACTTCAATTGAGTCAGTGCTGTTGGGTCAACCATTTCCAGAATATCCAGGCGGCTTCATGGAGCCGACACTCTATTCTTCTGTTGCAACATTGGGTAACAGTCTGGACGATGGTTTGCAGACATTTATGTCTCAGGCGCTCTACACCAACAATCTCACGCAAAAGGAAGTTGATGCACTTAGTGCAGCAGGAATAACGTCCTCAAAGGTGATTTGCTATTTTCTACTCTTCCTCAATGTCTCTAAAAAAAATATATAGTTTCTGCTGCTGCTGGGTAACTTCTCTGCAAATACTCTTGTTTCTGTGACAGTTAGTTGTCAAGTCCACCTGCAGAGGTTCGAGTCCCTTAGCTCTGCAGTACTATCATAATATTGAAAGCTATAAGCACCTCCCGTTTGGAGGTCACGTAGAACATGACCCAGGAGAACTATTTACTAGTACCTTGGTTTGCCAGCCTTTTTTTCATTGAAAACACTAGGTGTTTCAACTTTTCATTGTTCAGGGACCACTACTGGTTTATTGTGTCAAATTACTCAGTAGAAAGGACTAACTTCAGCAGTGAACTTATATTCTAGACTAGATTCCTAGCTTTCTAAAATTGTCTTTAATGGTTCAACATATCAGTGCGTTGCAATCTACTCTAGTATCTTAAGAATGATGCCGTAGGGCATGGGAAGTTTACCTATTTCCATGGACTGGTATGATGTAACCCTCTATTTTCAGGCAGAGAATGATGGTTATACAGATCAAAGTGTCAGGTATCCACTTTTAAAGCAGTCATCATCAGATCTCTTTAAGATGGAGCCAGATGGTTTGAAGAAATTTGACAGCTTTTCAAGGTGGATGAACAATGAGCTTCCAGAGGTTGCTGATTTGGATATCAAGTCCAGTTCTGATGCTTTCTGGAGTACTACTGAAACCGTGAATGTTGCTGATGGATCTAGTATACTTAGTAATGAGCAGTTGGATGCATTTGTAGTCAGCCCCTCGCTTTCCCAAGACCAGCTCTTCAGTATTATTGATGTATCTCCAAGCTGGGCATACAATGGCACAAAAACCAAGGTTTGTTCCATCTTCTATTATGTTTGTGAGCTCCCATATATATGACTATGAGCGCATGCGGCGTCCAAAGCTTGCTGCACTATTAATTAGCATTGATTTTTTTCCTTACACAATGCAGGTCTTAATAACTGGTACATTCTTGGCCAAAAAAGAAGATGTGGAAAATTGCAGGTGGTCTTGTATGTTTGGAGACGCTGAAGTCTCTGCAGAAGTTTTAGTGGATGGTTCCTTGCGTTGCTATACACCAGTACACCATTCTGGACGAGTTCCATTTTATGTGACATGTTCAAATAGAGTAGCTTGTAGTGAAGTGCGAGAATTTGAGTTCCGCGATTCTGAGACTCATTATATGGATACTTCAGATCAGCATACTACTGGCATAAATGAAATGCATTTACGTATCCGCCTTGACAAGTTACTTTCCCTGGAACCAGAAGACTATGAAAAGTATGTCTTGAGTAATGGAAATAAGTCTGAGTTGATAGACACTATCAATTCATTAATGCTTGACGATAATTTGTCTAATCTGACATTGCCATCTGATAAGAAGGAATTGTCCACTGTATTGGATCAGAATCATGAAAAACAGGTTAAAGAAAAGCTGTATTATTGGCTTATCCATAAGATTCATGATGATGGAAAAGGTCCAAATGTCCTAGGCAAGGAAGGACAAGGTGCAATTCATTTGGTAGCTGCACTTGGCTATGATTGGGCTATCAAACCAATAGTTGCTGCAGGAGTAAATATAAACTTCAGGGATATTCATGGATGGACTGCACTTCACTGGGCTGCATCTTGTGGAAGGTATTTGTAAATAATTCTCTCATGTGTGTTCGTTTGTTTTTTTATCTGTCCTTCCATGCTGGACTTTATGGTATTTCTGTAATTTTAGGGAGCGGACAGTTGGTCCTCTGATAGCAAACGGAGCTGCATCTGGTGCTTTAACAGATCCAACACAGCAGTATCCATCTGGAAGAACTCCTGCTGATTTAGCATCAGAAAATGGTCACAAAGGCATTGCTGGTTTTCTTGCCGAGTTTGCTTTGACAAGTCACCTGTCAGCTCTCACACTAAAAGAATCGCAGGGTGGCAATGTGGAAGAAATATGTGGATTAACAGCAGCTGAAGATTTTGCAGAACCAAGTTCTTCTCAGCTTGCTTGTGTTGATTCTCAGGAAGAATCCTTAACAGATTCACTTGGTGCAGTTCGTAAATCAACTCAAGCCGCAGCCAGAATATTTCAAGCTTTTAGGGTGGAATCATTCCACAGAAAGAAGGTTATCGAATATGGAGATGATGACTGTGGATTGTCCGATGAACGCACACTTTCACTTGTTTCCCTTAGAAATCCGAAACTTGGACGTGGCGATTTGCATTCTGCTGCTGTTCGTATCCAAAACAAGTTTAGAGGATGGAAAGGAAGAAAAGAATTTATGATTATCCGGCAGAAAATTGTGAAGATTCAGGTAATTTCTATTTGCTAGCCTACTTTTTTGGGCCTGAAATCTCATTTAACCCTATGAAAGTTAGGTTATATTGAAGTCTTTTTACCATTTTTTACATAGTTAATTTGAGAAATCACTGTTTCTAGTCATTTGCATCAAACTAAGTCTACTCCTGTTGGATTTTTTTTCCTCGTTATGGAAATCTTTCCATGTTCCACTTCTATGGTGAAGCAAGGTTTTTCAGCCACTGGTAACTACAATTTTGTATTTGATGAAACAGCAGCCCAAAGTCAAGTATGTGGTCGTAGTAGTAGTTATTTGAGGTACACTTCTTTTGGATATTGGGCTTATCTCTTCATTGTGAAGTTCTTGATGTTTCAGTTTCAGAATGTTACATTTATTTGATGTTGATTCAGAGCCATCACATTAAATTAGGCTGTCAAGTACAGTTGTAGGCTACAAGCTGCTAAATCTCCATCCCTTGTTTCTTCCCAGTATCTAAGAATACTCTCTTGTTTATTAGGCCCATGTACGCGGACATCAGGTCAGGAAAAACTATCGAAAGGTAGTCTGGTCTGTTGGCATCGTGGAGAAAGTCATACTGAGGTGGAGGAGAAAGAGAAGGGGTCTGCGAGGTTTTCAACCTGAGAAACAACTTGAAGGTCCATCATGGCAGATCCAACCTGCAAAAGCTGAGGCTGAGGATGAATATGATTTCTTGAAGGATGGCAGGAAACAGGCTGAAGACAGGTTGCAAAGAGCACTGGCTCGTGTCCGTTCCATGAATCAGTATCCTGAAGCAAGAGACCAGTACCGCAGGCTGCAAGCCTGTGTTAACAGCCTACAAGAGTCCCAGGTCCTCCCTTTTATCTAACATAGTACGTTTCAACGAGCTTGAGTAGCGATCAATCTTACAATGTCTACCTTGTTGACGTTTGGACAGGCGATGCAGGACAGGATGCTAGCTGATTCAGCTGGCCCTGATGGGGATGATTTCATGGCTGAATTGGAGGAGCTATGCCGGGATGATGGCAAGGCCACGATGTCGACTATTTCGTGACATGGAGCTTAGATCAGTTAGGCAGTGACCTGTTCTTTACCAGACTAGATGTAAATTCTTGTTATTAAATGGTCTCTACTCACCGTTGAACACCATAAGATGATGATATAGCTAATGCATGGACTTCTATAGTTCGATTTACCTGCTTGTTGCTCCGGTTACCGTATTGTGCTCTTCTGTTGCGTCCCCGTGAATGCGGTTGGGTGTTTGCAACATTGCAGATGACCACCATCGTACTATGCAAGAAATGATATTACGCGAACGTTTGGGCGTGTTGGGATCATGGCTTTACTTTTGCCACATTTTTTTTCTGGCTGGAAGCTGAATTCCAAGCAACTAATGAAATAGGAAGTCCCGCGGGATGCAATATATTAGTAGGATAGTAATAATATTAGTATATGATTTGCATAATGTGAGATATATTAATGTATTTCAAAGCAAATTTAGGTTTAATTTGATAAATAATTGCCGTACAGATATTAACTTGGTACTTTTTTTATTTAATTTGATGTAGCGTATTCTAGTGTATGGAGTCAGACAACTGTTCCGTCGATTTAGCATCAAACATGACATCTTGCTAAAGACATGTAGTGAGTGATTATAAGACACAGTTTAATGTTTTACCAGAATCTCATAAGAAATCCACTACACACTCCTAATTGGATAACAGACCAACCTCTAGTATTTTCTATGTGGGCTGTTTGAGTTTTGAGTGTATCTAAAACAGCATCTCGTATGGGCCTGACTCTATTGAACGGGGACTGAGTGGGCCTGGCGAGAGGGAGACACTGGTGGCTGGGACGGGAACGTGCAGGCGTGCAGCGGTGCGGCAAGGGAGGCGGCGGCGCGGGTCGCACGCGCTCAAGTGCTCAACTCAAGCACATCCCAGGCCGGCGGCCCCCGTCCATCTCCATCCCCCTCCACCTCACCCGTCCTGGCGCGGGGCACGGTCGGGGACGGCGGCGCAGGGCGAGGGCGAGGACGAGGACGAGGACGCCAGGCGTTGGCGGCCTCCTCCCTCCCGCTCGGACACCGGCGGCGAGCGGAGGAGTGGCGCTGGCAATGGCTACCGTCGGGGAGCAACTGCCGGTACGTTCTGCTGCACTTGTGCTCCACCAAAAATCTTGGCCGAGCTCCGCCACTGACCATCCCCACTTGTCTCCCCAGATACGCTGCCGCCTCCTATCGCTCTCCTTCCTCCGCCGCGGCATCCACTCCTCCGCGCCAGCTTCGGCCGACGCCGCTACAGACGCCACGCTCCTGGGTCGCCTCACTCGCCTCCTCCTCCTCCACCGCTTCTCGGCCGCCGCCCGCCTCCTCTCCTCCTGGGGCCCCCTCACCCCTGCACTCCTCCACGCGGCGCTGCGCCGGGTCCGCCTCGACCCAGACGCCGCGCTGCACCTCTTCCGCCTCGCCCCTTCCCGCCCCTCCCTCCTCGCGCACGCCCAGCTGCTCCACATCCTCGCCCGCGCCCGCCGCTCCGCCGACGCCCGCGCCATCCTGGCATCCCTCCTCTCGGCGCGGCCCCCGGCCCCGCCTCTCTTTCCGCACCTCGTCGAGGTATACAAGGAGTTCTCCTTCTCCGCAGCCTCATTCGACCTGCTACTCCGTGCACTTGCCAACGCCGGCCAACTCGACGCTGCCCTCCAGGTGTTCGATGAAATGCGGACTCTCGGGTGCCGCCCTAGCATGCGGTCCTGCAACAGTATGCTCAACAGGCTAGCACAGATTGGGGACTTGACCTCTGCAGTGGCAGTGTTCGAGCAGATGCAGCGCGCAGGGACTCTGCCAGACAAGTTCACCGTGGCGATTATGGCAAAGGCTTACTGCAAGGTTAAGGGGGTGGTGCATGCATTGGAATTCGTGGAGGAGATGGCTAAGATGGGTGTGGAGGTCAACCTAGTGGCATATCATGCTGTGATGAATGGCTATTGTGAGGTGGGTCAGACCAACGATGCACGAAAGATGTTGGAGTCGCTGCCTGGGAGAGGTTTTTCACCAAATATAGTTACATATACATTGCTTGTGAAGGGATATTGTAATGAGAAGAACATGGAGGAGGCTGAGCGTGTTGTTCTGGAGATTAGGAACAATAAGCAGCTTGTGGTTGATGAGGCTGTTTATGGTGCAGTGATCAATGGCTATTGCCAAATGGGAAGAATGGAGGATGCAGCTCGATTACTGAATGAGATGATGGATGCTAAGCTCCAAGTTAATTTGTTTGTGTATAACACAATGATTAATGGATATTGCAAGTTGGGGAGAATGGTGGAAGCACATAACATTTTGCATGAAATGGAAGGTGTCGATGTGAGGCCAGATACATACAGTTACAATAGCCTAGTTGATGGGTATTGCAGAAAGGGTTTGATGAACAAGGCTTTTGAAATATGTGATACAATGTTAAGGAATGGATTCGCGGTGACAACATTAACATATAATGCACTCCTAAAAGGTTTTTGCTTGCTTGGCTCAATTGATGATGCACTTAGGCTGTGGTTTTTCATGTTGAAGAAAGGTGTTGCGCCTAATGAAATCAGCTGTAGTACCTTGCTTGATGGTCTCTTCAAGTCAGGTAAAGCTGAGAAGGCCTTAAACCTTTGGAAAGAAACCTTAGCAAGGGGATTAGCAAAAAATATAACCACATTTAACACAGTTGTCAATGGGTTGTGTAAGGTTGAGAGGATGCATGAAGCAGAAGAGCTTGTTGACAAGATGAAGGAATGGAGATGTCCTCCTGATATCATAACTTACAGAACATTAGTTAGTGGTTATTGTAAGATAGGCGACATGGATAGAGCTACTCGCATTATGAATGAAATGGAAAATTTAGGTTTTGCTCCTACAATTGAATTGTTCAATTCTTTGATAACCGGACTCTTCATAGTTAAGCAACATGGAAAGGTGAATGATATACTCTTTGAAATGAACACTAGGGGACTTTCTCCTAACACAGTCACATATGGAGCTCTGATTGCTGGATGGTGTAAAGAGGGAGATTTGCATACAGCTTATAACTTATATTTTGAAATGGTTGAGAAAGGTATGGCACCAAATCTCTTTATTTGCAGCGCTTTAGTGAGTTGTTTCTACAGGAAGGGAAAGGTTGATGAGGCAAATTTAGTGTTGCAGAATCTTGTAGGTACTGACATGATTCCAGATATCAGTGCGCCTAGACTTGAGATAGGGAAAATAGCAAATGTCATTGATACTGTAGCTGGTGGAAATCATCATTCTGCAAAAATCATGTGGAACATTGTTATTTTTGGTCTATGCAAATTGGGCAGGACTGAAGATGCTAAAAACTTGCTTGCAGATCTAAAAAGCAAGGGGTTTGTTGCTGACAATTTCACTTATTCTAGCCTCATCCATGGTTGTTCCGCTTCAGGATTTGTTGATGTAGCTTTTGATCTGAGGGATACAATGTTGAGTGCCGGCCTTACACCAAATATAATAACCTACAATTCTCTTATATATGGTCTCTGCAAATCTGGGGAGTTATCCAGGGCTGTTAATCTTTTTCAGAAGTTGCGGAGAAAGGGTATATCCCCTAATGCTATCACCTATAATACATTAATTGATAAGCATTGCAAGGATGGTTACATAACCGAGGCCTTTAAGCTAAAACAGAGAATGATAGAGGAAGGTATTCAGCCTACCGTGTTCACCTATTCTATTCTGATTAATGGTCTCTGTACTCATGGTTATATGGAAGAAGCAATCAAACTTCTTGATCAAATGATTGAGAATAATGTAGAGCCAAATTATGTCACATATTGGACACTGATTCAAGGTTATATTAGATGCAGTAACATGATAGAGATTTCAAAGATTTATGATAAGATGCATATCCGTGGACTTCTGCCCACCAATATATCTGGGGATGTAAAACATTCATGTCCTGCTGTATACAACCAGAATAGAAAAACCATGTCAGATGAAGATTCACAACCAGTGCTAGCACATTCTTAGCATGTGTACTTTTCTCTTGCAAGATGCCAGTGACATATAGTTTGTATGAGGAGGCAAATCATGGGGAATCATTTATATCTAGGGATGCTATGGTAAGTTATTTTGACCTAGAGTTCTTATCTATCTGCAAGCTTAGTGAAACTGTGTTTATATATATTCATTGCTCAGATCATATTAGATACTGTTAAAAATGTGTTTTTGACTAATCAGATATAATTCTACTCATTATCTAATTTTAAGATAAAAATTGACGAAGGAGGATCTTAGTAGCCTTATGTTATTGGGGTACTGGGTCACAATTGAAGCAGTTCTAGAAGGAGCTGATAGAAATTCCAAGTTCTGTATTAACAAAACGAAGGTAGCCAATTATCATGCGATACTTAAATCACATTTGGAGTCTTTGATTTGATGTGTTATCTAGTGTCCTTGTTTTCTTTTCAGAACATGATAGCAAAAAGTACACTAATTAAGTTCACCTTTCCAAGCGGCCGAGAAATAATAAAACCAGAGAAGGAACTAGAGCGTGCCAGGAAAGAGGAAACAAATAATAAAATTCAAAATTGCTATACGTTGATATCATTTGCCTACTTCATTTGTATAATTCTACTGGGAGTGTTGATGACCCAGTAATGCCCCCAGATCAGTCTACCAATCCTGAACATGTATGTATATCATCAAGTGAAGGTCAGATGCTGTACTTCATCATTCATAGGATCTATCAACTGATGAATTGTCAGTATTTATTTTGCTGGACCATGTGCTCAACATGCAAGTCTCATGAATCTTTTCTCAGCAATAAAATTATCTTCTGGAAAGGGACATGCAAAAAGGCATATCATGAGAAATGATTGGAACCTCCCTTAGATGAAAGTGATAATCATTTCCTGTTTTACTTCCAATATGCGGCTCTATATTTGTTTGACATGGTTATTTGTTGAGTTTAAACCCTAACAAATTTGTTTTGAACTCCCCATCCTCTTCCCTGAAAACTTTGTTCCACCGTTTCATGCTGTCTTTCTTTGTACTTAGTGTAATGATATTGTTACACGTGTTGCTGTACATTTTGCGGGAAGGGCTGTTGAATAAGCTTCTAAATATCATTGTTAGTGCAGGTCAGCGCTGGAGTGTCTTTGTAAGTGCAAAGAGACTCATTGGTGACTTCGTCCTTTTTTATCTTATATGTTCATACTTCCAGTATTCAAAACAGTTACTTCTTATCTTGTTCTGTCTCCTTCCCATCGGATAGTTTCTGTTTAGTTGATTTTTATGTGTCATTGCCTTGTCAGGAATGACAATAATCAGCTTCTGCTGGGAATTTACTGGGTAAATTGGCCATAAATTGTCATGCCATCTTCAGTCTTATCAAGTGATAGCATGCATATTGGTCCTATTGCTGCAAGTGCTCATGCTGCTTCAGCAAATAGCCGGTTTACAATTTTCTACATCCCAAGGTAGAACCTCTATAGCCATTTATTTTTCAGGTGCTTTTCCTGTCAAATGCTTTAACATTTGCTTTTGCAGGGCAAGCCCTTTAGAGTTCGTCATATAGCTTGCAAAATATGTCGAGGCTGTGTACCATACCCGTATATCTGTGGGGATGCATTCCAGGATTCTTTTTGAGGCAGAAGACAGAAGAGTCTAGCGTTATGAGGTAAGTTCAATTCTGTTTGCAACATCACCTTGTAGTTTTTACTTTTAGAGTTCATTTGCCATTTTCCTACACATTGTCTACTTTTGAGGATGAGTACATTCGCCAACAAGATCTTTGGCTTAGACCATATGCCAGTATACCTCTACACTGAATACTGAACTAGCATTTACAGTCATAAGTGGTACTAGCAGTCTAACCAGACCATATATATTCAATTCCAGATACATGGGAACAACTGCTGGAATCAGTGATTCTGATTCTGTTCGATGGCCAAATTCACTCTGGTATTCTGTTACGGTATGCTATGTTTTCTCTGCTTACTACAAACCGTTGTCAACCATATCCATTGAAAATTTTCAGTTGAAAAGGATATTACCCTGGCACTGCCTTACAGTTTGTTATCTCACAGATACCTACTCCATGGTTTTGCATGATCAAAAAATTTACATGTGAATAAATATTGGTTGGCTGGTAAGAGACAGCCAAGGGTTTCACTATGGGATCTTGAGTTCCTGACAACTTTCCCAATGTATCCATCTTTTCCACTCGTGCTTCAGCGTCCATAGCCAACAAGCTTGCCTTCTCTGCCTGGTATGAGGTGCAATTACGTTTATCTAGCTTTTGTAGATATGTTAGCTTATTAAATAATTTTGCAATATGTATTCTATCGGCTGTAACCTTTGATGTGATGTCTATATCCCTAAGTAGGCAGGACGATGACCTGGCCCTGTTTGGTGTGGCTTCTGCACGTGCTCCGGCTCTGGCACAGGAGAGCCCATGGAGCCACACCAAATGCACACAGGAGGAGGAGCGATTTCCGTCGACTATGGGAGGAGCCGGAGCCATTTTCGTCGTTGGAGGCGAAGCCACAAAATCGGGCTCTGTGGGAGCACGAGGCTCTGGCATCGGAGCACGCGTGGGTGGAGTACCTTCTTCCATGGAAGCTGTGGCAATATATAACAAGCATAGGTTTTAGTGAATTAATGAAAAACATACTTGAAATAACATGTAACAGATAAGCAATACTGAAGATAGCAAGTCTAGATCAAAGTATTATAATTAACATGTACATTTTTACCATCATGACAAGAAGTACCTACTTGTACTGCTCATGGCCAGACAAAATGTAACATAGGGTGCAAACAAGAAATAAAAGATACTTCGATTAATTCTGAATTTAACAGGCTGCAAAAGAATAAATAAGTTTTATTGTAACTCTGAATTTGATGCAATGTTGGATACTCCCCGTATTCCAATTTATAAGATGTTTTGTCTTTTTAGATACGTTACTTTTTTGTATCTATAGACATAGGTGTATATCTATTTGTTGTAATTTATAAGATGTTTTGCCTTTTTTGATACGTTATACTTTGACTCTGTATGTAGACAGTGTATATCTCAGTGAATATCAAAAGTTATGTATCTATATAGAAAACTAAAATATTTATAGTTTGGAATGGAGTGAGCAGTAAACTAAACTACCTCTGAATAAAACTCTGATTTTGTTTGGATGAAAAGGGTATTTCAGGGCAAAGCATTCCTTTTTAATCAGAAAGGGCACGGCAAGATTTGATCATTTGCAGTTTCAGTAATAATGAAACTGAACTAATAAATTTATTGAAGCCTAAATTGAGTTATTTCACAACAACTTTGCACATAATCACATCACATGCATGAAATGCCCGTCCGTCCAAGAAAATATACTCCGAGAAAGAATGCAATTACGAGTCATGTGTCAATAAAGATAGCTCATGCTTCATGAAATTTCTAATAAATACTATTCGTATTTATTACTCTAAATTAATTTATTATAGAAATACATTTCGTAACTAATCTAATAGAATTTATTTGATATCATCAATATTGATAATTTTTATCAATAATTTATTAAACTTAAAATATAAAATCATGACACTGTACTAGAATTGCATTCTTTCATGGACGGAGAGAGTACGATTCTATTACAGTAGTTTAGTATCTTAACTTCTTAAGTTTGATCAATTATAGATAAAAAATATTAATATTTAGGATATCAAATAAATATTATTATATTAATTATGAAATATATTTTTATAATAAATTAATCTAGGTTATAAATATGAATAGCATTGTCGGGTACTAAAGTATGGGGTACCTCACTTCAACGCAAAAAGAAGTAACCTCAGCGCAACCTGGCCCAAATAAGGCCAGCCGAAGCCCACGAAGGCTACGCACGTGAAGGCCCAAAGTGGCCTCACGTAAGGCCCGGCGGAACCCTCGGGCGCCAAATCTCCGATTTGCCCGAACCTCCACAGGAGGGCTCGGGACGGTGGCACCCTCGGGCGCCAAATCTCCGATTCGCCCGAGCCTCCACGAGAGGGCTCGGGACAGCGGCATCCTCGGGCGCTAAATCTCCGATTCGCTCGAGCCTCCTCATCTCCCTCGAGCGCGATCTCTCTAAGGCATCCAATGCACAATCGACGTCAGCAGGGCAATCTTGGACCGCAAGAGACCCCTCTGACCACTTTACAGGCACGGCCCCACTGACGGAACGCTGCGAGGCGACGGCACCCCGCTCGTGCACGTTCGCCGTACCAACTGCCCCATCTCCTCTGGCAGGCGATCTGACGGTCCTCCTCCTCCCACGCCGCTACAGGGACAGTCAACCGTACGGCTCCTCGGGCTGACGAGGGGATTCGCTAACTACGACGGCGACCGCCATACCCCGGCCACACGTGTGACACCAGGAAATGGGGGACGACGGTCGTCCGGCCAACCAGGGGGAATGGACGAAGTCTTACGACCGGTCTTGCCAACCCCCTGGAATGTACCTCACAAGAAGAAAGAACCACCCGAGGGAGGACGCTCCCCCCGCTTTGTCCCATCAGACCCCCGATGGCACCAAGGTTTTCCGAGCCTCGGGGGCTGTACCCAGAAGTCAACCTATCTACTCGTTGCACTATGCAAGGACGGATACGACGGTATGATGTATTGCCATGCAGCCAACCATGACCGAGCACTGTGAGGCGCCTTGGAACTCACCAACGGAACAGTGGCGGATCGGCCGAATGACTAACGCCATGCCGCCGAGGCGCCAAGACGAAGGTGTGGCTGACGATCGCCACCAGTCATCTCCCTCCCCGCCATGCCGAGTACTGTAACACAGGGTAACGCGTGTAACTCTAGCCCTTCCCTTGTAACTATAAAAGGGAGAGCAGAGGCCAGCCTTAGGAGAGATCTCGATCGCTCGCACTCACAGCCACTCAACAACGAACAACAACAACAAGCAATCTATACACACTTAGACACTCGTAAGGGACTTGGGAGCCCATCCCTCTCCCGCTCAGCTTGTAACCCCTACTATGAGCACATCAGTGCAAGGCAACACGACTCGATCCCACACTGGACGTAGGGCACTTATTGCCTGAACCAGTATAAATCTTGTGTCCCTCCTTGCACACCACCCGTAACCTCAACCGCAAAACACAAGTTTACTAGCCGGTGTTAGCACTCGCTAAAACCAGCACCGACAGTTGGCGCGCCAGGTAGGGGCCTTTGTGTGTTGACTCAGGTTACGGATGGTAGACGCCTCGATGACGCTTCTTGCTAGCGCGGTGCTCCGGTTCGGGAGTCTTGAGTTCATGGCCACCGGCCACGGGCTCGAGATGAACCTGTGCCAAACTGAGCCCCGCACCGTCATCGTCCTAACTCTGGCCCGTCAGGCGACCGGGGAAAGGACCACGGCGACGCTTCCTCCCGTCCCAGAGGATGAGGGGAACGCCGCACGCCGCGCTTCTCGGCGGACCAGGAGGAGGAGGCGCAACCGCACCAACATGCCCCTGGTCGCGGAAGGCGTGGCCAACCAGGTGCCCCCAGCAGGGGACGCCAACCCTGTGCCGTCCGCCACCCTGACACCTCCGGCGCCGGCAGCTGCACGCCCGTCAATCGCCCAAAGGCCGGGCGGGGGCGGGATCGCGGCGTCAACGGGTCTCTCTCTCCGCCCTCATGGCGGGAGGAGGACGGCGCCGCCATCTCTCTTCGGGCTCCAGAGCACTATGGACGCCCACGTCCGCGCGGTCCGCGCTCTGCTGCACGATCTGGTGGAAATACCTGTCCACCGCCTCGAGCGTCTAGATGACCTCGTGGGCGACCACGTGGCCTCCCCACCGTCTTCTCCCGGGAGCAGTCCCAGGGCGTACGGCGGGGGGAGACGGACTCCACTAACAGCCTCACTCCCCGAGAATACTCGGAGGAGTGGGATCGTCGCGGTTGGACCTCGCCGTCACGACGGGGCCTCAGCGACGACGATGACGAGTTCTGGGCGAACGTGGACTTCGCCGTCCACCTCGACGGCTCAAGGGAAGATGCCCCGAGCGTCACCACCGACTCCGACCAGTCCTACATCGACCCCACTCGGGAATTGAAACGACCTCGATTTCCACGAAGGGAAATCCACAGGCTCGAATTGTAATTCAACAGATTGCTTGGGACAATCCATGAAATTACCCATATCTCAGTTGACACCAGGATCCATACAACGGTAATTAAGTCTTACATAAACATTTATTACATCGCCACACTGGCGGAATCAACATTCAGAGAAGCTTTAGAAGATGCGGAAACGTTTCATCCTTCACGGCCAACTTGAGTGTAGCACGTGACCCTATTCCTCGCCATCGTCTTCCTCGAAGTCGTACTCATTCTCGTCACCTGACAGCAAATTTATCAGTACGATTTGTACTGGCCACGGAGCCCACCTATGCAGCATTTGCTTTGTGGAAAGTGGATGCAAGGCTATACAAGCAGACCTATAGGCTGAGGTTTCCTATGCAGCTGTAATCAATGTTTAATTAGTCAAGTTTTATCTCCAGTTAACACCATCATCCCTTTTCCCATCACCACATCTCACTTACCCACACCTCGCTCTCATTCGACAGGCCCAACTCCCTCTCGGGCCTATCTCAGCGGCACACTACCACAACGGGTACACTGCCGGAAAAATGTCATCCAGGGGGAGAAGAGAACACTCACTACACTAGTAGAAGCTTCACAGGAAAGGTCCATAGCCAACGAGTTGGCATATGTATCGATCGATCAACCGTACACTCTGCAGAGGTTTCACTACCCACAAGATTAGCCATCATAGGTGTTGCGCAACACCTAGGCAGAATTCCGGGTGCTTGCTTGCCTAGGTCGATGCCACCCTACCACTCAGCCCTGGGATATTCCGGATCTTACACCGTTATGCTGAGACTGGGAGACACAGTACCGGGCCCATCCAGTGGTACTGCGCATCTAGAACGGAACGGGAACCCATCGACCGTCTCCGCCCACCCTTATCACCTCTCAACCTAGCAGTAGTGGCACCGTCCTACCAAGTAGTCCAGCCGTCTCCCGCCCATCAGAAGCGAGTGAGTAGAAAAGGATTTCCATGAACCTGAAACTAGTCCGTCCTAGGTTTGACCAAGCAGGCATCTTCACTTAGGGGATACTCTCCCCGTGCCATCACAGCACCTCCGTCCACGGGCTTCAAACCACCAAGGCTATCCCACCCAGAACCTCCTCAACAACTTTACCCGCCACAGGTATCTCGCTTGGGGATGCCCAGGTTGCACCCCCGGCACGACTTGCCCCATGGGCTTGTCTCACATCCCACTTGGTCGACATCAACCCTTACCACGCACCCAAGACGCACGCAGCACTCTCTCCCAGTGGTTATAATTAGTTATACACCGTCCCAATTCCACCACATAGCATATAGCAAGTAGTAAGTAGTGGAAGAGTAACAGTAAATTAAGCAGCAGCTAACCTAGCAGCGGATAGCAGGGTAAAGTCTTATCAAGGCAGGGAATTCAAATATACTACCATGCAACCAATACATACATAATCATAAAGCAATAGCAACAATGTCATTTGCAATGCGTAATTAGGATCTAAAGATTTGGTGGGACGTGGCACCTTCGTAGTCGTCTCCTAGCTCCTGAAAGTACTCGTGGTCGTCTTCCTTAGTCAGATCCTCCTCCGGCTCTGAAATCGAACACGAAATAGTCGCGTCAGCGACTCCTATAGAGTATTTCAGAAAAATCCAATAAAATAAAGAGCCAAATGCACACAAACACAGTCTTAGATTGTAGATCTCATTTTTTTAAGAATTTTGATATATGGTGCGCAATTTTTGGACATCGAATGAATAAGTTATGAATTTCCGAAGATTATCCTATTTTCTGAAAATGGAAAATGGCCGATTAATCAGGGGCAGCTCGGGATTGGTCCACGTGGCGCGCGGGTCCAGTAGTGCGGCATGTGGCGCCTCATCAGAACACAGACCCGATGGTCGCCCACCAGGTGTTCGATGCTGGTTCCCAGAGAGTCGCCGGTGTCGGCGTAGCTTGGCGTAGCTCGGCGGGGCTCGGCGGAGCTCGGCGTAGCTCGGCGGAGCTCGGCGTTGGTCGGGGGTGGTTCTCAGAGGTCGGGGGTCGTCGGCGTAGCTCGGCGGTGGTCGGGCGAGCTCGGCGTTGGTCGGGGGTGGATCTCAGAGGTCGGGGGTGGTTCTCAGTGGTCGGGGGGATTCGGCGTAGCTCGGGCGAATCGGAGATTCGGGGCGCCGAGGGTGCCGCTCTCCCGAGCTCTCCCTGGGAGGCTCGGGCGAATCGGACATTTGGGCGCCGAGGGTGCCGCTCTCCCGAGCTCTCCCGGGGTGGCTCGGGCGAATCGGAGATTTGGTGCGCCGAGGGTGCTGCTCTCCCGAGCTCTTCCGGGGAGGCTCGGGCGAATCGGAGATTTGGTGCTAGCAGGGTTCCAGGGCGTCTGTTCAAGGCGGCGGTGTCTCTCCGGTGCGGCGGACGATGACTGGGTGGCGATGACCATATTTCGGCAAGACAGGGCTCGGCTTTCCCCAATTGGCGTGCTCAGGCAGTCGTCCGACCAGATGGTAGCGGGTTAGAGTCGTGGTATGGCCTCCTTGTCTCCCACGGCATACGACGGTTCTCCGACGAGGTGGAGGCGCACGTAGCCAAGGCGACAGACATGATTCGGGGCTCGGCTATCTACGCGGCGGTGCCGAGGCAGACTTGGCGAACCTTGTCGGCCTTTCTCCGCAGCGCGAGGCGACCGGGGGTACTCGGAACGGATTTTTGGCGAGGCGGAATGTGTCGGCGGCGATCATGTTTCCCCAAGAACGCACCTCTCGGTGTTCCGGGCTATGGAGGTTCGATCTTCCGCAGCTAAGCTTGTCCGAGGTGGTCGGTTTTTGTTCCTGGTCGCGGTATTGAGATGCTCCGGTCATCGGCGGCGATGTCGCTGCGACTGTGAGGTTCCGGCGGGGCTAAGGAGGTCTTCTAGGAGATGTATACGCCTTCAGGGTCTATGGCGATGGTATACCAACTACCAATTTTGGCTACCGAGATTCCCAAGGTGCTCGGTTGCAGCGGCGGCGTGTCGCCAACGATGGCGGAAGGCGGCAACGCGGCTACGACCATGTCTTGGTTCAATCGAATGCGGTCTTGTCAAATTGGTGGGGCTAGAGAGGCATACAACACTCTAGTGGCGAACTTTAGCCATGGCATGGCCTTCTTTTGGCGACGGCTCGCGGCGGCGCTCCGGCGAGGTCGCGGCGCACTCGAGCAGGGCGGACGAGGCTTCCTCTAGTGCTTAGATGCGCGTAGCTAGCTCAAGGGGTCATGGCGGTGCTCCACGACGCTCTAACCTATACGGGTGCTAGTCGGATTGCTCGGAACGGGTGATTCGGCGTCGGAACGCGTCGGTGATGAGCGCGCTCCGCCGAGAACGTGTCGTGCTGCGTTCTCGGTCTAGCAAGCTTGTAGTCCGGGGGTTTCGGCCGGTCGCATGAGTGCATGGTGCAGGTGATCTTCCTGAGCCGGTAAAGGCTCGTGCCTGCGCGTCCCGTGGGCGGAACGCCATGGCAAAAGCAGGGCGAGGTTCGGACATGGCGTGCGATGGCTCACCGTGGTGTCGGTGAAGCTAGGATGGCGGTGCAGTGGCGAGTTGGAGCCGTGCGGAGCGATCGCAGTGCCGTGCCGCTCCTCGTCCGCAGCTCGGGCTTCTCCTCCGTGCCCGGCTCCGGCGTGCTCCGCGGCGGCGGCGCTCCGGCAGCTTCTCCTCCTCTGCTCCGCCCTTCTCCTACGCTCTCTCTCTCTCTCGGTGTGGTGCAGTGTGCCGGTCTGTGCCGCGGTGGCGGCGAGGGGAAATGAGGGTAGGACTTCGGGGTGAGCTCCTTGGCCAGCTCCAATGGCGAACGGTCCTGATCGCGCTCGACCGATCGAAGGGCCGTGGCTCGAGTGGATCTAGGGCTCCGGATGGGCGCGGGTTGGCTTGGCGGCCAAGAAAGGAGGGGACAGGAGGGGGACAGCGGGGTCAGGGCTCTGCCATGCGTGGCGCTGTCGGTCACGCCATTTGCGTGACCCGGTGGCGTCGTCTTCGTGTGGAAGAGAAACAGTGGAAGGGGAAGACGGCTGACATGCGGGCCCCGGGTTGGCAGCGAGCGCGTGCGTGCCGGTCGCGCGCGCGTTGCCGGGCCGCAACGTGGGCCGACATGCTGGCTTCCGTTCTTCCTCTCTTCTCTTTTCTTTTTCCTTTTCTATTTTCACTTAAGTGTATAAATACATATATTACCCATTTTAAATATTGAGTAAATACAAACATAAATTGCAATAAATCCCAAATGTGATGCATAGGCTATTATTCTATGTGAATGGAATTAAAATGCAAGCTATACTCCTTTATTTACCAAATTCATAATGAAACCTATATGCTTGCACAAGAAAAATGGGTTTTCATAATAAATAAATGAAAAATTTTAATTGGTTGGGATTTTTAGGTTGTGTAGGTTTTTAGGGTTGTTACAGTCCTCCCCCCTCATTAGGATCTTGACCTCGAGATTCAGAGATAACGTACCCATCGAAGAGGTAAAGAAACATAATCCGCAAGTCCGATTCTTTCCCCACGTAGCTTCCCTTTCAGTGTGATTGCTCCATTGTACCTTGCACATCGGAATAGTCTTGTTCCGCGTCTCCTTGGTATCCCGTGCCAAGATCTTGATCGGATGTTCCTTGTATTCAAGTGTGTCTTGCAGGTCTAATGCATCCGTAGGAACTTGCTCCTCGGGAAGCTTCAGACACTTTCTTAATTGCGAGACATGGAACACGGGGTGTACTCCAGATAATTCCTCCGATAGTTCCAGCTTGTAAGCAAGCTTTCCAACCCTTTTACAGATCTTGTATGGCCCAACATATCTTGGTGCCAATTTCCCTTTTACGTGGAATCTGACAGTGCCACGAAGCGGAGATACCTTGAGGTAGACATAATCCCCAACCTTGAACTCAAGCTCTCTACGTCTTCTATCTGCATAGCTCTTTTGCCTACTTTGTGCAATCCTCAAATTCTCTCTTACTTGGGCAACACCTTCTTCTGCTTCTACAATCTTAGCAGGACCGAAGAATGTCCTCTCACCTGGTTCTGACCACATTAGCGGGGTTCTGCACGGTCTTCCATACAACGCTTCAAATGGAGACATCTTAATGCTCGTCTGGTAACCGTTGTTGTATGAGAACTCGGCGTGGGGTAGACAGCTCTCCCATCCTTCCTTGTACCTCAATACGCAAGCATGTAACATGTCCTCAAGAATCTGGTTCACTCTTTCTGTTTGCCCGTCTGTTTGCGGGTGGTATGCTGTGCTGTAGTCGAGCTTGGTCCCGATGGACTTGTGCAAGGATTTCCAGAACTGTGATACGAACTGTGAGCCTCGGTCAGATATAATACTCAGAGGTGCCCCATGTAACTTCAAAATGTTTGATACGTACAGATCTACCAGCTTTTCAGCTCTATACTTCCTTTTGACCGGTATAAAATGTGCAA
>JAHLJS010000001.1:103581589-103695674 GCA_038502445.1 Eremochloa ophiuroides | reverse complement strand
TATTTGCAACACAAATAAATCATTACCAAGCTTCTTAGTGAAGAGAGTAGTATCAACCTTTCCCATTTTGAACCCTTTTGAGAGCAAGAAATCTCTCAATCTCTCATACCATGCTCTAGGTGCTTGCTTCAAACCATACAATGCCTTTCTTAGCTTGTACACATGGTTGGGTTTCTTCACATCTTCAAATCCGGGAGGTTGTTCCACATAAACCAACTCATTGATGTACCCATTTAGAAATGCACTCTTGACATCCATTTGATATAACTTGATGTTATGGGCACAAGCATAGGCTAATAAGATTCTAATGGCCTCCAATCTAGCAACCGGTGCATAGGTTTCTCCAAAATCAAGACCTTCAACTTGAGTATAACCTTGTGCAACCAATCTAGCTTTGTTCCTTATTACTATGCCATCTTGATCTTGCTTGTTTCTAAAGACCCATTTGGTTCCTATCACATTGTGTTTCTTTGGTCTTTCCACTAGTTCCCAAACTTGATTTCTTGTGAAATTGTTGAGCTCTTCATGCATAGCATTAACCCAATCAACATCTTTCAATGCGTCCTCAATCTTGGTTGGCTCTATGGTTGACACAAATGAGAAATGCTCACAAATTTGAGCTAGTCTTGCTCTAGTTTGAACTCCACTTTGAATACCACCAATGATTTGATCCAAAGGATGATCCCTTGCAATAGAGACCGGTTGGAGAATAGGAACTTGATCATTGGATTGAGATGAACTAGCTTGTTGATCTTGCACTTGAGATTGATCTTGTGAGTCACTTGCACTTGCTTCATTTTCAACTTGCATACTAGTATGAATTGCACCATCATCTTCATCTTCATTGACTTGCCTTGGCCTAATATCACCAATATCCATATTTTTCATTGCATTTGCCAAGTCATTGCCTCTCACGTCACTAAGATTTTCAACTTCATCTTGAGAGCCTTGTGTTTCATCAAATTCAACATCATGTACCTCCTCAAGAGTACCACTAGCCAAATTCCAAACTCTATATGCCTTGCTTGTGGTTGAATAGCCAAGTAAGAAACCTTCATCACATTTCTTTTCAAACTTGCTCAATCTTGTGCCTTTCTTGAGAATGTAGCATTTGCAACCAAAAACCCGAAAATATGCAATGTTGGGCTTTCTACCATTCAATAGCTCATAAGGAGTCTTTGCAAGCATACCATGGCAATATAAACAGTTTATGTAGTAGCAAGCGGTGTTGATTGCTTCGGCCCAAAAAGAATGACTAACATTGTATTCACTTAGCATTGATCTTGCCATATCTATCAAGGTTCTATTCTTCCTTTCAACAATGCCATTTGATTGTGGTGTATACTTGGGTGAGAATTGATGTCCAATACCATACTCATCACACAATTCATCAATCTTGGTGTTCTTGAATTCACTACCATTGTCACTTCTAACTTTCTTGATGGTTGTTTCAAACTCATTTTGGCTTCTCTTGACAAAAGATTTGAATAGATCATACACTTCACTCTTGTCAACTAGAAAGAATACCCATGTGTATCTAGTATAGTCATCCACAATCACAAATCCATACTTACTTCCACCAATGCTAGTATATGTAGTTGGTCCAAACAAGTCCATATGCAAGAGCTCAAAAGCTTTACTAGTACTCATCATGCTCTTCTTAGGATGTGTATTTCCAACTTGTTTACCGGCTTGACATGAACTACAAAGCTTATCTTTCTCAAAAGTGACATCTTTCAAGCCTCTAACTA
Source organism: Eremochloa ophiuroides (assembly GCA_038502445.1). Lineage (NCBI taxonomy): Eukaryota > Viridiplantae > Streptophyta > Magnoliopsida > Poales > Poaceae > Eremochloa > Eremochloa ophiuroides. The sequence goes on along the minus strand of JAHLJS010000001.1, from coordinate 103,693,923 downwards.
GATCATGCTTCACTAGTTTGTTCAATTGTTTCATTCCAACATGACCAAGCCTTCTATGCCATAACCAACCCAAACTTGACTTAGTGATCAAACAAGTTGACAATTGAGTTTCACTAGCATTGAAATCCACTAGATATAGGTTGTCATATCTAAACCCTTTGAATATCAAATTTGACCCATCAACACTAACAATTTCAACATCATCAACCCCAAATATGCACTTGAAACCAAGATCACAAAGTTGTGCAACCGAGAGTAAATTGAAATTCAAGCTTTCAACTAGCAACACATTTGAGATAGACATATCATTGGAGATAGCAATTTTACCAAGTCCTCTCACTTTCCCTTTCTTGTTGTCACCAAATGTGATTGCATCATAGCCACTATTTGCACTTGTGTTGAGAGAGCCAAACATACTAGAATCACCCGTCATATATTGAGTGCATCCACTATCAAGCACCCAATGCCTCCCTCCGGCTTTGTAATTGACCTACAAAAAGAGATCAATTCCTTTTAGGTACCCAAACTTGCTTGGGTCCTTGAAGGTTAGTGACTAAGCTCTTTGGTACCCAAATGGTCTTCTTCTTTGGACCCAACATGGATGTACCAACAAACTTAGCCTTCACACCATTTGAGCCCTTTGTGAGAACGTAGCAAGAATCAAACTTAATTGAGGATACATAAGCATTGGATTTCTTGTTTTTGCAATCTTGCTCTAAGTGACCAACTTGCTTGCATTTTGTGCAATACCGGCCATTTCTCTTCACAAAACAAGTCTTGTGAGGAGCAAAGGCGGTTTTGCCTTTCTTGGGGATATAGCCCAATCCCTCTTTGTGGAGAGATGCCCTTTGGCTACCCAAGCACATAAGCAAGCGGTCCTCACCACCATAAGCCTTAGCTAAGGAGTGATTGAGCTTTTTAACCTCCTCCTTTAGGTTCTTGTTCTCAACTACTAGTGAAGGGTCACTAGTGGGTGAGGTAGTAGTGGAAGTGCTACAAGAAGGGTTAGTGGTAACAACAATAGGTTCACAAGATATGTCACATGTTACACCTATGTTGCAAGTTTTAGTTTCTTTATTTTGCACTTGTTGTTGCAAGTCTTCATTTTGCTCAACTAGAGAAGAATGAGCTTCATCAAGCTTAGTGTGAACCTTTTGGAGCTTCTTATGGTCTTCCTTTAGACTCTCATAAGATGCTCTAAGTTCCTCAAGTTCTTGCTCAATGGATTGTTTATCCTTGCGCAAGCCCTTGCATTCCTTTCTAAGTTTATCAAAATGAATACGTGCATCATCAAGCATTTCAATTAATTCTTCTTTTGTTAGGTCATCATCACTATCATCATCACTAGATTCGGTGTCGGATGATACCTTAGAGCCCTTAGCCATGAAGCAAGAAGGAGTGTCGAAGATGGAAGGCTTGTCATAAATGGCAATGCTTGCATGTGCCTTCCTCTTGCTCTTCTTATCATCATCACTCTCTTCATCACTTGAGGAGGCATCACTATCCCATGTCACCACATGAGAATAGTTCTTCTTCTTCTTGTATGAAGATTCCTTCTTCTCTTTCTTCTCCTTCTTCTCATGTTTGTTCTTCTTTTTGCCCTTGTGATCATCTTCACTTGAGTGTGGGCAATCGGCTACCAAGTGATCTTTGCTTCCACAATTGAAGCATCTTCTTGGGCCATCAAATCTTCTTGCATTCTTCTTTCTTCTTGCCCGGTAGCCCTTCTTCTTCATGAACTTGCCAAATCTTCTTACTAGAAGGGCCATTTCTTCATCACTTTCACTTGTGCTAGAGGGATCTTCACTTGACTCTTCTTTGGCCTTGCTCTTGCCCTTTGATGAGGATGTGGCTTTGAATGCCACACTCTTCTTCTTCTCATCTTTGGAGTCTTCATCTTTTTCTTTCTTCTTCTTATTGATCAACTCTTCTTTATCATCATCATCTCTATAAGCATCATCGGTCATCACCTCCGCTAGCACTTGATTTGGAGTCAATTCACTCAATGTTGTCTTCACCAAGACCGTGATCAATGTGGCAAACCGCTTGGGCAAGCTCTTCAAGAACTTCATGGAGAAGTCACTATCCTTCACCTCTTCATCCACGGCCTTGAGATCATTCACAATGACTTGCAATCTATGGAACATCTCCGGCACGGTTTCATCATCCTTCATCTTGAAGCTTGCAAACTTGTCCTTCAAGATGTATGCTTTGGCGGCCTTTACACCCTTGGTGCCCTCATATGATTCCTCAAGCTTCTTCCAAGCTTCATGAGCACTCTCAATGTTCTTGATTTGCTCAAACACTTTTTCATCTACGGCCTCATGAATAGCACAAACCGCAATGTCATTGAGTTGAAGCAATCTTTCTTCGGCGGTTGTGGGGTTTGCCGCATCGGCAATTTCAATCTTGGTCTCCACAACCCTCCAAACCTCTCTATTGATTGACTTGATGTGTGAGGTCATCTTGCTCTTCCAATATGCATAATTTGTGCCATCAAATTGGGGTGGCTTCTTGGTGTTGTTGATGTGAATATTGAGTTGAGCCATTTTTACACCGTAGGTTGTTAAGCCTCAAATCAACGGTGCCTCGGCTCCGATACCACTTGAAAGGTCCTAAATGGCTAGAGGGGGGGTGAATAGCCTATAAAAATCTACAAACAACACTTCACAAGCCGATTAGTAACAATAGCAAGCTTTGCAAAGCACTAGCTCTAAACTACACTATGCAAGCCAACTAGACAAGTATACTACACTATGATCTCTAGTTCACACTCAAAGACTATGTTACTATTTTACACTACTCTTAAGTGAGCAACTAACTAACAAGCTACACAAGAGAGAAATACACAAATGTAAAGAGTAAAGGTGATTTCAATACCGCCGGTGAAGAGATGATATGAAGTCCAATATAACCAATCAAACACATATAAGGGAAATCCTCGGTAGAGAGATGACACAAGATTTTTTACCGAGGTTCACTTGCTTGCCGGCAAGTTAGTCCTCGTTGTAGCGATACACCCACTTGGAGGTTCACGCGCTAATTGGCATCACACGCCAAACCCTTCTCAAGGGTGCCGCACAACCAACACAAGATGGGGATCCACCAAGCTACGAGCAATCCACTAAAGATGCCTTTCGCGATCTCCCGCGGGGATAGGCTCAAGAACCCCTCACAACTTCACCGATCGGAGGCGGAGACAATCACCAACTCCCCTCAACGATCCTCGCAGCTCCAAGCCGTCTAGGAGTCGGCAAACTCCAAGAGTAACAAGAGAAACCGCTGCGAATCACCACTACCAAGTGCCTCTAGATGATCTCAATCAATGCAATGCACTTGATGCTCTCCAAACTCACCAAATGATGAACACAATCAAGTAGGATGAGTGAGAGTGGAGTGGGAAGGCTCACAAGTATGTTATGATGTTTAGGAGTGCCAAGAGGTGCTCCCCAAACCGGCCAAGTCGCTATTTATAAGCCACACACAAAGAACTAGCCGTTTAGAGTTCACTGCGTACCGTCGGACTGTCCGACGGCCCGAGCGTCGGACTAATCCGCACGGTCCGACGCCTCGGATGAACGCCACGTGTCACTAGCCGTTTGAAGTCGAACGTTGGATCACAACGGCTATTTCCTCGCGCCAAAACGAACCGTCGGACGGTGGGTCGTCGGACTAACACCCGCGGTCCGACGCCCACTGCCACTGCACCGTCGGACTGAAATTACACAGCGCGTCGGACTAACGAACGCGGCCGTCCGACGCTTCCAGAGAGGTCCCCGAGCCCTGAAAACCGTCGGACGTTGGTCCGACGCTCACCGTCGGACTAACGCCGAGAGTCCGACGCTCTCAGAGCTCGCCACGTGTTATCTCTCGCACAATCTGCACCGTCGGACTCTTCGGCTAATGGTCCGACGCTCAGAGACTAAGCGTCCGACGCTCACAGCAGTGTTAGCCGTCGGACCGAAGACATTGGTCCGACGCTCTGAGACTCTACGGTCCGACGCTCTGTTTTCTCAGGATTTTCACTCAAACCTTTCACCCTTTGATCCCATGTGCTAACACCAATTGTTCTACACCTTGTGCACATGTGTTAGCCTTTTCAAAAGAGTTTTCCACGGGTCAAGTTAGTGTCACTAGCATCTATATGCGTATGCAATGATCATGAACACCTAGTGGCACTTGATAACCGTATTTCATCAACGATTTCGCCCCTCTTGATAGTACGGCTATCTATCCTAAATGTGATCACTCCCTCTATGGAGTCTTGATCACCAAAACCAAAAGAGCTCCTATTGGTTATACCTTTGCCTTGAGCTCCCGGTTTCTTATCAACTTCCTTCTCATCTCTTGATGGACCTTGTGGACACATATGATGATGGACTTATACCATTTGCATGGATGCCGTCAATAGGGCTTTCTCCTTTGTTGATGGACTTACACCATTTTCATGGACGCCGTCATTGCCCTTCACTTGTGACTTCCACCGACCCGGTCCTTTGCTCCATCTTGCCATTTGCTAATCAATTCTCATGAAACACTTAGAGCAATCGTTAGCAAACTAGGTTTCATCAATTACCCAAAACCAAACATGGGCTTTCACCCCCGGCGGGCCTCGACGGCAGGGATGCCGTCGGGCCCAACGTGTGCAGCGCCTGGCACGCTACCGGTCCGGGCGCATGTAGGGCGTGAAGGAGGCCGCGCTCTGGGCCTGCCAAGCGTCGCACTGCACCGGCACCCTAGATAGGGCTTGGCCGCGCCGTGCCCATGGTAACGCGGAGAAGCATCGGACAGCCGAAGCCGAGAAGAGGGAGGGGTGGAGGGCGCGGCGCCGGTAGAGGCGGAGCGCGCCGCGATTCGGTGGTGGCAACGGCGAGCGACGGTGAGGACGGGCTGTATAGAGTTGGTACGGTGAGCTAGAAAGATCGAAAGGGAGGCAACGAAGCCATGGCTAGAAAGATCGGAGTGCAGGCCATGGATCGTAAAACACGTGCGACATCGTGCGGCCAGCAAAAGAGGACGACGTGGCTCACCAAGGGGTGTATTTTGGTATACAGGAATAAAGGTTTAGGTAGATTTGTACATGGAGCCAGCGGTTTAGCTACGAAGGATCCATTGGTTGGTGAATGTTTTTAGCTGTTTCAAGGGTTATTACTTGGCCAGAAAGTAGGTCTGGTTTCATGGGCTGATCGAGCTTAACGATAGCATTGGAACTGAAGCATCTGATCTCTCGACGCTGCTTGTGGCCGTACAGGTCAGTGCGGCCATTAGTGCTACGCACATGATATGAGTGCTTCTTGGCCATCAGCAGGACACCGACGGCTTCCTAACAAACCGCTAGCACAGTAATAGTGTTCGAACCTTTTTCTTTTCTTTCGATAGAAAAAACATCATTAATTTCTGTACTAGAAGAGCTACGAGTACGAGTCACGGAAAATTGATGGAGACAGGTTGTGCGAAGTGAAAGGTGATGGAAATACGGAACGCGGCCTGAGCATGAGATGCCACACCCACAATAAACCTGTGCTCGCGATGCCTTGACCTGTTTAATGGCAGCATGGTGATGGACGATGATGGCCTGGATGGCTGGATGGCTTGTTTTGTTGTGACGGATGGTGAAGGACTGAAGGGTACTGTGTATGCTTAACTGCTGACAGCGGCGAATCTTAAAGACCCCTCTGGCTCTAGAGACATGCTCTGCAACCAGCCAACCGAGGTGATTAGAGCACGGCCGCCGGCGGCTGCAGATTGGACGTACAGAGTACACAGGAGCATACCGGTAGTAGCATATTCGACGAGCAAGTTGAAGTTGGTACATCATCGTTTCCAGGCTCGAAATGACAGTTTCACATGGGGTCGACTTGGACTCCACGGCGATCACCATTCATGGTCATGGAGCCTTTCAACCGCCCTACTTAAATGCAGCGCAGCAATGAGCAATGGCATGCACGAGCACGACCAGTCGACCATAACCATTCGATGGGAAAGGGATATGCAATGCAAGAAAAAGGTAGCAGACTCCAGACGAGAAGAAACAGTGCGAAGCAGATTTGCCACTGGTGCTGCGCTGGTTGGGTGGTGCTTGGACGCTAGCTGTACCACCGTACCAGTGCTCTACGCTACGCCGCTGGTGGTGGCGGCCTGGCGGGGCCCGGGCCCGGGCCCAGGCCCAGTCCATAGTTCTGGAGGGCGCATTTCTACTGCTGCTACTAAACTTTTGTACTGTTGCAGTCAGTTGCATGATAATTGATGAGAAATCAAGTCGGGCAATGTCGCACTGGAGTACGTGGATTGCCAGATTGGATTTTTGCACTCATACTACTCAAAAAGGGTGAGTGAGGGCTCGAAATCAAATGCTTTGTTAACGAAGCTGTGATTGTGGACCAGGAGTAGTTTCCGTAACAGCCTGCCACCCCAGGCCCCACAGCGTGAGCGAGCAGCCAAAACACGTTTCGTGCTTGAGGAGGGTCCTCCTTGGCTTCCATTCCACGAACAGTTAGCACGCACGCTGCACGCGGTCCTCCACTCCGTCTGTCCCGGAGGAGGAGGTGGAGGAAAAAAAATTCCGCGTGCGTGATCCGGAGAGAGCCGGCCGGCATGGTCGCTGCTTACCGGTGGGCCGGCGACCACTGGGCTGGCCCTGGCGCGTGCGGGGTGTGGAGACGGACCACGGACGGCCCGGGGGCCCTTTCCCCACCTGCCCCGAGGGCGCGCGGGGCTGACCGGCCCAGCGGCTCCCCACGTGGCATTGGTTAGGCAGGCTGCTGCCCTGCCGCCGGCGCCGGGTGCCGTAGCGTCTAGCGTAGCGCCGGCGCGCGCTGGTCGCTTTTGGATCGGAGTGCGCGATTAGGCAGCGGCGGGGAAGTGCCGCTCCGGGGAAGCGTGTTCCCCGTGATCACTGCCTGGAGAGCCTTGCGTTGTGGTGCACCGCATTTTTTATTTTCTCTTTTCTTTTCGTCTCGTCGCATGACGACTCTAGCTGTTGCTGCTGTCACGTCTTCTTCGAGGGCGGGCGGGATCAACTTGGGTTCTCGCTTTGCCTTTGAAGGAAGAAGAAGAAGATGATGATGATGATGCGACGGGCAGGCACGACTAGTCCACGCCACACGCCTAGTACATGCTTACTGTAGCTGTCAGGCAGAGAATGAAGGAGAGAGAGGGTCAATTACGTACGCCCATGATGGGTTCATCTCTATTTTATTAGCTTCCATACTTAAAGATACAGTTAGCTGATTAGCTCAACCAGAATATACCTAATAGATTCGCCCGTGGATAAATTAACGTAACTACCATGGGCCAGTCTTACTCTAGCTCTACTAATAATATGTGATTACGTACGACAACATAAACACGTTACTCATCATGTTTCTTATGATAGCGTGCCCGCAAAAAAAACAAGGCTTTACCGGCCCGTGTTGAGACTTGAGACTTTGAGAGCCAGATATGATAATTTTAGCAATCACCTATGATGGGTTCAAACCATAGTTTCAAATAGCCGGCTATAACCCTACTATGACCTCGATATAGCCTTTTGAGCATGTTGCCGCTAAATGAATTTACGTATAAATTCTCGCTATACCCTCATTTTAGTCCGCTATAACCGTGCTATAGCTTGTTGTGGAGGGTCTCCGCTATTTGCTGTAGCCCGCTATTTAAAACATTGGTTCAAACACTTATGTGGCCGTAAAAACTAGAGCGTGCATATATAAGCAGTTGTAAAGTTATCTATATAATACATCGTGCTTGAGAACAAAAAAAGCATAAATACAATTACCTATACGTTGGTACTTTCGATTATCCACGGAACAAAGTCAATATATGTCTTTAATGTCTTGTGAATCCCCGCGCCGATTCCTATGAATTTATTTACGACATGAGCAAGGGCTGCAAGGCTAATAAAAGAAATGGTATGATGCCGCTATGGCCTGCTGCTGTAAAATTCTCTGCAGTCTATGAGTCCACTCAGACTCACTCGTCGCTCTCAAAAAGATGTCTAAACGTTTTACAGCCTTCTCATCCTCTCTCTCGTCAACCTCAGCATATGTGTTATTATGCTTGCTCTCACTATCTCTAGATAGTCTATTCGTTATGAACGTCTTATTATAGCAAATCCTCTATCCGTCTAAAAAAATATACAGGATTCCAAAAATAATTTACGTTCAATCAAATTTTTAGTAAATATTATTCATATTTATAACTCTAAATTAATTTATCATAAAATTACATTTCATAATTAATCTAAAGGATATTTATTTAATATTAATATTTTAATAGATTTATAAATGATCGAATTTAAGATACTGAACCATGCTACAATTGATGGACGGAGGGGGTAGAAGATGATTTTGTAGATAACTCTTGTTTATAATTGTAGTGTTTTACAGTTTTAGGTCAGAATTATCTAAAAAATGTCATGCCAAGTACAGATTGCTTGCAATTTACGAAGACAAGGTCCATCGTGAAAGCGAGGGTTTCCAGCAAATCTACAAAATTCTGAAATGAAAACGCGATGTCAACACGTGTAGTTGGCAGTTGTCGACGGACCCGCCCTGAAACCCCACGATGATCCTGACCGAATGAACGGAACGGACGGACGTGTGGCGTGCGTTTGGTTTTCTCTTCTCGGCCAAAGCTGCTTGACACGTGGCCTAATAACTTCATTAACTGCTGACAGCGCCCTGCTGATCCACTGGCTGGCCCGGAGCGGGCCCCACATGTCTGCCTGCCAGACCCCACCTCCGCCCACGCCATAAAAATAGACCGCGTCCATGTCGCGGCGCAGAGCCAGCCAGCCTACTCGCAGTCGCACAGAGCCACGGCAGCAGCAGCAGCAGGCGAAACGAGCCAGGGGGGAAGGGAAGGGAAGGGAAACCGAGGAAGGCGGCGGCGGCGGCAGCGCAGGGCGCACGCGCTTCTCGTTTTCGCGTCCCCTGGGCCTGGGGAAGGAGGAGGGAGGGGGACCGGAGGCACGGCTTCGAGAAAGGTCTGTAAGGTCCAGGCGGCGTGAGGCTGGCGGCCGAGGGTCCGGGCGGCATGGGGAGGGACGAGCTGCTACGGCGGAGCCTCGTGGCGCTGGCGGCGGCCGTGGTGCTCACGGGGCTGGCCACGGCGTCGCTGCGCAAGGCGGCGGCCACGTACGGCTTCGGCATCCTCGCCATCGCCGGCGTGCTGCTCCCGGATTGGGAGTTCTTCGACCGCGACTACTCCGAGTGGCTCACCCCGATGCCCGCCTCCCGCCGCACGGCCGCGGCCGCGGCCGCCGACCGGGAGCACGACGTCTGGAAGTAAGACTCCGCACCCTTTCCCTCCCTCCCTCCCCCCCCTGTTCTGTGATCTTTCGCCACGCTCTGTACGTCTATGGAATTTATATGCTCGCTCGTAGGTTTCTGAAAAGTAGTAAAATTGTGGTCGTTCTCTTTTGGGGCTACTCCGTATATAAGATCTTGCTTTATTTGGAATCGAGTCGAGGTACGAATCTACATGTTGCATCTTTGATTTCAGAAAGGTTCTTGCTCGTTAAAGCACCTGACAATTGACACTGAGACTTCAAGCCACTTCATCCCCTCTCCAGGATTCAACTTCTTTGACAAAACTCGTGGTTTTGATTTGTCCGGAAGAGAGTTCTAATGCACGCTTGCCAGACAATAGTTAGGCATGGCTCTGCTTCATATTCTGATTTTTCTGGTAAAAAGATGCATGTTGTTTTAAACAAAAATCTAGTAGATCGGTGAGGCACTCAGATTCGTTCCTGTTCCTGTTCCTGTCGATTCGACACAATAATGGATCGAATGCATGTCGATCTCTGTTTGGTCCAGAATATCATCGTTTTAATTCCTGATCTATAATCATAGCAATTGATGGGCCCTGAAGATACAATATGATCACGGAAACAAAGCAAATGGCTTGAATGATATTTAGAAGAAAAAAAAAATTGTCTCCCAGCAGCAGTGCCATTTGCGATAACTTGTTTAGTTGCAGAATAATAGGGTCGCTGGCTGGTGGTCCGCCTGCTTTTAAAGCTGCTATCGATAGCATAGGTTCAGCGGCTTTTTTTTTTTTGTTTGCTACAGCACCTGGAGGCTGGTTTATGGTTGTGTGTCTACCAGTCTAGGAAACTTTTAGAAGTCAAAATTATGTGGATGTACAAGTTTTTGTCATTGATTTGTGCTGTTGGTGTTTTAAGTAGTGGATTAGGTTTGTAGTTGGACTGTTAGCAGCTGAAATATCGCCTTCGGCACTATTTTCGTGTCTTTGGATGTATACATTTCTACTTGTTGGTTACCAGATTGTTGCTATTACATATAGAAAGGTGGAACAAGTCGCTTCTTTTGACCCGGAAAAAACTAGATGATTTGTCCATAGGAGACCTAACTATCTTATGTTTTATTTTAGTATAAAAAAGCTCAAAATAAAAGGCGTTTTTAAGTAATGGGTAAAAAAAAAAATGGCTTCAGACCTCTTCAGGGAAGATGCAGCAGTCCACACTTTACAAGATACCTACCCTCAGCTCACACTCTTGAGTTTAGAAATGAAAGGTGACTGTTACTTTCGTGCTGCTGATTGATTGGGCAATAAGCAAGCATAAGATAACAGGTTTTAGCATAAGGTGTAATTGTAATCACCATTGAGAGATGCAAATTGATCGTCAGCCCTTGCAATAACTTCTTTACTTACAACGTAGCTAAGGGCATGTTGGATACACATGGCTAGTTACTAGCTGGGGCAAAAAATTAGCCCAAATTAGTTATGGTTGGCTGACTACTAGTTGAAGACTTAGCTAAAATATTACCCCATATATTAGCTCTCCTGTTTGGATGCACTACAGTTAATTTTGGCCAACTTTTAGGTAGCTAGCAATTAGCTGTTGTATCCAAACATGGCCTGAATCAGAGCATAGTTGGGTACATTCATGAATTCTCTAGACTATTTTTTCTTAATAGCTGAGCATAGTTTTTTTAGTCCTATGCTTGTTACTTATCAGACATTCGGACCCGCACCTCTTACAGCATTGTACTTAGCACCCAAGATAAATGATGATATGATAAAGATTTTTGAGTGTGGGTGTTCTGATTGTATTTCAGCTTGACCTCAATTTAGTTGTTCTGCTTGCTCGTATCTTTAAACATCTGACGAATTCACTAACAAAATGAACCACCATTGTCCAGATGTTTACATAAGTTGTTGTTTTATCTTTTTATTAGTCAGCGAGCAGTAAAGTGAAGGGCAGTGTATGGTGCAGTGAGTGAGACCATATCTAACCTTTTTAATATGTGGTGATGGATGCAAATAAAACAACCCTTCCTTTGTAAACTTAACATAAAATACTAAACTGGCAGCCATTTTCGTTCACTACTTTTATGTTGTTGAAAACAAGTGTATGGACAATAAGCATGTCTGTGTCCCTGCTGTTATACAGATGATTGCCACTGTTTGGCTTCATAAGTTCCACTTGGTGCCTAACAGTCTAGTTCATGTGTTGACAATAACTATAGTATTCTACGATGTCCTTGACTCTGTCTGCAAGGCTTTGCTAGTTCTAAATTTGTAGTATCTTTGGTTCAGACCTATAGAGGTAACATTATTTCTGTCGTTGGAGTAGGCTTTGTTAGCTCATGAAAATCTGATGATAGTCTCTGAGGCTGGTTGGTGCTTAGGTTTGTGATTTAATCAAGGAAAACTCGTTGAAAATTTCAGCCATGGTTTGGCTACACTAACATGGACTTTTATATCACGAGGTTGTTGAGCTTTCACCTAATTATGGCATCAGAGTTTGATAGGTATATTTTAGAAACGTCTGTGGGACATAGTTCCCATCAGTTTCAAACAACTGCAAATTGTGAGTGACCGCGTTTATTGAAAATAACACCTTGACTCTTTCATCATGCTTTGTGTTAACTTATTATATCGAGAAAACTAGACCTACCAGCTTTCTTGATGCCATCAAGAAGAATATTTTGCTCTGATAAAGTATGGAATAATAATCATCCCTAATGGCGGCCGTGCAGGCAATAACCGTAGAATGCGATTCCTTCGCCTTGCCTATTCCCAGCATTCTTTCTCAGTGTTACTACATTCAGTATGCGGGAAACTAAAACAGCAACTTCTAGTTCTGCTTCTGATGCAGCTCCCAATTTCACTTTGATATTAATCCACCACTAACAACCTCCATGCCCTGTTTTTTTGCCTCCTACAGATTCAAGCCCTACCCTCTCAGGGTGGCCATGCTGACGACGATCTACGGGTTCGGTCTGTACAAGTGGTGGATGTATGTATCTAGCTAGTGGGTCCTCCTCTCCCCCCTGCACCTCTCCCCCTTAGTGAAGTTCCTTTTTTTTTTTGGAAGAAGAAGAAAATACCATGACAACGCCTTGTCATATCTCAGCCATTCCTCACGGTGATCATCAGATGAGCCAGCTATATATTGCCTAGCTAATACGCTGCTGATATGGGGAAAAAAATTCGCCTAATGGGGAACGACCCTCGACACAAGTTGGTGTATGTAATGTAACTAGCGGGTTTTTGTAATGTGCAAACGCCAATCATTTGTTAGCTGGAAACATGAATCTAGGTTTTATTCTTTAGCCCCTTTGTCACTCTTGCAGTCTTTACTTTTCGTGCTGGTGCGATTTCTCTGGGTCATCACCATAGCTTCTGAAGGACTACTATATATGAAACATGAATCTTACAGTTTGCACACCATTTTTTGTCAGCCAGTTACTCCTACCATGTGTATTTTGCTTACCTTGGGTTTGTTGGAAATCGGTCGAGACCGAATGAACTTGTTTTGGTCATTTGGTGTGAGTGGTGTTCTGTGGTTTATTAGGTTGGACGCCAGGCGTCGTTTGGCACGGATTTCTTCACGAGAACTGATAATTCTTTTCTTTTTTTTTCTTTTTTTTGAGGGGAGAACTGATGATGATTCTGGAGAAGAACAGGAGAATCGAATCCTCACAGTCATGCGGCCCATGCAGGAAGGTGTTTGGGTTGAGAATTAGGATTGAGGATGCATGCCGGGCCGAGGCCGGGGCCCGGGCCCGCCCGAGGACGGTGTTTTCCGATCGCCCGAAAGCCAAACCAAGGGAGCTCGGGTCACGTCGTGCTCGTGATCGTGGCTTGGTCGGCTGGCCGGCTGGGTGTGGACTGTGGACTGTGGAGCCACCGCCCACCAGGGAGAGGTGCCATATGGATTTCTTCCGTGGATCGCACTCACGTCGGTTTCGCTTCGTTTCCTCCGTCGACAAGGCGCTGCGCTGCTGTCCCAAGTCTGGAGGAACAAGGAACGGGCCGGTCCAGTTCCAGCCAACAGAGACTGCTCGTCGCCTCTGAGGGCGTCCCAGGAACATTCGAAACTTGAGGTGGACCCTAAGGATCAGATCATCAGAGAACTCGACGGCATGGCGAACCCAGGCATCTCTCTCTCTCTCTCTACCTCTGGTGCCGACGTTGCATATTGAAGGCTTGCAGCGATGTTCCGCATTCCGCTGCGTACTCCGTATATGCAATTTATGCAAATGCAAGTATACTGCAATTTTCAACGCGCAACGACAGAAAAGAGTGACAGTATAACACTCACACACTCTCCTAGCGTTTTTTTTTTTTTTTTTTTACGCGATGAAAGATGAGGAGCATCAACTGAAAATACCCCCAGGCCCCAACTCCGGCTAAATAACAACTACGTACGGCCGGCGCCACCGCCAAGATTAGCAGAACCGCAGGATTAACCATTAACCAGGGCACCCCCGCGCTCTGGCCTCCCCCGCCCCGCCTGCGATCGCCGCAGCAATGCCTCCCCCTCCACCGCCGGCCGCCCGCAGCAGGGGGCGGTGGCGGTGCAGCGCGCTCAGCTTCGCGGCGGCGCGGGACCGCTGCTTCAGCCACCGCTTCCGCAGGGCGGGGCTGCGCCCGCTCGCCGTGCCGCTCCCAGCTCCCCCGGGCTCCTCGGACACCGACCCCGCCCCGGACCCCGAGCCCGCCACGACCGTCCACATGTGGGTGCCCGCGGGCCCGCTGCCGCGGAACCCGCTGCTCCTCCTGCACGGCTTCGGCGCCTCCGCCACGTGGCAGTGGGCGCCGTACCTCCGCCCGCTGATCGCCGCCGGGTTCGACCCCATCGTGCCCGACCTCCTCTTCTTCGGCGCCTCCCGCACGCGCCTCCCCGACCGCTCCGACGCCTTCCAGGCCGCCGCCATCAAGGCCGCCATGGACGCCATCGGGGTCCCCAGGTTCGCCCTCGTCGGCGTCAGCTACGGCGGCTTCGTCGCCCACCGGATCGCCGCCATGTTCCCGGACGCCGTCCACCGGCTCGCCCTGGTCTGCGCGGGGGTCTGCCTCGAGGAGAAAGACCTCGCCGAGGGCCTCTTTCCCGTGTCTGGGGTCGACGAGGCCGCCGCGCTGCTCGTCCCGCGCCGTCCGGAGGAGGTGCGCCGCCTCGTCCGCCTCACCTTCGTGCGCCCGCCGCTCATCATGCCCTCCTGCTTCCTCTGGGACTACATCAAGGTTCGTTACTGCCTTACTGCTCTTCGGTTTCAGTCTTCAGTGTTCGGATTCTGTCAAATTTGGTTTCAAACTTCCACCGTGTATACTCTGTTGGTGGGATTATGAAATCACATTAGGGGGGAATATTTAGGCACCTCTAGGCTAGATGAGCAGCCCTTTCAGATTTTGACTTCTTTTCAGAAAAAAAAAAAACATTGTTTTCCTCTCAGAATAAATCAGTACCGACCATTTGAATGTCTGAGAGACTGGGACTGAAATTGCGGTGGCTCCAGCCATCTTAATCGCCTGGTTTCTGTGTATTGTACCAGTAGCCAATATCCGCTTAGCAGAGGAGTACTAGTTAACAATTCAATAGATGTCTTAGTGCAACCATTCTTCTCCTGAATGAGAATTCTAGTGGACGCTGGACACTAGTGTTCGATCGTAGCTATTTCCCTTATCTATGGACTATGGTTAACACGTAGTAGCTTTGGTGGAGCCGACAGAGCCTCACAATACTTACACGTGTCAATAGCTTGAGGACATGTTATTCGCTTCTGTCCAAGGCAGAGGCATGGTAGCATGGGAACCAGCCATTTGCATGTGCAAGGCCCGTGGTCGGCTGCGAACGGTGACACCCAATGTTTTTTCCTACGCTACGAGAACATGACATGATGTTCTTTGAGCATTCCCTGAGTACACCTCTCCAGAAATTTACTTGAAGTTGGAGTGAACCTTGTTCACAAATCTTTCTTCCAATCAAGTTTAAATCCCTTGTTAGGGATGTCAAACATTTCTAAGTACATGCATAAAGCATAACTTTTTATCTGAACTTTAAATGATTTTGCAAGTGAACGTTTTTGTTTTCAAAATACGCAAGTTCATCTCCATGATTTGCCTCAGCAATTTTTTTATTACAAAGCTACTTCTTTTCCTCCGAAAAGACTCTACAAAGCTGCTTCCCACTTCCCCTTTTTTTTACAAGGGCTCCTTCCCTTTTGATCAGGTACTTTCATGACTGAAAGTGAAACTTCTGGAAGTGGCTTGGTGGTTATCTGGCTGCTGACATTAGAGCTTTTTTTCGATCTGCGTGCATTTCATAAGCTTACACATCTATAAGATGTACAGTAGTGGCATGGATGTGCTGCTTAAAAGGATATTTTTATGCATTAAACAATGTAGCCAACGAACTAGTGAGATCAATTCCATGTAAATGGATACATCTCTATCTTAGGTAACATAATCGATGTGAACCAATTTTGCATTCTTTCTGTGATAAAAGCCTAGGATTGGCAATGTTCCAAAGAATGGATGGGAAGTGAAAATTAAAATGTTTGAAAAGCTTGTCTTTGCAATGCTTCATCGCTGTGAAAAATCATGCAGACCTACAGGAGGTCTACAGTAAATTCGACTGGGCTGAATTGTTAAGAGAGGAAAATACTGTTTTGTGGCTGAAAATAAGCTGAACTTAGCTCAAGCGAACAAAGTGATTAGTTTGATTT
Source organism: Eremochloa ophiuroides (assembly GCA_038502445.1). Taxonomy (NCBI): domain Eukaryota; kingdom Viridiplantae; phylum Streptophyta; class Magnoliopsida; order Poales; family Poaceae; genus Eremochloa; species Eremochloa ophiuroides. The sequence goes on along the minus strand of JAHLJS010000001.1, from coordinate 103,677,949 downwards.
GCTGATGACCATTCTGACAAGTGTGGCCTTGTTTTACTGCATCAGGTGATGGGCTCTGATCATATCCAAGAGAAGACTGAGCTGCTATACGCCTTGATTAATGGGAGGCAACTCTGTACTCTTCCAAAGTTGACCCAGGTACATAAATCTCAGTGACTAAAATGCTGAAGTCCAGCATGTTTAAGTCGTTATTACATTTGAGAGAACTGACCGCCACCTGCTTGTGACAGTATATTCTTGAACCTTTTATTGTCACTCAATGACCGTGAAAAGAAAGAACAAATGGTTTGCAGCCTCTTTTACTGATACTACCTTTCTCGATTCGATCCAATGCAGCCGACACTTATAATCTGGGGGGAACAAGATCGGGTGTTCCCAATGGAGCTGGCTCACAGATTGAACCGGTTCGCTGATGCTATCTCTGAAACTCTCTTAGTCGAGATGAAGTTTACTTTACCACGACCACCATGAAAATTGTTACGAAATTGCTGACCACTTGACAAATCGACAGGCATCTAGAGGGAAATTCTCGATTAGTTGTCATAAAGAATGCTGGGCATGCAGTCAATATTGAGAAGCCCAAGGAAGTGTGCCGGAGCATCATTCAGTTCTTCAAGGAGCCGGTTGCTGGAGCGGCAAACGCGGACGACAAGGTGGGAAACCTTTCATCTTTAACCAAGAGACTGGGCTCTGTCAATCTGCAGAGTTGCAGGACTAATTTATGATCTTTCACTTGCTCAATTCCTCGATTGCTCAACTGATTATGTACTAGCCCTTCTTTAAAACACACTTGCACACAAACGAACATAGATCATGCAGACACGCATGCAATCATGGCGGACAAAATCTAATAACGCTGTGCTGTTGTTCATCTCTATTCTCACAGGTGTAGCTTCCACCGTGGCAGACGCGAAACAGGTTTTCGCTGGGCATCAGCAGACGGCAGACCCGCTTGTGGCACGCAAACCAGGGCAGATACGTGGCATTGTACATCTCTCTGCCATTGTCTGATGTACTAGAGTGTAGAGTCGTTGCAGTAGCATGTAACGGGAAACAGAGGAAACCAGATTGGCTCAAATCCGAGCGATCTGCATGTAACGGGAACCAGAGGAAACCAGAGTGGCTCAAATCCGAGCGAAACCACTGTGTTGTTGCCATTCTCGCATGCCCATGGGCTATGGCAAATCGTGACTGGCATTCCGGACGTGCGGCAAAGCCGGCAACGTGTCGCAGAAACTCTGGAGTGTTGCTTCATGGAAGCATATGATTTGGTCGTCCCTATCTAAAATCCAGCATATGATTGTGGTTGTCCGTCTTAAATTCTTAATTCCAGCGACGACTCCTACAACTACAACGCAACCCCTCGCTTACAAGAGCACTCATGCACCGCCGCAGTTCATTGTTCGTTGAACAGACCCCGACGGCCCGTTGGCCCAACAACATTAAAGAAAAAGTTTAGCCGGGAGAAATGAAAAAAGAATGGGGTGAGAGAGGCTCGAACTCTCGACCTCAGGATCACTCGCATAGCTATGAGACCTACGCGCTAGCCAACTGCGCCACCACCCCATTTGTGTTGATGTGATCTATTTCATTTTATACGATGGATTCCAAACATTATGCTTCAATTTAAGCCTGCTTTGTGTGTGTGTGCATGGCGTGGTGTTTGTTCAAGTCGTCCGTTGAATTTTATGACAGGATGGTAAGGAGGAGCAGATGTGATTGGTAGAGCAGTTGGCCATCAGTGATGGATCTAGCAACCATTAGAGGGGCTAAATATAAAATCTTCTTGCTCGTTCTCACACATCTCATCTACTCCCCCCGTCCACTTCAATATGCAATTATGGGAAGCGTGCTGATCAAACTATGTTAATTTTAGCCAAGTTTATAGCAAAAAAAATATTAAGATTTATGTCTTAAAATAAATCTGTTATAAAAATATATTTCATAACCGATCTAATGGTATTTATTTTGTCTCATAAGAGTTAGTATTTTTTATTTAATTTTAGTCAAAATTTGTAATGATTGATTTATTAGAATTTGAGAATTGCATATTCATCTGAACGGAGAGAGTATCTTTTTTCTTATCTACACGCCTCACCTCTCTCTCCTTCTACTGATGAGCCTTATGTTGCCATCAATGTGATAACCAAGTTTGGGAACAATCCTTTTGGTGATCGTGCTCCTCAAGATGATAGTTGATAAAACTTTGGAGTCATTATTTGCAAACGTGAATTTTGCTCATTTTGTCCTAAGCTGAATTATCTTAGGCCATGTTTAAATTATAGCTGGATTAACATAACCTAAATCTACGTATGCAAATATTATAATTAGATTATGACTATAAGTGTTACTATATCTAACAACAACAGTCAATATAAAAGACTCATTTCATATTTTTGTTGTGCTACAGATAATTGGTTAAATGCTCATTTTTTGTCAACTTCAAATCGTAATGATTTTCTTTTAGAGGGCACAAGAATATTGTATTGTTTTATTACATCAACCATCTACCGGCCCACACGGGAGCACGGCATTACATACAGCACACACGGCCCGAATAATTTCAGCACTCGGCGCGCGCGATCTCTTGGATGAACCTGTCGAGGTTGACGTGCGACGACCCGCCCGGCGCGACGGCCGCCCTGGCCTTCTCCTTCCACTCGGCGGCCCTCCTCCTGGCCGCGGCGCCCCTCCCCTGCGCGCCGCCCATGAGCTCCCTGACGGCCGCCTCCACCTGGGCCCGGCCGGCGTCGCGCGGCATCTCCAGCCCCACCCCCCACTCGTCGCACGCGTACCGGCAGTTGGTCACCTGCTCGGAGAAGAAGGGCCAGCACAGCAGCGGCACGCCGGCGCGGAGGCTCTCCAGCACGGAGTTCCAGCCGCAGTGGCTGAGGAACCCGCCCGTGGCGCGGTGCTCCAGCACGGCCTCCTGGTCGCACCACCCCACCGTGAGCCCGCGCCCGGCCACCGCCTCCGCGAACCCCTCCGGCAGAGCCCACCCGCCGGCGCCGGCGTCGCGCACCATGTCCGGCCGCACCACCCACAGGAACGGGCACCCGGCGGCGGCCAGCCCCCACGCGAACTCGTCCATCTGCTCGCCCGTCACCACCGTGATGCTCCCGAAGTTGACGTACACCACAGAGCCGCCGCCGCCGCCGTCCGCCTCCGCCGCCGCGTGCCGGCCGTCCAGCCACGCCGCGCACCGGTCGTCGTCCCTCCACAGGCTCGAGGTCAGGGAGGGCAGGTACGACTCCGGGGAGAGCTCCGGGCCGAGCGGGCCGACGGTGAAGGTGTTGGGGAGGCGGGCGAGGATGGCGTCCAGGGCACGCCGCTCCAGCTCGTCGAAGGTGTTGAGGAGGATGCCGTCGGCCGCCGGGGAGTCGAGCTCGCACTGCTTGATGATGATGTTCAGCATCGTGTCGTCGGGGTCCGTCGTGCGGATGAACGTCGGCAGGTCGCGGAGGCGGGTGCTCGGCAGCATACCGGTGATCCAGTCCACCGGGGTGTCCAGGTACCCGTTGCTGAAGCAACTCTCGTCTGCATCCGTGTATATACATGTGCGACGTTAATTAACTATAAATAAATAATACTATAATGCAAAAAAAAATGGAAGCTAAAGCCGACTTCAAACTGTGAATTACTACACTTATTATGCGTATATGAATGTGTATGCGAGTATGAGACACTGCTGCTTATCTTTATACAATTGAAGAGGAGTATTTTATACCAACAATAGAAAAGCCTTCGCTTCTCGTAAGGAGTTGCTCTTAGTTGTCTTCACATACAGCATCTAACAATTAGCATGATCCAAATATGGCCTTAATTTGAGAAAGCACGTATTACTTCCATATATCGTAAAAGGAGTATGTAGCTATTTTGTAATATATACATATATTCATCGTTGTAACTATGTTAAATTATCTAACTGAATGCTACTAGCCATATAATTGGTTACTGATAATGGGGGTGCATAAGATACACGTGTCATGATCTTATGTTGTGGACGTAGAAATATACTGTGGGCGCAAAACTAAACAGGGCCTATAAATTTAAAAATAAAAGACATACTTCCTCCGTCCCATAAAGACTGTCATTTTAGACTTTTTGTATATCACGTTTGACCATTTGTCTTATTTGAAAATTTTATATCAATATCATTTATTTTATTATAATTTGGTTTATCATTAGATATGCTTTAATAATTATTAATTGATTTTATATTTTGTATTAATTTTTTTAATAAGATGGATGGTCAAACACAGTTTCTAAAAAGTTTAAAACGACAGTCTAGTCTTTTTTGAGACGAAGTACAGAGCTAGGCAGCTAGCGGCCAACACATCTTAAAGTAGGAGCGTAGCTAACACCCCATCTCCAATCAGTCTGATCTGACTTCGTCTGGTCAACAATGTCTCGCTGGCCGGGTCGTCACAATGGGACAGCTTGCTCGTCCGGAGCAATGTTTTGTTTTAGCTTCCTTTATATTGTTCTATGTGGGAAGATAGTGGTAGGTTATCTCCTAGTAGTGCATGTATGACTGAGACGAAGGGTTGGACTTGTTGATGTCAATGGCATACGGTACTACTTTAACCAATGACTGACAAATATGAAAGCTAGCCAGGAAATGCATTAGACAATACACAATGGGCAATGGCGGCGGTCAAATGTGTGTGTTAATTAATTTAGTTAAAAACGTGGTAGGATGATTTTTTTTCTCCTTGTGCTTATCTACAAGGATTGAAAGGGTCCCGTACCCCCCCCCCCCCCCCCCCCACACACACACACAAAGGAGAAAAAAAATGCAAATCCTCTGATACAGGAATATCTTCCCGGCTTGTAATTTTTTCTTTCTAATTAAAATATTATATCTAGTTAAGAATATGAATGGAAGTGGACTATTACGTATGATGGTGCATTGGTCCGTAGTTTCTTTTAGAAGAATCCTTTGGAAGTAGATGCTCTCCAGCTTTTATTAATTCTATTCGAAATTCAAAGCCCATTTTGCACATACATGATGCATGAACCTTTGGTGCTACTGGAGTAAGTCTCATCTTTCAAGTCATGAAGTGTTTTTATCCTTGCAAGTTAAAATAAGTGTTCACGAATAAATCACGAAGAACACAAATAATTGTTACTTAGTAAGTGCATTTCATATATATGAAACACATAATTTAGTCATGGATACGCAAGCTAGACGATAAATCACTCATAAACAGAAGAATGTAATCTACTACTTAGTACTACTTAGCATCAAATTAAAAAGTTGATGGTCAGAGCTGCAAATAAATTTGACGATGCACGTACTCCATATATAATCTGATTACCTTTGAAAGGCACATAGCCTCTCTTGACGAGCTGATCATAGTTGAGGTACGCCACGAAGCCGCAGGCGCTGTGCGTGAAGAAGAGGTACGCCGGCAGGCCCATCTCCTTGGCGACGTGCACGGCGTAGCCCATGGCGCCGTCGGCGACGATGCAGTTGACCGGCGGGACCCCGTCGGTGCGGTTCAGCCGGTCGACGAGGCCCCTGACGGCGGCCGGCCCCGTCCGGCGCGTGGCCTCGCAGAGCGCCCAGATGTCCTGCGTGGCGTCGAGGTCGGAGGGCGGGAGGCCGTCCGGGATGGTCTCGAACCGGAGCCGGCCGTCGGCGCCGGCGTCGAACGCGGCGGCGCCCCGCGCGCGGAGGAGGCGCCCGTGGTTGTACTCGGTGTGGACGAAGGTCACGTGGAGGCCGCGCGCGTGCAGCGCCTTGGCTAGCTTCAGGAACGGGTTCACGTGGCCCTGTGCCGGGTACGGGATGAGCACGACGTGCGGCTGATGCTTATTGGTTGCCGGCTGGGCCTCCGACGACGACGCCATGCTGCGCTGCGCTTCTCCTCCGGCTGCTTTTGGCTCCTCTGTGTGTGCGTGGTTTAGGGAGGATGAGACTTGGAGGGTTGGAGTGGGAGGAAGAAGATGTCAGTTTGGTCAAAGAAAGCGTCGCTGTCTTTAATGTTTTTTTTTGTGTTGGAAGATGGAATCCTAGAACAAATTAAAGGGTGGTTAGGGCGTCTCCAGTAATATAGTTAAAAGCAAAGCTAATAATAAAGTCAAGTTGCTCCACTATAAGGTCAGTCTTAGTGAGGTTTCAACTGAGTTTCATTTACATTAAATACGTTGCCACATAGACATATTTGATGACATGACAATGTATTTAAGAAGAGAGAAGAAATAGGTTTGTTCTAGATAAAACTCTCTTGACACGATTACCAAGTCTCCATGAGTCATGAAATTTAATGTGAATGAAACTCTAGGATAAAATATCCACTCTCAATGCAAAGTTTTATTCGAGTTTCATTTCATTCTATATAACGTGACAATATTGGAAACAGCGAAATAAAACTCTCCACTAAGACTGACCTAAGTTAAATTACAAGAGCAAGGACATAAGTAAATGTCGCATATTTGTTTTTGAAAAATTTCTCTTTCCTATTTCTCCTCACAACATTTGTCGTATATGCCCACCTACTTTTGTGCCCAGCTTAATACTGCCATGGGAGCAAGACTATCCACTCTTTTCTTCCTTCTCTCCTTTATATCAGCATTTATTTAGAGCATAGTCACAGAGCCGGAACGCCAAGAGCCGAACCAAACAATGCCTTAGTTGTCTTTTGATAACATGCTGATATATATATAGGATTTTCTAGAATTAAATCAAGTTTTAGATTTTAATCCTTATGGTTTTCTTTTTAAAAAATACATATATTGGGGAAAACTTTGTATATTTTTTAAGTCTACTACCGCGAGCCTCCAAATGGAACGGAACCCTAGACATGTGAAAGGTCCTAAATAGCTAGAGGGGGTGAATAGCCTATAAAAATTCTACAAACACCACTTAAGACAAGCAGTTAGTAAATTAAATGGCGAAGCGAATTTTGCGCTAGCCTACACAAAGTGATGCAAGCCACCTAACCGTTGTAGGCTAATGTCTCTAAGATCACATGCAAGAAGCTAAGTCACTACTTTACTCTACTCCTAGGAGAGCAACTACAACAAGTACACTAGAACAAAAGTAAGTGCTCAAATGTAAAGGAGAGGAAGATGGTTATACCGTCGGTGAAGTGATGATATGAATACCAATGTAATTAATCACAATATATAAGAGAAATCCTCGGTAGAGAGATGACACAAGATTTTTTACCGAGGTTCACTTGTTTGCCGGCAAACTACTCCTCGTTGTAGCAATACACCCACTTGGAGGTTCTCGCGCTAATTGGTATCACATGACAAACCCTTCTCAAGGGTGCCGCACAACCAATACAAGATGGGGATCCACAAGCTACGCACAATCCACTAGAGTAGCCAATTCCGATCTCACGCGGGGAAGGCTCAAGAACCCCTTACAACTTCACCGATCGGAGGCGGAGACAATCACCAACTCCCCTCAACTATCCTCGCAGCTTCAAACCGTCCAAGAGTCGGCAAACTCCAAGAGTAACAAGAGAATCCGCTGCGAAATCCAATCACCAAGTGCCTCTAGATGAACACACTCATGCAATGCACTTGATGCTCTCCAATCTCACCAAATGATGATCTCAATCAAATAGAATGTGTGAGAGAGGAGTGGAGAGGCTTACTAGCTTGCTATGTCAATGAAAATGTCCAAGAGAGAGAGCACAAGTTGGCCACTCCACTACTTATAGCCCCCACTCAAAATCCAAACGTTACTCACTGTTTTCAGGGGCACCGGAGGCTCTTTTAGTTCACACCGGACGCGTCCGGTGCAGCGTCCGGTGTATCGCCCAGCGACACGTGTACTAGCCATTTGAATTTCGCCCGCTGCGCGCGCTCACACCGGACGCGGAGCCATCACACTGGACGCTCCGACGCCCGTGTCCGGTGTCCACGCAGAGAGGTTACAGAGAGCACATTTGCTCACCGGACGTGTCTGGTGGAGGGTCACCGGACGCTCCTCAGCATCCGACGCTCCTCAGCATCCGACGCTCCAACGGCTAATTGCTGCTCACTCGGTCAAAGGCACCGGACGTTAGAACAGTGTGACAGAACCTGTAATACCCCGGGTATTACGGCTAATTAATTTTGCCATGTCATCATATTTATTTTTGAGCATCTGCATATGAGTGTGATTAGGGTCTTTAGAGTGGCTTATTCATTAATGTTATGGATATTACAAATAAATCCTTGATTTGGTAATTAAAAACAATCAAAAGAAAGATTTGAATTTAAGCCCTAATCGGACCCTGAAACCCTAAACCAAAATCAACTTGGAATTTAGTGATGGTCCCTTAATAGAAGTTGTAGATCTTTTTATATATAACAACTTTTATTTTGGGTGTTTTTGAAGTTCTTTAATAGAAATTCAAATTAAACCCTAATTACTACTTTGAAATTCAAATTTGAAATGCCAATTTAAAAACTATTGAGAATCTGACCAAACTCATTTAATGAAAGTTGTAAAGCTCTTCAAATAGGACAACTTCTATATTGACAGTTTTTCAAGTTGTTAAATAAATTTAAAAGTAATTTTAAAATTTCAGTTTGAAATTCAAAACCCTCTTTTACCCCCTTTTGAATAGTTTCTAAATTATTCAAAATTTGGAGTTGATCCCTTAATCAAAGTTGTTCAGAATTTGGAACTCTACAACTTTGGTGTTTACACCTTTTCATGTTGTTATACAAAATCTGGCGGTATTGGTCAAAAACCGGTTGAATGGCATTCACAAGAGCTACAGTACTCCGCCTCTGTTCTCTGTTCGCGCACAGTCGCGGCCGCCGCCGTGTCGCGCGCGCGCGCCGCCGTCCGTGCCGGCCGGGATCGTGTCCCCGGGGCCGTTTCCCGTGCTGGAGATCGCGCGCCGCCCTATGCCGCTTCTGTCCCTCCCTCTGGTCGGCTTAAAGGGCGACGACATCCCCCCCGTGCCCTCATCCTTTCCCGACCACCGCCGCACCCGCCTCGGCTTCGAGCCAAAAATCGGCCGCACTCCGACCTCCTCACCCAAATTCCACTCATCTCTAGCCTCACTGGGTTCTTGAACACGACTTGTGCCTCTGTGGTTCGGCTTCCGTGCGTCGAGGGTCCCGGAACGCTCGCCGTCGTCTTCGGGCCCGGCGGAGCACCGCCGCAGCCACCTCTCTCGCGTCGAGCTCACTGTGGTGAGCCTCTCTACCTTAGAATTCCCGTTTGCGACTCTATGAGTCATACCTTAGCTCATGCTCGCAGCGGCGTTCCATTTTGTCCCCTAGAATCACCGGAACGCGACTTCGCCGTGGAGGCCGAGCCGTTGCACGCCGCCGCCGTCGTCTTGCTCGCTGCTCCGCTCCATCTCAGCCTCGGCCAGCCGTCGGAATAGAGCCGTGGTGAGCTCCTGATCTTCCCCCGGCCTTTTTAGTCACTTCTACCGCATTCTCGCGGCCGGACTAGGGTGGCCGTGTCGCCGCGACCGCCATGGGCGAGTCTGCACTCGTCGGAGGTGCCGGTGTTTGGGCTTAGGGTACTGGGTAGTCCGCGTGGTACTGGGGAGTGGTCGGGCATGGTTGGGCTCGCCGCTAGGGTCGCCGGCGGCGAGGCCCGCGGTCGCTCGTCATGTGCGCGCGCGTGTCGGGTCGCGGCGGGAGGTAGGGGGAGGAACTGACACGCGGGGGCCGCCTGTCAGTGCCTCGCCATGGCGCCTGGGGCGCGGGCCGGTGCGGGAGCGGCCGAGTGGGCCGGCCTGCCTGACGTGGGCCGTCCCAGGCCAAAAGTAGTTTTCCATTTTCCCGAGGAATTTCAATTGGATTTCTATTTTAAATTACTATGAATAGTTCCTGTGTTTGTTATTTTTGTAATATTATTTCTGTTGATCTAAAAATCATGAAAATAATTGTGGATACTCTCTGGAGCATGCAGTATTTTATAAAAATATTAGATATAGGGTTTGGGCATTGTCTGTGGGAACTAAAAATCAGCATATTAATTAGTAAATGTAACTTTGAGCAATTTTAATAAATTCCAGAATTATCCAAAAATCATGAAAATTTATGTGGTACTATTTTAGAGTAAGATCTAGCTGTTGGCTAAGTTTGAGCTCATTTGGAAACTGTTAGGACACTTGTTTAATAGTTGTGGGGTATTTAATTAGTAGAATTAATCTAAACAAATAATCCCTGTTGTTTGGCGTGATTTTGGATTGATTGGTTTCAAGGGTCTTTCACCATAGTGATCCTTGACAGACGTATTAGGGTCGCTTGTTAGTTGTAGTAAAGCCGTGTAGCGGCTTTCTGTGACCGTTAAAATGGTCAATAAAACAAAAGTAGGAAACATTGTTTTTACCTTCCGTAAATTGTTTACAACTTTACCGTGAAGGAAAGTTGTACTCAAGGTATTAATGGTTTACTTTCAAGCATTTCATTTGTTGCTCTCATGACATGCTAAGCATACATCATTGCATACGTGTAGTGCCCGTTCCCGAGGAGGTCCAGGTCGAGACTACTACTGAGGAGGCCACTCCAGAAGTCATCCAAGGGTTCGACATCTGCGGGACTGATCCCGACCCGACGCTGTACACGATTCAAGGCAAGCCCCGGTGCATTCAGCCCCGCCTTGTGTTTTATAAAATTATTTATCACTTGAGTCTATTATTGCATTAGGTTGTTAGGAGTTGTTTGTCTCCTATATTGATGCATTACCTGCCTTGATACATAATATCCCGGAAACCTGTTTAAAAATAAAAATGTTCAAAAATGCTTAGTCCTGCTTAATCAATTTAGATTTGCGTAAAAAGGCTATTTTGACCCATGGGAATGTGACAATTATGAATCATGAGAAAAGGAAAAAAGGGGTATGAGTCCGTTCAGAAATTGTGTACTTGAGTAGCAGCCCCGATGCACCGTATCCGTCGGAAAGGGGTTTTCCGTTCGTTGGTTGCGAATTTGGGTTAGAGTCCCAATGCTTGACCATCGGCGGAAAGAGGGATTTGAAAACCGTTGGGACACTTGTATTTGGGTTAGAGTCCCAATGCAATGTCGCCGGCGGAAAAAGAATTAGGGACCGTTCGTTGTAGGCCTGCTGTGATCGAGACTTTGCAACTAGCCACATACTACGGAAAGCTCTGACTCCGGTGGCTCTACTACTTGAACCGACAACCACGCACTGGGAGTGGAGAGATGGCGAGAGCAGCGTGTACCCTCGTGGCCGGCGTGCCTGGAGAGGAGAGGAGTACTGTGTTCTCGGGTGGCGCAGGACCGGTTCAGGGGTAGAAAAATCGTGGTAGCCGGAGTTGGTATATGCAAGCTTAAGTGCTACATATACAGTGTGGATAGGGATCCCCAGCTGGGTACTAATCGATTCGAATCGTCGTTGCTCCTCGGATATGGAGACTTGATCCTTTGACCTACAATTGAAAAGTGGTTCGAAACTAGGTGTTTTTGAGAATGAGTAAGAATTTTGAAGGTACAATGATATATGAAAAGGAATTTGGAATTATGGATATGATTAAAATAAGACTGAGTTAAAATATTGAAATAAGATAGTAATGCTTTTCTGCAAAACTCTTGACTCTTGCTCCAGCCTTACCTTGACTCCCCACAGCCTGCATTCCTGAGTCTCAATCCTTTTTCTTAGTCGGGTAAGTCTTACGGAGTACCCCAGTACTCAGGGTTTGTTAACCCCATGTTGCAGGGACGCAGCAGCCGGAGGTTTGTTTCGCCCCTTGCTGTGTAACAGTGGTACAGGAGGGATGTGAGGAGGAGTAATGTCGAACCCGTGGGCAGGGTTCTTATCGTTAAATACTTAATAATGTTGTATCGTCATTCTACTGCTACTTACCTTATTTATGGTCTGTAATATTCGCACTTCAATCGTATTTGGACAAACGGTTTGTAATCTAAGTACCTTATAATCTTTCCGCATTTTCACTCTGATGTAATTTATTATGAAATATTGTAATTCTGTAATGACTTCGCAATGGGATCCTGTTGGAGAAAATCGGGCGCTAATGTAGCCCGGCAGAACCTTCTAGATCATTTGGGACGCGGACCCGCTGTCAGAGGTCATGAGTGACAATGACAGGTGTCTGTGGGCCATGTGATTTAGGCGGTTCTGTCACAGCTGGTATCAGAGAATTTCCATTGCTAAATCATTACTGAATTACTTTGCAAAACTTCAAAACGTTTTGGATCATAAATTTTAAATTGCTATTTTGGTCCAAATTGCTCATTCTTGTCTAAATCTGTATTATAGTTAGGGTAGCCAGTGGAATAGCACTATTATTAGCCCTATGTTAAAAGTTATTTATGCATGTGTTATGCTTGCATTGGTTTTAAATTCGTAAGTACGGTTCATGCATCATGATTAATTCACTTTATAAATAACTTCCTCCTTAAAACGGGTTATGGGTTAGGATTTATCAAACCTATTCTTGCTAGCCTGTATTATATCCTCACTAATCCTAACTTATCTTCTCCAGCATGGCACGCTGCAAGCAGACTGCGCGTAAGATGACGGGACCTAGGGGTGTGCCGCGCCACCAGCTGGCGCCACGCGACGGGGAGGCCTCTAGCAGTCGTCGCCCCCGCCATAGCCGCGCTGAGCTACAGGAGGAGATAGAGAGGATGAGGGAGGACTTTGCCACCGCTCGTCGGGAGCACTACCAGGACGTAGCGACGATCGACCGACTGCGGACCTCTGTGGCTCGTCTGATCGAGCAGAGGGATGCCACTTGGGCACGTGAGGACGCGACCAGGGCAAGACTGCACGAGCTGGAGATCTACGTAGAGCAGATCGAGGACTACAACGACACATTGCACGAGGAGGTGCATAGGCTCAACAACGAGCTTAACCCGATCCTGCAGCCACGTGTTGAGGACCCCGAGGATGGGGTGGTCGTTGGTCCTGAGGATCAGGACATGGAGGACGTGGACGAGCAGATTGAGCCACTCCAGGTGATCGTCGAGGAGGACGCCGACGAGGACGTCGAGGAGGGCGTCGAGGAGCACGTGGCGGAGGTTGACGAGGACGGTGTCGTCTCTGACGGGACCGTGGGAGACGACGTCTAGATTAGCCATAGGACTAGCGATATCGGTATTTGCACTCTTAAGGGTATTGTAGTATCAGTGTTGCCATGAAAACCTTAGTATGGTTTGAGAACTGTATCGAGTGTTGGTTATGTACTCTGCCTATCGTATTGTATGGTGTGTATTGTATTAAGACCTGATTAAGTAATCGGAGACTCAGTTTGGTTTAATTATGCACAGATGCCTGTTAACACCCGCTCAACTGGTGCTGGTACTTTCGAGGACGGGTCCATTCCACAAGCACCGCCAATTCCACCTACCTTGGCTGATGCCATTGCTGCCCTAGCTAATGCTACGGCATTGCTTGCGCAAAATCGGGATGACCGTGTTGGGCGTCGTGGCCGCCCCCATGATGAGGAAACAACTTATGTGGACTTCACAGACACCCGTCCACCGGTGTTTACCAAAGCGGATGAGCCGCTGGAAGCAGACGACTGGCTCCGTATCATGGAGCAGAAATTTGGATTGATTCGCTGCACGGAAACCCAGAAGCCGTTGTTTGCAGCACAGCAACTCCGAGGTCCCGCAAGCGCTTGGTTCGCAAACCTCCAGTCAGCACAGCCAGTAGGGCATCAACTTACTTGGGCGGAGTTCCGTGAGGCATTTCGTGCACATTAAATCCCTGCGGGGGTGATGAAGATGAAATTGGATCAATTCTTGGCACTGCAACAAAAGGAGTCTACAGTCATGCAGTATGTCAGTCAGTTCAATCACCTGTCACAGTATGCCCCTGAGCATACTAACACCGATCAGAAGAAGAAGGACTGTTTTGTCAGGGGTTTGAACTTCAAGATTCAGCGAAGCCTGTCTAACCATCTCAACTGCACTTATCATGAGGCTATCAACAGTGCCATAGCTTTTGAAGAAAGTGATCGCAAACATCAAGAAGAGAAGAAAAAGAAGAAGTCTGGATCAGCTGGATCTTCTGGCCATCAAAAGCGCCAGAAAATCATATACCATCCCACTCACCACACACGTCCCCAGTATCCTCATCAGCAGGTCATAGTTAGAACTGCTGCTACTTCTCACACTTCTAATCAACAAAGCACCACCCAGCCGAATGCTCCAGGCGTTCGCGTAACCACTCCTCAAGCAACTTACAACCAGCCTTGCTACAATTGTGGCAAGATGGGACATTGGTCCCGCAACTGCCCGTTTCCCAAACAATACAATCAGAATACACAGAAGGCTCCTGGTGGACAACAGCAGCAGACACAACACCGTGGCCACCAACAGCAGGCCCAGAAGGGAAAGGTTGTGAGAAAAGCAGGACAGGTCTACTACACGCAAGTTGGAGACATTCCTGAAGGTGAACCCGTCATGCTGGGTAGGTTCCCTGTCGCAAGTCATCCTGCTATCATGCTTTTTGATTCTGGTGCATCGCATTCATTCATCAATCGTACATTTGTTGTCAAGCATGAAATTCCGATTGGGCAGATAGAGGAAAGTTTCCTTATACAATCGCCCGGAGGGCGCATTAGTACTAAAGAGATGGTACATCGGGTGCCTATAGAACTTGGCGGGCATATATTCCCGACCTCGATGATAGTGCTGAAGGATCAGGATATAGATGTGATATTAGGCATGAATTGGATGTATCAGCACAGAGCTCTCATAGACGTGCTGAATAGAACCATCAGAGTAAACTTGCCTAATAGCCAAACTCAACTTCTCATTCAACTTCCCATACCTCAAAGAGCAGTTGGTAGGGTATGTGCAACCACAGTTAAAGAGGTGCGGAACATTCCGGTAGTCTGTGAATTTCCGGATGTATTCCCTGACGAGTTGCCTGGCTTACCCCCTGACCGGGATGTCGAATTTGCCATTGAGCTAAAGCCTGGAACAGCACCTATTTCCCGTAGAGCTTATAGAATGCCGCCGAAGGAGTTGGCAGAGTTGAAAATTCAGTTGCAGGATTTGTTGGACAAGGGTTTCATCAGGCCTAGCTCATCCCCGTGGGGTTGTCCTGCTATTTTTGTTAAAAAGAAGGACAGCTCCCTCAGACTCTGTGTCGATTACCGTCCCCTCAATGAGGTCACTATCAAAAATAAGTACCCGTTGCCTCGCATAGATCATCCCCGTGGGGTTGACCAGCTTGCGGGGGCCAGGGTATTCTCAAAAATTGACCTCAGATCGGGGTACCACCAAATAAAAATCCGTCTGGAAGATGTTTCCAAAACAGCCTTCACTACCAGATATGGTCTTTACGAGTATCTGGTTATGTCTTTCGGCCTGACCAATGCCCCTGCCTATTTCATGTATCTTATGAATTCAGTCTTCATGCCCGAACTCGACAAGTTTGTAGTCGTGTTCATCGACGACATACTGGTCTACTCCAAAAGCCCGGAAGAGCATGCCAAACACCTTCGTGTAGTCCTAACTCGGTTGCGAGAACATCAACTGTATGCCAAGTTCATCAAGTGCGAGTTTTGGTTGGACAGAGTTCCGTTTCTTGGGCATATTCTGTCAGCCGAAGGTGTATCGGTTGACCCAAGCAAGATGGAAGAGATCTTGAATTGGAAGCCACCAACCACAGTACATCAAGTCCGTAGTTTTATGGGAATGGCGGGATATTACCGCCGTTTTATTCCGGATTTTTCCAAAATATCTAAGCCTATTACCAACTTATTGAAGAACGAGGTCAAGTTTGCCTGGTCACCTGAGTGTGAGCAAGCATTTCAGACTTTGAAGAAGTTGTTAACCACTGCCCCAGTCCTGGCTCAACCGGACATTGAAAAGCCATTCGACGTGTACTGCGACGCTTCGGGAACCGGCCTGGGTTGTGTCTTGATGCAAGAAGGCCGAGTCATTGCTTATGCGTCCCGACAGCTTAAGCGTCATGAAGAAAATTATCCCACTCATGATCTTGAATTGGCAGCGGTGGTCCATGCACTGAAAATTTGGCGTCATTATTTGCTGGGCAGTACTTGCAAGATCTACACCGATCACAAGAGCCTAAAATATATATTTACCCAAGAAGAGTTGAACATGAGACAACGAAGATGGCTCGAGCTGATCAAGGATTATGACATGGAAATACATTATCACCCTGGCAAAGCAAATGTGGTTGCCGATGCGCTCAGTCGCAAAAATTCATTGCAGTTGTCTGGCAGTGAAGCCCCGAGACTTTTCCTTATGCTATGAACTAGAGAAGTTGGGGGTAGAAATAGTTGAACAGGGCAGTTTGAATCATGTTAGTTTTAAGACCACCATCCATGATGAGATAATCACCGCTCAGAAAGGAAGCAAAGGCATCCAGCATATTAAGGAGAAAGTCCAAGCTGGTACTGTGGATTGTTTCAGGATTGACGAAGAAGGGGTCGTATGGTTCAAAGGGCGGCTGGTAGTTCCAAAGGTACCCGAGTTGCGACAAAAGATTTTGGACGAAGCACATTTGACTAGATTCTCCATCCACCCTGGGAGCAATAAAATGTACCAGGATTTAAGGCAAAAGTTTTGGTGGACCAAAATGAAAATAGAGATCGCTCGATATGTAGCGAAGTGTGACACTTGTCAGAAGGTGAAAGCTGTACACATGAAGCCCGGTGGAGAACTGCAACCACTGCCTGTTCCTGCATGGAAATGGGAGGACATTAGTATGGATTTTATCGTAGGTCTGCCAAAAACACCCAGAGGTTTTGACTCAGTCTGGGTTGTGGTTGATCGCCTCACTAAGCAAGCCCACTTCATCCCCGTCAAGACTATTTACACTGCTGTGAACTATGCAAAGCTGTACATCCAGAATTTGATGAAACTTCATGGTGTGCCCAAGACCATTGTCTCTGATCGAGGTTCTCAATTCATTTCCAACTTTTGGAGGGCCTTCCACAAGTCACTTGGAACAAAGCTTCTACATAGCACAGCATACCATCCGCAGACTGACGGGCAGACTGAGAGAGTCAACCAGGTGTTGGAGGACATGTTGAGAGCATGTGCACTCAATTACACCGAATCTTGGGATGAGTGTCTGGCACAGGCAGAATTTTCGTACAATAACAGCTACCAAGAAAGCATCAAAATGGCTCCGTTTGAGGCGGTATATGGTCGTAGGTGTCGAACACCCCTGAATTGGTCTGAGCCTGGGGAGAGATGGTACTTCGGCGTTGACTTGGTGGAAGAGACTGAAGCAAAGGTGAGGCAAATACAAGATAACCTGAAGGTTGCACAGTCGCGACAGAAGAGTTACGCCGATCAAAGGCGTCGTCCTTTGGTATTTAAGACAGGAGATTATGTCTATCTCAAAGTCTCACCCATGAAGGGAATTAGTCGGTTTGGAGTTAAAGGCAAATTAGCTCCTCGATACATTGGACCATTTCAGATCATGGCTCGTCATGGAAAAGTAGCTTATAAGTTGAGGTTGCCAGATCATCTCTCAGCCGTACACAATGTCTTTCATGTATCACAACTCAAAAAGTGTCTTCGGGTGCCAGATCAAGTCGTGGATATTGAGGGAATAGAACTCCAACCCGACCTAACATACTCTGAGTATCCTATCCAAGTCTTGGATCGGAAGGATCGCGTCACTTGGCGAACCACTACAAGATGGTACAAGATTCAATGGAGCGAACATTCCGAGGACGAAGCCACCTGGGAGTCTGAAGACTATCTCGCCGAAAACTTCCCCGAGTTCTTTGCTACATTGTAAATGTAAAGTTTCTGCTTATAGTCGGTATGAACTTCCCTTATTATCTTATGGTAGAAACTAGAGTAGGTTTACTTGAGACATTTTTTTTTCCATTACTTAACCCTAAGGTTTATCGTCTATCAAATCTCGGGTCATGAGTGGCAATGACAGGTAATGCATCAATATAGGAGACAAACAACTCCTAACAACCTAATGCAGTAATAGACTCAAGTGATAATTAATTTTATAAAACACAAGGCGGGGCTGAATGCACCGGGGCTTGCCATGAATCGTGTACAGCGTCGGGTCAGGATCAGTCCCGCAGATGTCAAATCCTTGGATGGCTTCTGGAGTGACCTCCTCGGCGGTAGTCTCGACCTGGACCTCCTCGGGAACGGGTACTACACGTATGCAATGATGTATGCTTAGCATGGCATGAGGGCAACAAATTAAATGCTTGAAAGTAAACCATTAATACCTTGAGTACAACTTTCCTTCACGGCAAAGTTGTAAACGATCTACGGAAGGTAAAAGCAATGTTTCCTACTTTTGTTTTATTGGCCTTTTTAACGGTCACAGAAAGCTGCTACACAGCTTTACTACAACTAACAAGCGACCCTAATACTTCTGTCAAGGATCACTATGGTGAAAGACCCTTGAAGCCAATCAATCCAAAATCACGCCAAACAACAGGGATTATTCGCTTAGATTAATTCTACTGATCAAATACCCCACAACTAATAAACAAGTGTCGTAACAGTTTCCAAATGAGCTCAAACTTACCCAACAGATAGATCTTACTCTAAATTAGCACCACATAAATTTTCATGATTTTTGGATAATTCTGGAATTTATTAAAATTGCTCAAAGTTACATTTACTAATTAATATGCTGATTTTTAGTTCCCACAGACAATGTCCAAACCCTATATCTAATATTTTTATAAAATACTACATACTCTAGAGAGTACCCACAATTATTTTCATGATTTTTAGACCAACAGAAATAATATTAAAAAAATAACAAACACAGGAACTATTCATAGTAATTTAAAATGGAAATCCAGTTGAAATTCCACGGGAAAAATGGAAAACTCCTTTTGGCCCGGGACGGCCCAAGTCAGGCAGGCCGGCCCACTCGGCCGCTCCCGCACCGGCCCACGCCCAGGTGCCCTGTCGAGGCGCTGACAGGCGGGTCCCGCCTGTCAGTTCCTCCTCCTACAACAGCCGGCGCCCACTCGCGCACACACGCGCACACGCGCGCACGTCGGCTCGCCGCGGAGCTCGCCGCCGGCGACCCCCGGGACGAAACCGAGCGCACCCCAGCGAACCCTAAGACCCAGCCGACAACCTAGTACATTAAGCCCGGAAGCTACGCGCCTCCGACGAGCTCGAGCTCGTCCATGGCGGACGCGGCGGCGCGGCTACCCTGTTTCGGCCGCGAGAGTGCGGTGGAATTGAATAAAAAGACCAGAGAAGGACTAGGAGCTCACCACGGCTCTAGACCGACGGCTGGCCGAGGCTGAGATGGAGCGGAGCGACGAGCTTGACGACGACGGCGGCGTGCAACGGCTCGGCCTCGACGACGAAGTCGCGTTCCGATGATCCTAGGGGACAAAATGGGACACCATTGCGAGCATGAGCTAAGGTATGACTCATAGAGTCGCAAAAGGGAAGTCTAAGGTAGAGAGGCTCACCACAGCGAGCTCGACGCGAGAAAGGTGGCTGCGGCGGTGCTCCGCCGGGCCCGAAGACGACGGCGAGCGTTCCGGGACCCTCGACGCACGGAAGCCGAACCACAGAGGCACAAGTCGTGTTCAAGAATCCAGTGAGGCTAGAAACGAGCGTAATTTGGATGAGGAGGTCGGAGTGCGGCCAATTTTTGGCTCGAAGCCAAGGCGGGTGCGGCGGTGGTCGGGAGAGGATGAGGGCACGGGGAGGGGATGTCGTCGCCCTTTAAGCCGGCCAGAGGGAGGGACAGAAGCGGCATAGGGCGGCGCGCGATCTTCTGCACGGGAAACGGCACCGGGGACACGATCCCGGCCAGCACGGACGGCGGCGCGCGCGCCCGACACGGCGGCGGTCGCGACTGTGCGCGAACAGAGAGCAGAGGCAGAGCACTGTAGCTCGTTTGAATGCCATTCAACCGGTTTTTGACCAATTTCTTGAAATTTTGTGTGTCAACTTGGAAAGGTGTAAACATGAAAGTTATGGTGTTCGAAATTTTGAACAACATTGGTTTAGGGGTCAACTCCAAATTTTGAATAATTTTGAAACTATTCAAAAGGGGGTAAATTCGCTTTTTGAAATCCATTTCTAATCCCATCAAATTCTCTAGATTTTTCATAATAACTTTAAAATCTTAAAAAATAAAAGTTGTCCTATTTGAGGAGATTTACAACTTTCATTAAATAAGTTTGGTCAGATTCCCTATAGTTTTTAAATTAGCATTTCAAAATTTGAATTTTAAAGTGGTAATTAGGGTTTAATTTGAATTTCTATTAAAGAACTCCAAAAACACCCAAAATAAAAGTTGTTCAATATAAAAAGATCTACAACTTATATTAAGGGACCATCACCAAATTCCAAGTTGATTTTGGTTTAGGGTTTCAGGGTCCGATTAGGACTCAATTTGAATTTTTCCTTTCTGATTTATTTTAAATTCTCAAATGATAATTCAATCACAACATCCAAGGCATTTGTCAATGAACCACTCTAAGGACCCTAAGCATAATCAAATGCAAATGCTTAATAATAAACATGATGACATGTCAAAATTAATTAGCCGTAATACCCGGGGTATTACAAACAGTAATCACTGCGCGTCCGGTGAAAAACTTCACCGAACCGACCCGAGAGCACAGGGTTCGCACCGGACGCGTCCGGTGCTACCCCACCGGACGCTCCCAGCGTTCGAAGTACACGTTTTTGCACTTTCTCAAAGAGTTAGCCACCGAAAGACTTCGACAAGTTTCTGGTGCACTTTTCTACACTGAGATATCACCGAAAAGCGCTAAATCCTGCCGGGCAAGCTCGGCAGGAGGGAGAGAGGACCCAAACCCCTCTCTACCACTCAAACTTCACCCCGTTTCCAAAGGCACTAACACTCCAATGTGTCTCTCACTTTAGTGCACGTGTGTTAGCATTTTCCAAAGAGTTTTCAATGGGTTTTTGTTAGTGTCACTAGCATCTACATGCATATGCAACAAGAATGAACATCTAGTGGCACTTTGATAACCGCATTTCACAAACGATTTCTCCTCTCTTGATAGTATGGCTATCTATCCTAAATGTGATCACTCTTTCTATAGAGTCTTGATCATCAAAAGTAAAAGAGCTCCTATTGGTTATACCTTTGCCTTGAGCTCCTAACTTTTTTTCATCTTCCTTCTCTTCACTTGATGAAGCTTGTGGACACCTTTGATGATGGACTTATACCATTTGCATGGATGTCGTCATTGCCCTTCACTTGTGGCCTCCACCGACCCGGTCCTTTGCTCCATCTTGTTGTTTGTTAATTAATCTCATGAAACACTTAGAGGAAACATTTAGCAAACTAGGTTTCATCAATTACCCAAAACCAAACATGGGCTTTCAACATGCATATAGATTGAGATCCTACACTGCACGACGGTACCATGACCTCTATGGTTCATATCGCAACAGTGATACTCCAAAGAAAGAGGTGATTGCAATGAATGCTATCTCTCTCTGACTAGGATACAGTAATATGGGTAGGGGAGAAGTTGATATAGAGGTGAGAATTCTCGCTGAGTAGGATAGAATATTCCTTTAGATGTGTGTTTTAAAGGTGGTGGCATACAAATAGCCTTAGCCTCTCGTGTCCGATGACACGCCACGCAACTGAAGATGGATAACGTGGCATTACATAGACTAAAAGTGTCATCTATAATTGTCTAAGGAGTAAAAATAAATGTTTTAAAAGAGCCTTTAGTATGTTGTTACCAGAGTATTAATAGCACCTTAGATCTGTTTAGTCCTCGTAGGAGTGAATATTTTGAGATTTAACGACGATGTACTCTTAGTAGAAGGCGACGTTTCCATCAACACAGGTGTCTACGGTGACTTCATCAATCTCGTCTGAAAGATTTATCGACCTAATTTTCGAAGATGTTCATAGATGTAGAAATTTGTATGTGTTGTTTGTAGGGGTGAGCATACCTTGTTGTGCGTCTGTCTCGTACTGTGTAAATAAAAAAAACATATTTTTTTAAAACGTTAGGATATGACAAACATCTTGTTTTGTATAGACGGCAGGAGAAAAATAAAATCAAACTTTGCCAATAGCCGGTGGGGAGGAGAAAAATGTCTTGTTGACCATCCAAATGTGTGACAGACGTAAGGTGGGCTAGCAATGTTGCGCGGCCCACCGTTGTCCATGCACGTGAAGCCGCGAGGGAAAAAATGGCCTTGTCCAGGTCCAGGTCCAGCCCAGACTGCGTGATTCGCGTGGATCTTCCGCCGCCGTGGTCACGTGGAAATAAAGGCTCGGCCATTCAGTCATTCAGATTCCAGAGGGCAATTGGGCGAGGAGCAGAGTGCAGGGCCCTTGCATATAGGAGTACGGAGTATTATTCTGATATTCACCTCGTTTTTTCTTCGGGGATCAGGATTCATCAAATCATGGAATCAAACAAAGGGCCATCACATGGCGTGCGTGAATATACTGTGTACTACTCAGCAGGCCCTGCACGTTCTCTGCTGTGTGTTGTAGCTCCTCGTGAGTCGCACACCATCAGCATCAGGGAGGCCGTCGCTTTTGCTCGAGGAGCTGCCACTCCAGCTGCTGTGGCTGGTTACTTGTGGTGGTGGACTGGTGGGTGGTAGGTGATCATTCCCATTCCCCACTGTAGCGGCGGAGGGAGGGCTGGAGGCAGAGATGCATGCATCTCTCCCCAATCACCATCTTCCACACTGAAAGCAGCTGATCAATAAAAAAATAAGGAAAATAAAAAACACTGAAAGCAGATGCGCATCTGAGGGTGCGTTTAGTTGAGAAATTTTGGGAAGTTTTGCAACTGTAGCACTTTCGCTTGTATTTGACAACTTTTATCCAATCATGGCCCAAGTAGACTCAAAAGATTCATCTCGACCTAGACAGGCAAAAAGTACAAACATGCAATATTTGCTACTTCATTTGGTGCTTCATGCAGACGGAAAATACAATTGATGTGATGGGGAGAGAGAAAGAAAATTTCCTAACTAAACGGGGCCTGAGTAGTATCTGACCAACAAGTTGTGCTCCTGCTGCGCACGAGCGGCTCAGCGCACGCTCCGCTCGCGCTCGGTCGTCAATTCAAACATGCCGGCCGGCCCTGGGACTTGGCCTCTTCTTCTTTCTTGGGAAAAAGGCCGAACCGACTTTCCAGGCAGCCTCCTTCATCATATCAGCACTTTTGCACATCAATCAGGTAGAGGTAGTGGCGGCAAACTGGCAACACTAGAGCGTGACGCCGCCGCCGTAAACCCGCGGCAGTTTACTTTTGCTCCAGCTGATTTATAAGACTGGTTAAATACTGTTTCATAGCTACAAAATAAAGCTACCGTGCCGTCCGGGGGTGCTGGCAACGGCAGAGTGGCGGCGTGTACCTGATTTGTGATGGGCAGTGCGTGCTCACACGGATTTGTTGGTCTATGATCTCTTTCTCTTTCGAGCGAGGCGATCCCCATCTCGACGATCGACGTCACAAACACCTAGATTATTTTGTCGCGAATTTGCTTGGCTTGGCCGTGCAAGCTATATAGTTAAACCTGCTCGCTTGTGTCACTTTGTGTAGAGATCTGGGCCAGACAACCGGCACGCGTGTTATGGAGTGCTGGCAAAGACTTTGGATTCTTTTTATATCCCGACCGATCTGCACGGCAAGTGCCTCAGCCGTCTCTCTTTCGCGCACAGAGTGGCCACCTGCAGGCTTCCCCAGCGATGTCTGCGGTGCAGGGGCTTTCGTCACGTTGCGCGTGACTGCAAGCAGCACAGGCGCATGGGCGATCGACCTTCGAATGACCGTGCCGTGGTAGCTCAGTCTGGTGGTCCGACAGACCTTGGTGGTGGGCACGGACTCGGCGGAGCCACAGCAAACACCACCGTCCTCGTCACCGATGGTCGACAGCAGAGCGCGCGGGGCCGACACAGGCGTCTGAGGCACCGCAAGAGGCCGGCTAGATCCGTTGTCGAGCCCATGGGATCCCCTGCCGACCACGCCGATGACACCACCACCGCCGCCTACACTACTACACTTTGCCGCGGCCCCGCCTGGACCCAGAGGATTCTCCCCTCCCCGTGCTCTTGCGCGTGTTGGGGTGGCGCCCTCGGCTTCGCCTTCGCCACCGGCCCCTCCGGCGGAGGATGAGTTGGTCCTCATTGAAGACGTTGCTGAGAGCGAGGATGAGGAAGACGATGAGGACGACGGCGTTGATGCCACTGGAGCAGCGCTGGCGTCCGCTCCCTTGTCGTCTGGAGTCAGCCTCGACGCGTTCCTCGTACACCCGTCTGCCCCCGCTCAGAGCTCGTCGTCCGCCTTGTCTCCTAAGGCCGCCCCTTTCCACCCAGGGAAGTGCGCGGCTAGAAGGACCAAGGCCCGTCGGTGGGCTCACGAGGACCCCCCCGAGGACCCTCCCGACGCAGGCTCGGTGCCAATCTACTAGGCACTTTACCTGGACACTGTTCGTCGGAGACCGCTCTCGTCTTCGACGCGGTTGATGCCGCTCCCGCCGTGCACCCGGCCTCCCTTGGGTGATGCAGTGACGAGCCGTCGGTGCGCTGGCCGTCGGGGGGAAAAGTGTCGGCGTCCGCGACCACAGTTGGTACACGACATACCGCCTCGCCCAGTGGAGGGCCGCACCCCGGCACTCCTGTGCCTCGGTCGCCACCGTCGAGTCTCCGCCCCTGACGCTGGTGGGTGGCAAGAGATCCTCCACCAGCAGGAGACGCGTCGGGCTGCCGCGTCGGCTGTGCCGCTTGGCCCGGATCGAGGGGGTCAGCCTGCAGGTCGTCGACCACCGTGGCGTATCCCGGCCGAACTGCACGGCAAGTGCCTCAACTGTCTCTCTTCCGCGCACAGAGTGGCCACCTGCAGGCTTCCCCAGCGATGTCTACGGTGCAGGGGCTTTCGTCACGTTGCGCGTGACTCAAGCAGCGCAGGCGCATGGGCGATCGGCCTTCGAATAGCCGTGCCGTGGTAGCTCAGTCTATTGGTCCGGCAGACCTTGGTGGTGGGCACAGACTCGGCGGAGCCACAACAAACACCACCGTCCTCGTCACCGATGGTCGACAGCAGAGCGCGCGGGGCTGACACAGGTGCCGGAGGCACCGCAAGAGGCTGGCTGGGTCCGTCGTCGAGCCCATGGGATCGCCTGCCGACCACGCCGATGACACCACTGCCACCACCTCCACTACTACACTTTGCTCTCCTGAGCCTGATCTACTCGCGGAGGTGATGTGTCGGTTCTCTGTTTCTGCGGTGCAATTCGTCTTCATCGACCCGATGCTGGACGAGCTTGCCACATCACTCGGGACGAGCTTGCCGCATCAACCAGCCTCCGTCGACCCGATGCTGGACGAGATTGCCGCTTCAAGCGTCGACCTCGCTGCAACGGCCAGTGCAACGGCCATTGATAGCATCGTCGATGAGGATGTTATTTTGCAGGAGGGCGGGAACGATGGTGCCTGCAGTGACGGGTTGGAGGACATTGATGCTTGCGTCTCCTTCTGCATGCGGATGTTCAAACCGATCCCTAACCCGCTGCTACCGAGGCCAGCCTCACCACCTGGGGGTGATGTTCAAAAGCGGGCCGGCAAACCGAGTATCAGAAGACACAGAAGGTTGATGGCTCCCACCCGCTCTAGCCTGCGTTTGGCAGCCCGTTCGTCCACCGTGCCGGTGGCAGAGCGCCCAGCGCAAGCTTGAGAGCGAGATGGAATTTCTCAACCGGAAATCGGCGGCGCCAGATGCAGCAGTCACGGCGTACGTCAACATGTCTGGCAAAGGCCTCCCGGAGCAGGCGATCGAGGCACTCAAGGCCACGACGAAGTTAAACAACAAGGAGCTTTGCGAGACCCTTACTGCAGTGGCGACGGAGTTAGGAGTGGCCGAGCTGGAGATCCCATGATAGTGGAAGTTGGCCACCTGTTGTATCTGTGTGTGAGTAATCTGTATTGACTTTACGCCCAGTTTAACGGTCTATCAAATTTGAGATGTTATTTTGCGTTTCTTGCACATGTAACTCTCTTCTTTTTATTAATATATGTCGGCTATGTGCCGGATTAAAAAAAAAACAAGATGACACTAAACTAAAATCTGCCGTGGTGGTAGCTAGCTAGCAAACTTCGTTCAGCTTGGCAGCATCTTCAGTCGACATCGGCATTTTTTCCCCACAAGTTCCAAGACCAAGTTATACCGTGTAATAAAAGAAAAGGTATCATCAGGCTCTAATAAACCATGGGTAAATGTGCAGATTAGTTGACGTTTTCTAAGGCCCCGTTTAGATCCCAGTTGCAGTTGTAATTCTGCACTGTAGCACGTTCGTTTGTATTTGACAACTTTTATCCAATCATGACTCAAGTAGGCTTAAAAGATTCGTCTCGTGATGTACATGCAAAAAGTACAAACATGCAAACATTTCGTCTACATTTAATGCTCCATGCATGTGCCGCAACATTGATGTGACTAGTTGCAGTTGCA
Organism: Eremochloa ophiuroides; assembly: GCA_038502445.1. NCBI lineage: Eukaryota > Viridiplantae > Streptophyta > Magnoliopsida > Poales > Poaceae > Eremochloa > Eremochloa ophiuroides. The sequence goes on along the minus strand of JAHLJS010000001.1, from coordinate 103,651,577 downwards.
ATTTGCACTGGATCTAAACAGAGCCTAAGTCTGACTTTTTCTCTTAGTTTTATCACTTGTCTTATAAAAAAAAAATTACACTTCTTTCATTATGAGTTATTTTATCAATATCAGTTCTTCGAGAATAATAACTTAAATTTAACTATATTTATATAAAGACGAATGGTCAAACTTAGAGTAAAAAAAATCAAATGGTTTATAATTTGGAATGAGGAGAGTAATTGCTTATTTTTCCAATGTCCCTGAATAACTACACATCACATTTTTAGGAGTCATTTTTTTAAGACTAGCCAAATATATATAAAAACTGATATTTATATTTTGTAACGAATATTGTTAGATTAATAATAGAATATATTTCTATAATAAATATATTACAAGAAACAAATATAATAATATTATTTTCTATAAATCTTGTAACACCTTAACAAAAAAGGTAAAAATTGTATAGTTATTTTAGGTTGAAGGATTAGACTGTTATCTCTTAGGGCGTCCACAACGAGCCACACAAATCACTAGCATAAGTGGATGAGAGAGACTCAAGAAAATAATACTTTACGTCCTCTCTGCAAGTAGCATGAAAAGTTCATGTACGTGGACGCGGGCCCTGTTTTGATTCAATATCTATAATAGTCTGATAATAATTAATTATCTGATTTTATCTAGATAGTGGAATATTATTATCGTAGTGTATAACTAACAATTATTCAATCTACGTGTCGGGTACCAAAATTTAAGGTGCCCAACTTCGATGCAAAGATGCTCATTCCCAACGCGGCCTGGCCCAAATAAGGCCAGTGGAAGCTCACGAAGGCCGCGTCCGAAGCCCACGAAGGCCGCGTCTACGGAGGCTCACGACGTCATTGCACCAATGACAGCCAACCCACCCTCGGCGCCAATTCTCCGACTCGCCCGAGCCTCCCCGGGAGAGCTCGGGAGAGCGGCACCCTCGGCGTCAAATCTCCGATTCGCCCGAACCTCCCTGGGAGAGCTCGGGAGAGCGGCACCCTCGGCGCCCATTCTCCGGTTCGCCCGAGCTTCCCCATCCCCCTCGAGCGCAATCTCACAAAGGCATCCAAGGCACAGGTGATGTCAGCGGAGCAATCTTGGACCACAAGAGACCTCTCTGACCACTTTACAAGCACTGTCCCGTCAGGCGAGATTCTTGACGCGACTGTGCTTCGCACGCCCCTGACGGCCATACCACCTGTCAGGATTTCCCTGGCAGCGGATTTGATAGGCCCACTACGGCCGTCCTCTCCACGGTATGGTCTACGGTGCGCCGCTCCGTTTTCCGCCGGGATCTACCAACTACGACTGCGACAGTCCGAGCGCCTGACGACGGGCTACGCAAGAACGGAAAAAGCACCTACTGCACTGTCCACTCGAAAGGACGAGCACGCCTTCCATCCGGGCCCACCTAACCTTCGGGAAGTACTGTCCAAAGGCCGAAAATACGCCCAAGGGGAGATATCACCCTACTCCATTCCATCACGCCTCCAGGAGTCCCGAGTCTCGGAAGACATCGCCCCGAGACGACTCGCCCTCTTGTCACATCGTGCGGATGGACAGCCATCAGGTGTGACCCTACGGCATGCCGTAATCCGACGATTGTTGCTGCCTCGAAACTCACCAAGATCGTACGAACCATTACGGCCATACCCCGGAGACGCGGAGAAAAGACTGTAGCTGACGACAGTCAAACAAGGAACAACAACTCCTCACTGTAACATACGTAGCATTGTAAGCACTGCCATTGCCTCTCTCTTGCGACTATAAAAGAGAGAGCAGAGGCCAGTTTTAGATCGACCCGGAAGAAGTCCTAAACTCTCGCACACATACACACCAATAGCAAACGACTTGCATACACTTAGACACTCATAAAAGACCTGGGAGCACTTCTCTCTCACCTAGCTTGTAACCCCCTACTACAAGCACCCCGGTGCAAGGTAACACGACTCTCCTCTCCACTGGACGTAGGGCTTGCTTGGTCTGAACCAGTATAATTCCTGTGTTCTCCTTTGCACACCATCCGTAACCTCAACCGCAAAACACATATTTACTAGCCGGTGTTAGCCCCGCTAAAATTAGCACCGACACTATGACACCTACACATGTTTAAACTCTTAAGAAATTATTATTATAATAGTTACTGTCCACGTATAAGTAAACAGGGCTAAAAAAAACTATTTCTATCAACTGGTAGCTGCTTGCTGATGCACAGGAAACAATATAAAGATGCTGCTCTGACGATTGGTACCCGGCGTGATCCGATTGCATGGCCGCGGAAACAAACAAATATAAACAACGCAAGTAGCTTTCGGTGTGATCGGATCACACCAATGAATGAACGAATACCTAAACTAAACACGTGCTAGCAGTACTAGCAGAGCAAATAGAGCTCAGAAAGTCATTTCTGGTCCCAGCAGATGTAACACGCGGAGTCATCACATCTTTACCGTGCGTCCCTTGGCCCTATTACGCGGTCTTGCCAGATTTTTTTTTTTTCACCGAGTCATTTTCACCGGAATTTCCACCGAGCATCTCCGTAACTAAAACATGCATGGCGTTTCGTGGTCAGCCTCAGGAAAGGAAATGACGGGGAAGTCTATTGGTCCCGTGCCACGTGGAGAATCCCCGGTGCAGTTGGGATGAGGAAGCACGTGCTGACTGCCGTTGCCCGTTGGCCCTGTGGCCCCTGCGAGGCTGCGACGCATTCGATGTGTGGCTGGGCAGGCAGGGAAGCCACAGAGAGAGGCACAGATATGCGGTGCCCTCGGGATCCCACACTCAACATCCGACACGGGCCCGTCCCGTGCGCGGCACCAACCAAGCCCCACCCAAGCACGCGTGGTCGTGATACTGATGTGAGCACGGCCGCGGCTGACCCCCACCCATGGCTCATCGGCTGGTCGCCCTCGGAGCTCGGTGGCAGGTGGAGCCCGACAAAAGTGGCTGGCTCCACACGTCAGTTCGTGCTTGCACGGCTGCAGCCGCGCTGGTGGTAGGGTGCAAAGCTCTGTGAGCCGAGCCGGGTTCTGAGCCACTTGGACTTGGCCGACCTAAGTAGTTTTTAGTGCCACTTCGCCGGCGTGAGTGGTGGATCTTCACGCGTTCCAAGTGGGGCAGCTTGATTAAGGCTGTGATTTACCCTCGCAACGTTAATTCTGTTTTGTTACCGTTTACAATTTACATTTACAATTGGCGACCTTTAGCATGTTTGTTTAAACCCAAATCAGTACTATTTTTTAGTCATAAAATATTTTTTTTTCATAACAAATCATCGTCATGACCCACCACTGAAAATCAGCCAGCTAGATTTATGATATAACTGATGTTGCGTTTGTGTATTATTCCTTGCTAATTGTGCTATCTCTTCTATAGTGTAACAACTCTTTTTGTTGGTGTAATTTATTTGTTTCTATGTATTGGATGTAGTCAAGTACTTTTCATACTAAATAAGTAGATACCGTGTTGATTTCTAATTTGCTTATATTACCACAAAACCTAGCTTACTAGCTACGCCAACTTCTAAATTTGTCAAGTTTCTTACTCCTACATCATCATGAATTATAAGGTATTTAAGTTTATGTTAAGTCAAATTCTTTTAAGTTAGATGAAACATATAAAGAAAAATATTAATATCTACTGCATCAAGAAGGTAATAAGTTATAAAAATATATTTTTATAATCACAGTTAATAGAACGAGCTTTAAAATTTATGTAGGGTTTAGGACAATACATTCTTAGGTGATTAGTGGATTATATAACCTTGAGTGAGTACAATCCTTTGGCTCCGAAACTCTTGAGTTCGGTAGGAAGTGGGTTTCCAAACACTGTTACTCCAAGCTTTTTTTTTTTTTTTGCCCAAGGCCGACATGGAATCATTTGACCATTCTCATTTGCTAAAGCAACTATGGCTCCATGGGTGGTCTTTCTCATTGTCAAGTTGTGTGAATTATTTGAATCTAATTAGATTGCTCCGCCCCTCATCCACAAAGCTTATGAAAAGAAGGAATTCCCGAGATTAATCAAGAGCATATGATACTCATCTGGTCTAACCTTAGAATAGTGTAGCTTAGGACAACTCAAAAATCTCTTATATTTCACGATAGTGAGTTAACAGATATGAGTGGTGTTTTTCTCTTACAACAATCAACCAGCTAGCCGTACAATCTAGTCAGACGAACAAAGCCAATGTATCTGAAAAATATAAAGTATCGCAGGTTCAAAAATTGTCGTGAATCTTGACACCATTCATACATACCTTTTAAACTACATCTATGCATGCTTTTAGACATGAAATGGAAGGCATAAATGCATGCCTTTTAAACTATGCCTTACTAGAAAATTAAGCATGTTAAAACGGCTCTGTTCGTCTAGCTGGATTAATTGTACAGCTGATAGGCTGATTGTTGTGAGAGAAAAACACTGCTGAATTGCTGGCTGATATTGGCCGATAAGTTCAAGCGAACAGAGTGATTACTAGTGAGGGGGTGAATTAGTCTTGTACCATTTTTCCTTACACTTCGAGATAGAAAGGGATATAGTTAAACATTTACATACTTTTTATACAAGGTACTGAGAAGGTAAATAATTTATATTCATAAATTGAAAACCACTAGTGCGACAAATAAACTACCGATAGAACCAGTGAATCCGTATTGTCCAACCTTTTGTTCCCAATTCAAAGCGATGTCAAAATTGTCCTGTTTCATATTATTTTTCATGACAAGTCTCAGCCCGTGTGCCATGCACAGAACAGCACAAGCCGGCAACCATTTGGTTGCATCAGCTTGGGTCGACTCGATCCATTTGTAGCCGAGCCTGATCCACGCTCCGTACCAGATACCGTAAGGAGCCCGCACCTAACCCTCTTTCTCTGCCGTCACGGCCCCACATTGTCATAGACGTAGACACGCCACCAAACCTTGGAGGTACGACAGCCATAATCCCCAAACTACCCTTCCCCCTCCGTTCCATTCCATTTCCACCGTCTCCCGTGGTCTCGTCTCGTCGCCACTCGCCACCCTGCGGCAACTACCCCCACCCCTCCGTCGTCGTCGCTCACGGCACGGCTACCAACCCCTCCTCCTCCGCCCGCCAATAAGTACCGCCCCGCTCGCCACCACCATTTCCTCAGAGGAGACGCCCTGCACTGCACGACTCCTCCCCCATCTACCACTACCTACCCATCTACCACCGCTCGCTCGCAATGGCGCTGGCCACCAACTCCGCCGCCGCCGCGGCAGCGGCCGTATCCGGCGGCGCGGCGGCATCGCAGCCGCGCCGCGCGGCCGCGTTCCTCCCGCTGAAGAGGCGCACCATCTCCGCCATCCACGCCGCCGACCCGTCCAAGAGCAACGGGCCCGCCGTCCCCGCGGCCGCCGCCGCCAAGTCCTCCGCCGCCTCGGCGGTGGCCACGCCGGAGAAGAAGCCGGCGGCGGCGCCGGGGAAGTGGGCGGTCGACAGCTGGAAGTCGAAGAAGGCGCTGCAGCTGCCCGAGTACCCGAACCAGGAGGAGCTGGACTCGGTGCTCAAGACCATCGAGACGTTCCCGCCCGTCGTGTTCGCCGGGGAGGCGCGCCACCTCGAGGAGCGCATGGCCGAGGCCGCCATGGGCCGCGCCTTCGTCCTCCAGGGCGGCGACTGCGCCGAGAGCTTCAAGGAGTTCCACGCCAACAACATCCGCGACACCTTCCGTATCCTGCTCCAGATGGGCGCCGTGCTCATGTTCGGTGGTCAGATGCCGGTCGTCAAGGTACCAACCAACACACACATCAAATCCACCACTTATTTCGGGTCCATTTGCTAGATCTGATCCGGCCTGTTCCGACTTTGTTGTGCACGGTAGGTGGGGAGGATGGCTGGCCAGTTCGCCAAGCCAAGGTCCGAACAGTTCGAGGAGAGGGATGGCGTTAAGCTGCCGAGCTACAGGGGCGACAACGTCAACGGCGACGACTTCAACGAGAAGAGCCGCGTGCCGGACCCGCAGAGGATGGTCCGCGCCTACGCGCAATCGGTGGCGACGCTCAACCTGCTCCGCGCGTTCGCGACCGGAGGGTACGCTGCCATGCAGCGCGTCACGCAGTGGAACCTCGATTTCATGGATCACAGCGAGCAAGGTGATAGGTGAGAAAAATCGTTCCTTTTCCTGCGAGTAGCGCTTTTGCTGTGTGGCTGTGAAGTTGCTTTCATGTCAGAACGAAAACATCTTGCACATATCTCGTTATCACTTATCACGACGATATAATGAAGAAAAAAAACTAGTTATGCAATATAAGTTGCCAGTGATAGCACGGATCCGCCATTTTTGTGCTAATTTCAAAGTGGAAGTAACTATTATTAAGAAAAATAAGTAGTTATTTTGGCTTCTTTTCAGACATAAAACAATATTTTCCACTCACTGCAAATCAGCATCAACCAAAATCAGCGCTTCTTTTCAAACAAACGATCAGGGCCTAGCACAGATCCGCCTCTTTTGGTGCTAATTTCAAAGTGCAAGTAACTATTCTTAGATACTGAACATTTTGATGAAAATCTAAAATATGGATGAAACTAGAACCATTCTTAAAATAGAGCAATGGTGCTGAGCATTTTTTGTGGTTCTTGATCGTTTGTTGGTCGTCAATGGTGTAAAAATCAAGTGGCTCCTTTGGACCATAATAAGTCAGTGGCATGAAGCTGGGTACAAGTAGTTGTAGTAGAACATTCGGATCTTTCCCTTTACATGTCCCTTTCTTTCAAGGAAGCTGCTAGCAGGGCATCGCTGTCTTTGAGTGCATCTCCTTGTTGCATTTATTGATTTTTTTTTTGCGTAAAAAAGTATTTTGAGAAAGTATTATTGTCAGTCAATAGAACACGTCACTTGTAATCTGACCATAAAATTCTTTTATTGGTCATATTTAATGCTTACAATTTTTGTTTCTGTTCAAAGTTCTGATTTACTCACGGCAATGTAATCTATATGGTTTAATCAATGTACTTTATAATATTTTGTGGACTAATTATTTGGATTTTCCTGGAAAATTGTTGCCCCGACAAAGTTCTCACAAGTCTCCGTCAGAAGGGCACATGTAAAACAACAATTTGTAACCAGAGATACAAGAATAACTTTGCTAATCATATATTATTGCTACATGATTTACATCAAATGTTCATCTAATTTTGGTTGAATAAAAATTGTCCGTGGTAGCATCACCTCTTTTGGTGCTAATTTCAAAGTGGAAGTAGCTATTCTTAGATACTGAACATTTTGTTGGTGGTTCTTGATTGTTTTTTGGTCATTAATGCGGTAAAAATCACGTGGTCTTTCGAGGTTATAAGTCAGTACAAAGTTTGGTACAAGTAGTTGCAGTAGAATATGTGAGATCTTTCCCTTTACATGTCCCTTTCTTTCGAGGAAGCTGCTAAACAAGGCATCGCTGTCTTTGAGTGCATGTCCTTGTTCCATACATTGATTTTTTTTTTTTCTGAGGTACCATGAGAAAGTATTATTCTCGGTCAATAAACATGTCACTGGTAATCTGGTATTTTCTATTATAAAGTTACTCCATTAGAGTATGGTGCTCCACCATGAAATTTCTTTATGGATCATATCCAGTGCATAGACTTTTCTTTCGTTTCAAGGTTTTCATTTAGTCATGGAGATATAGTCTATATTGTTTGATTGATCTACTTTATAATATTTTGTGGACCAAGTATTTGGCTTTTCCTTGGAAGTTGTTGCCCCACCAAAGTTCCCATAGCTCACCATCAGAATATAAAACAACAATTTGTAGCCAGAAATTTACATGTGATGACACAAGAATAGCTTAGCTAATCATATACTGTTGCTACATAATTACATGAAATGTTTATCGAATTTTGTGTTTGCAATTGTCAAATGAATATCTTAATCTGATGGTTTGAGCATTTTCATTGGATGGCATATAGGTACCGTGAATTGGCCCATAGGGTGGATGAGGCTCTTGGGTTCATGACTGCAGCAGGGCTTACAGTTGACCACCCGATAATGACGACTACTGACTTCTGGACCTCGCACGAATGCCTTCTTTTACCCTACGAGCAGGCTCTTACCCGTGAGGACTCCACCAGTGGCCTTTTCTATGATTGTTCGGCCCACATGCTGTGGGTTGGTGAGCGCACTCGTCAACTTGATGGAGCTCATGTTGAATTCCTCCGTGGTGTTGCCAACCCTCTTGGCATAAAGGTCAGCTTTAATTTTTTTTCTATTGGTTGAGTGAAATCTAGGCACTGTACTTGTCCTGTGATCCTGACTGTCAAATTGGCCTGTAATTTGTGGAATGTAGGTGAGCGACAAAATGAACCCCAGCGACTTGGTGAAGCTGATTGAGATTCTGAATCCTTCAAACAAACCTGGAAGGATCACCATAATTACAAGGATGGGGGCAGAGAACATGAGAGTGAAGTTGCCTCATCTCATTCGTGCTGTCCGTAATGCTGGATTGATTGTCACATGGATTACTGATCCTATGCATGGAAACACCATCAAGGCTCCTTGTGGCCTGAAGACTCGTCCATTCGATTCAATTCTGGTGAGTGATTTTCTACCAGGAACTTGTTCATTCTTCACTAGTATGCATTTCTACTATGATCAATTTGAACGAGTCTCAGTTTTGTTTCGGCATTCGTATGGCTGTATTGGGAATATGAATGATATCTGAAATTCCCATATATATTCTTTTGCTCTGTGTTTCTACTTTGTAAGGCTATAAGATTACAGGACTTAAGGGCATATGTCATACTTTTGGAATATTGTATCTGCTTATGATAGTAGAAGTAGGATCACTAGGCTACTTAGGGCGCGTTTGGATTGTTTGCCCGATGCTGTAAAGCCTAGCTAAGCAAAGATAGCAGATCAGGCTAGACGTTTGGTTGCTTTGCTTGTGCGCATGGAAGTCTGTGCCAGCAAATTTTTCCTAGCTTGCGTGAGAGAGCTGAAACGGCTCTCCGGCCTGGGCCAGCTCCTCGTTTTTGGTGCCAGCTTGTCCAGGTGAGGCCAGGCGAGGCGGGCGCCACAACCAAACGCGCCCTTATTCTCAACAGGTCAATAAAGTACTTGGCTGGGCTGGGGCAGTGGGGCTAAATGATCATATTCGAATTTTTAATTAATTTTTAAGTATACTTTGGGTCTGCATTCTAGGTGCTGCTTTTAATGAGTTTCTACTAGAAGCCATTTGCTGATGTCTTTTCTGCTTCATGAATGGATGTTAAAATGCCACTTTAAGGGCAATGTTTTGATCAATGAATTGGTTGACACAATGGATTTGTATAGTTCAATGTTTACTCATTTACGCTAGACATGTATTTTTCACTGGAGTATTTTACAATTGATCTGGGAATATTCCATTCTGGCCTTCCAAATGATATCATTGCTCTAACCATGAACTCCACATCTAACAGGCTGAAGTGCGCGCATTCTTCGATGTGCATGACCAAGAGGGAAGCCACCCAGGAGGCATCCACCTTGAAATGACTGGGCAGAATGTGACCGAGTGCATTGGTGGATCACGGACTGTGACCTTTGATGACCTGAGCGACCGCTACCACACCCACTGTGACCCAAGGCTGAACGCCTCCCAGTCCCTGGAGCTCGCCTTCATCATCGCAGAGAGGCTCAGGAAGAGGAGGATGCGGTCGGCGCTCAACAACAGTCTGCCACTGCCACCACTGGCTTTCTAAATAGCCGAAGCCGAACGGAGAGGGTAGGGATAGTTGCGGCGACTCGAAAGAGGCGATCGACGCCTATTTATTTGTTCATGCTTGGTGTGGTGGCCTACTGGCCTGGTGGGTGCTCTTGGCACAAGTTACATGCTGGGGAACTATATAGGAGGTACTTGTGTTGTGGAAGACAGTAGCTAGCATTATGTGTTGTAACTGTATGCCTTCTTTCCTGTTTTGGGTGCGTGACTTGCCGACTTAGCTGCTTCTGGTGTTTTGGCCTTGGTAAGGAGAGAATAAAGAGATAATGGAGTGTGCAATGCTTGCTTAACTATTTTGACCTTGGTAAGGAGAGAATAAAGAGATAATGGAGTGTGCAATGCTTGCTGAACTGGTCATCAATAAATTGATTGATCCCTTGGCAGTTATATTTTGTTCTCTTCTGCCGCACCTCTCCGGCATGCACTGATGTGAGGCAAGAAACTATACGACGATTATAAATGTTTTGACTTTTTTATATACATTAATTTTATTATATATCAATGCATAGTGTAGAAAAACGAAAAACTAAAATGTGTTATAATTTAGAATGGATGGAGTACCTAGTTCTCAGCAAAGTTGTTCGGGACTATACAAAACGAGCGACCAGGAAAGAACAGTGACTAAGCACCATGCATCAGCCATATTGACTCACGCTTTTCATTTAGAGGAACTCAACATCTACTTCTAAGTATTGCGTCCGTCAACCCATGACCTCAGATCAGTAGTTATTAAGACTAATTGGCGCTTTCACATGTACGTATCTTATTACTTCTTGTTGATCTACACGATTCAACCCAATTTCAATTTCAGCGTAAGGAGCTATGAAATTTCCTAAGCAATAAAATCTGGTACTCACTCCAGTCAAATATACATGATGTTTCAGACATCTAATAGACTTGGATTGCATGTAGTTTTGTTTTGCTGTCTGAAACGTTGTATAATTGACTGGAGGTAAGTATTACAGGTTCCCTTCTATTAAGTTTCATTATATGTGATCACTGAAGGCAGTAAATGGTTTAACGAAGGTCATGATGCTGCATTAGGCAGCAGTGCAGGACGGCAGAAACAACGAAACTTATTAGTCCAAAATTGAATATTCCGCCAAAAGAATGAGTGCCCAGAAACACACTACTCTCTACTCTAGACCGACCAGTCTGAAACTTATTATAGAGTACGTACAATTTGGCAGCGTAATCGCTGAGGGCCGAGGCCAACTTCTCCGCGGAACTTCGGATTAAACGAGATGAGAGACGACGTGACAGTAACTTTCCGTTTTACAGCATCTTTCCATGCGATTAAGGCAGGAACTATCACCGGGCATTTGCTAGTGTTATGTGGCCCTGACCCGTTAACCGGAGAGCGACCCGTGGTGACTGGTGAGATCAAATGCGATCAGATGAAAGTTGATCAGTTTTACGAAAGTACATCAGTTTTTCACTCAAAGCTGAAAGAATAATGACTCCAAATAAAAGAGCAACAGAAAGTTGTTGGTCAGCACCAGAGCAATACTTCGATCAAAACTACTATATTAAGCGCGTCAAGAATATTAATTAGCACCAAGCAGCAACGCAGTAATGCCAAACAGAACCAAGCAACGCAGTACAAGTCTAAAGCCAGAGGACCAAGCAGGTAAATCCCAGATGTCAACATATGATGCAGCCTGCAGCCAAAGAGGAACAAGGCTATCTGACGTTCACAGCATAAAACAACATCAAAAACCTCTGGTACTAAACAAATTCCGACAAGCCGGTACCATGTTCATACAAAATTGCAACAATTACTCATAAAGGGTTGACCGATGCAACACAGCCAGGAAAGCATAGGTACTTTAGCTGTAACAAGGTAAGATATCCCATAAAAACATCTCATAGCACTGAACATTCTTAAGCAGAGGTGGCAGCCTTGGCGGCGGCTGACAGCTTGGACCTCCTCTTCGCCAAGCTCTCGCTCCGGCGGTCCCTCTGTTCCTTAAGCCTCTGGGCAAGAAGCTTCTGGTACTCGGCAGCCTCAGACTTCTTCTTGGCAATCCTCTTCTTCTTGTCGGCGATTCTGGCACGCTTCCTCTGAAGGGTCAAGGGGGTCACAAGCCGCTGGATCTTAGGTGCCTTGCTCACCTTCTTGCCTGCAAAGTAACCAAACAGGTTAGCTTGCTGTGGTTAGAAAACTTCATAAAACAATGAATACAATAATTTAAACTCAACTCTTAAGAATACCATCCAACAAATAACAAGCAGAGTACTATGTAAAGAAGGGTTAATAACCAAGACATAGGATACGAGCACTTGGGACATAAACTTAAACTTAACCAGAGTTGCGTCTACTTTCAAGACATTGGGAGAGAAGTACACTGAACTCAAGGAAATAAATACAGCAGTTAAGAAAGCTCACCGCTCTTGGTAGTGAATGTCCTGCGGTATGTGTTCACATACTTGCGTACATCATCATCCTTGGAAAGGTTGAACAGCTTTCTGATCTTGGAGGCCCTCTTGGGACCCCTCATCCTTGGCTTCTCAGTGTCAGTCAAACCAGGCAGATCGTTCTCACCTTTCTTAACAATCACCAAGTTGATAACAGAGAGGTCTTGGCTCACAATACAACCACGGACAGACTTCCTCCTGCGCTCACCATTACGCCTGCCATAGCCACGGAAGCAGGGAGTGCCTACAGAATTCATATAAAATGTTGTGATAAAAGAGGGAGCGCTGAGAGTACAATGGAGATAGGAAAAATCTATACCCCTGTGGAGCAGAAGGCGAACACGGCCAGAAGTCAGAACTCCTTGCTTCATTGGGAAGCCTTGCTTGTCACATCCACCCATGATCTTGAAGACATAACCCTTGAACTCCTGCAAAAAAAAATGAAACATATCACACCAATATTTAAGTATGAAATCAGCAAAAGGGTCAAGGATCAAGAAACAATTCATCAGAAAATTTTACCTCGCCCAGAGCATCACCGCTGACTTCCTGGGAGATCCTTCGGTCATAAAAGGGGCGCCTGTAGTTGATAGAAAGGTTTATCAGAAAACAAAGTAAAGTAGAGCAGGAAGAAATAGCAGCTGTTTATTTGAACCTCTATCCAGAAAAGGGTGCAATTCCAGCACTATATCTACTCAAACTTAAGTGTAAATAAATTTATAGAAAAGAGTTTAAATAATTGTAATACAAAATAGGTGTATATTACGAAGACACCTCTCATGTCGAATCTATTCACATTTATTTGGTATCATAAACATTGATAACTTTTGCATAATCCCAGGTCAAATTTCAAGTTTGAATCTAGTTGGTATAATTTCAAGAATTCCAAATATTAGTCCCAGTTGATAATTAATCCTACATTAAATCTAACTTCTCACAAGCTAAAAACAGCAATCAATGGATTGCCTACTCCTAAATTCTACAAACCATGCATTTTAACTAGACTTAAAACATCCTCAGCCGAAAATCAAGATGTTACTGCCCTACTTTAATCACTGGATACGAAAACTCACCAGTAATGATCCATTCAAGAACCAACGAAAAGGTATTGGCACATTTCTAAACATTCAATACCCAAAAAGTATGCTAAACATTGCCCTATATTTTTAGGGAGTACTACTGCCTACAAGTAATTGCATTATATAACTGGATAATAAGGCTAACATATATGAATACACTATCAGATCATACAGATGCTCCAGTGGGCAACAGCAAGCAACCTAAGTAAATGAATCTAAGCAGTGAGACCGCTGAGGAGACAACGGATCAGTTAGAAAACTACATAGAACAAATCGATGCATAAGTGACTCAAATACTCAATCGCATCACCAACAGCTAGAACTGCGCTCCAACCTCGAGGCAGAACAACACACCGACGGATCTAAGAGAAACTAAAAAAATACAGAGCAAATGGAGGACGTGAAACACTCACAGTTTCTGGTCGTCATCGATTTCAAGCTTCTTCTGGCACCCGGTGGTCGGGTTCGCGATGTTGAACTGGAACCAATACAAAGAGCGCACAGATCAGACGCTAGATTCAAACAAACACCACCTAGCGCGGGTACCGTGAGGAGGAGTAGCTTACCTTCATGGTGGCGTTGCGGCGCGAGCTCGCGGAAGGCGAGGTGCTCGAGCGCTGGGAGCGGCGGCGGCGGCGCGAGAGCTAGGGTTTTCACGAGAGGGCAGAAGCGAGAGACGAGTAGAACTTATATAGGGTGGACGGATGCTAGGAGGAGCTGGCGCCGCAAGGCACGGTTGCGAGGATCGATCTTGACCGTTCGTCGCTGCCTGCGCGATTTGACAGTTCGGTTGCATTAGCAGGCCGAAAATAGAAACGGGCCTGAATGCGAGTTTCTTGGCCCATTAGAGAATTTATGTGTTTTGTGCCATCGAAAATGCTAGTCGTTGACTTGTTGCACAACACGTTTTTTTGCTTTATTATATTTAATTTATAAATGCTTTATAATAAAAAGAGTTTACTTCCGTACAAATAATGCTAGTCGTTTATTGATTTAGTAAATAAAACAAAAAAAATGATCTGATTGAGTACTCGGTAACTCGTAGGACGGCTTCTAGAAAAAACACATAATGGCTACAAGCAGCACAAAAAAAAAAGTCAGGATGAGGCAAAGGAAGACACAGCCATCAACATACACATTATGGCACTCATGAAACTGCCCAGTTCATACAGGGCAAACAGAGGAGCCGAACAACAATTTAGCAAGAATACAGCACTTAACGTCTATTATTTATCCACAGCGTGACTACCTTAATTTTACACAAAATATGTGATATTAAAACAACAAAATGGGAGCTCGTAGCTCGCTGAAACAAACAAGCTGGAATAACAGCAGAACACAAGATCAGAAGGGTGGGGAGAGTCCACGGCAAGCAACGGCGCCGGACAGCTTTGAACCACGTCACAAGGCACGTACAAAATCGCCGCTGTCGTCAATGTCTATGTCGTCGACATCAATGTCATCCAACTCCATGCTCCCCAGGCCGGGGACCTGTCCTGCATGCTTTAGCCCCTCGCCGGGCTTCCGGGCCTCCTGTATGATGGCCATGATCTCCTCCAGACTCTGCGAGGGGGCATTCATGTCGACTAGCTGTAGGCTCATCTGGTACTCGTCGGTCATCTCGATCGGCAGGTTCTTCAAGAACCATGGGTGGTTCTTGATCTCTGGAATGGTTATCCGCTGCATGAAATGGATGATAAGAATGCAGCGGTCTTATGATTTGCGTTGCAGAAAATGTTTCGACATAATTACTTGCTCGGGGTTTGACACAAAGATCCGAGACAACAGATGTCTGCACTCCATTGAAACTCGGACAAAATCAGGAATCGCGTATTGGACGCTGATAATCCGCTGTGAGAAAAATAGATACATGAGCTGAGCTGAACAGAGTAAAATAGTACATGCAGAAGTTATTGTTTGGTGAAGCTTGGATCTACTCACAGTAAGTGTCTTGCGGAAATTCTTCGGTTCATCGGGGTCCTCAAAGGGATAAGCACCAACAAGCATCACATACAGAGTAACTCCACATGACCAAACATCGGCGACCTAAATTGAACATGGTGATTTTTGAGGGTTCAGTTTTATTTATTAGGATTTTCCCTTATCACTCAGAAGATGCAGCAAGTTTGTGCGCCACTCCACTGCAAATAAGACCATAGGAAACAAGAACTAGCAAAGACAGGAATCACCTTTCCATCATATTCCCTTCTAGCAAGGACCTCTGGAGCAATGTAAGCTGGTGTCCCGACAGTTGATTTTGGTTGAGAGTGCAACACAGAGGACTGAAAAAAAAAATCTGAGTATGATTTATATGATTCGTAGTGTTCATTTATCAGCAAGCTGTTTACTAAAGTTTATAGTCTGCAATACCTTGGAGTAACCAAAATCACATATCTTTAGCCGAGGTGCTATACTACCATCCAGGAGAGTGTTTTCTAGTTTCAAATCTCTATGACATATTTGCTGCAGCAAGGGAACAAAAATAGCATCATGTCGCAGATGTTCTACTTAATCTACCAATAACATGTTGGTTGGAGAGAGCTATATACCATTGAATGACAATAGCTAACTCCTGAAATCAGTTGTTGGAAGAAGAATCTTGCCTACAGAAGAGAACAAATAACTGTTGTTAGAACTGCATATCTATACTAATATGAAAGATTCACATGTAGTAAAGATGATCTACCTCATCCTCACTAAATCTTCCAGCCTTGCAGATCCTTTCAAATAGCTCACCACCAGCAGCATATTCCATAACTATGGCCAAATGCGTGGGAGTTAGCACAACCTGAAAAACTAAGTCTCTCTTTAAATTTGTAATTTGGAAAAGGTAATACATTTAATCTTTTAGACAAAAATGTAATAATCACAGTTGGGCCCTCTCCTACAATTTTCCATAGTATGTAAGCTTCATGAGAGAACTATGTTGGCAGCATTATTTAAGAGGTCTCCAATAAAATCCACAAAATTTACTGTTCAATTGACTAGTACACTAAGTATTTCTCTGGTACTGCAACCAAGTTAGTTGAGAGGATCATAACTGACTCATACTTGCTGCAGCCAATTTCATTCAAAAGAACCTAGTTGCAAGGAACACTGCTTAAATGCATGCTGCTATGAAATCCTGAAGAAAAACACTAATAGGTTCAAAGGAGTACAGACTATGGGACCGAACTTCGAACTTATTGTTGGCTGATGTTGCTATCTAGTGGATAACTCTCCTTCACTCTACCTAGTCAATACCTATTTTTGGACAGTAAATCAGGTAGTACAAACAATAGCGCAATGTATTCCATGCAAACAAGAATACACAACAGCTGAACAAGAGGGTAAAGCAGATTGCTAAGGAGCTGTCACTTTGAGTGATTGCATTATAGCCATTCAACAATTATGAGGTGCTCGCGAAAAACTCTCACGCCTGAATACCATAAGTACTTCCCCGTCTTAAAGGGCATGGCAGTGGCACTGGTGCAGGCTATCCATAGATGCTGAATGCTGATAGGCATCCAACTATACAACAGCCATTGAAACAAGTTGCCAACTAGTCCTACACAGATAGAAAAACAGATAATGACTCTAGGAATACGGATTTGTTTTAAAAAAACTCTAGGAACATGGATCTAAAGGAATTATTCTACCAATAAGTATCACACATAACATTTACACCAACTACACTAAACATATGACTGATTATCATAGAACATAATTGCTACCAGCAACGCCATTCAACTCTGGAACATGGAGAGACTTTCGCTTTACACTCCATTTGTCCAATAGAAACTGTGGAATGGATTATGTATAAACAATACTTTGTTGATGGAAATAGGATAACCCAGAAAATTAGGAAGTTGAGCACAACAACATACATTATTTTTATCTAGTCACTCGGAAACTGAATGTCTTCTCTTGTGCATTTCAATTTCAATTCAGAATTTTTAGAAAATTTCAAAGAATGTGTAATAAAATGCACAAGGTAGAAGTTTTCCTGTATATAATTGTAAAATTCACCAATAACTCTTATGAGATATTTTCATAATATTCAGTGCAATATGAAACATAATAAATTTAGAAATGCAACATTACAAATTTACCAGTTCCTTAAAAAACATTTCAAATTTACCAGACTGTAAATCACAGTTGAATCTAAGTTTGTATTGTTGTCACAGAGGCAAAATGAGACTTTACCTCCTTAAATTTAACTATGTTTGGATGACTCAGCGACCTGTGGTTCATGATCTCTCTTTGGACATTCTCATCAATCTATGAAAGCAGAAGGAAAGGTTATAGCAATTAACATATAAATAATGGTACTCATGCATCATTCACGAAGAGCTTTTGAGAAACCATGTGAGTTAAAGGAGAAGTGAAATGTGACAAAGATTGTTACAGCCTTACAGGCAAGCAGACTAACAATTAGATGTCCAGATAACATGGACGGTGATTCAAACAGATGCTAGAAGCACCCATGGGAAGCTGAGTTAACCTGAACCTAGTCTTTGAGGCAAAATTGAGGTAGGGAAATCAACTAAACAAGGAGTAAGGTTTATGCTGACGACGATCTTAAACGATAGAATTCATGAACTAATAACAATATTTGATGCTAACAGATATGATTATTTGAATTATTTTTTGTTATAGTAAAGCATGGCTACCTACAATGGCAGGTTCTTGCTATCTCTGGACTGATCCAACTTTACCTGCAACCCAAAACAAGAATAACAAGGACCCATGCCTAACAAATGGAACTAACAATGCCTGATATTTTCGTATTACCTAACAAAACGTGACAAAGAGAACAAATTGTACACAACATTCACTCAGGTTGGGGTTTATCTGCCATATAGGCACATGATTTGGAAGTGATCCCTTACTCTCTCTTTTTTTAAAACTAAAAAAATGAATTTCCCCGACTGAAGCTAAATCTCTGAGAAATAAAACAAGTTTTAAGTTTTAAGAAACCAATTTACAAGAATGCATAAGCATCTTAATCCAACATAATTAGGAGGGTAGATTAATCAGTACCCAGGTGGCCACGTGCAAAACACAGCTCTTTATCTGTAAACAGTTAGAAGCAAAGTGACACCTGCATTGATCAGTCAAGTGTGACTCAGCGCCAAGCAAACAAAGAGTTGTGCATCCACTACTAGCCGAAACACTTTAGTGATGTGATGTGAACTATGGAGCTAGTCAAAATTCAAGTCCCATTAATGGAGATTCAGTCATTCAGAGAAGTTCAGACGGGAAAACAGAGTAGATCGGTCGGGCCTGGGGGAATATACTAGAGCGGATCAAACTAAATCAAGAACAAGTAAAGCAGATAGAATAGCTGGTACGCAGAATCAACTAACCAAAAAATCAAATAAAAGCGAAGTACCACCAAGTAAACAGTACCGACCACGACCAGTACCAACCCCAATAATGGGGTTCCTTTTATGCACCAGAAGAACAAGGCAAACTTAGAACTATGGTGGACCAGAACCAACAATCCGATGAAGAACCCGCCTGCCAGAATTCGCATCAACCGATCGAACGTGCTCCAAGATCGAACCTTTTTTTCACGCGAGAGGGGAACCCAATTAAGGTAGGAAAGTGGGGAAATCGATTCAAAGGCCGGACGCACCTTCATCCCCCGCTCGATGAACTTGACGGCGAAGAGCTCCTTGGTCCTGACGTCCCGGACCAGCTTGGCCACCCCGAAGTTGCCCGATCCTATATCCTTGATCACCTCGTACCTCTCCATCGCCACCTCCCTGGCAGGCTTGCTTCCTTGCCCTCTCCTCAGTCCTCACAGCTCGTAGTCGGCACTGGTCTGAACGCACCGTCAGGAGTCAGGACCAAGAAGTAGCAGGCTAGCTGCTAGCAGCTCCACCACCAATCTCAGTCAAATACTGAGCTGCAGGGCCGGCGAGCGGAGTGGACTGTGGTGAGAGGAAGCAACGGAGCAAGGCAGAAGGAAGCGGGCGGTGGGGGCAGGGCAGGGGAGGGGAAGGTGAAGGTGAGGGAGTGCGGTGTGGAAGGGGGGCTTTTGATAGGGCCGGCCGGGTCGAAGTGGGAGGAGAGAGACGTAGCCATGTAGGCATACCAGTATACCGTCATCTGCCGCCGTGGACCGTGGTGGTGGAGGCGGTGCTGGTGGGGTGAAGCCGTGGCTCGTGGCCTCTCGCGCTCAGGAAGTGGTCGCCGCGCTGGTAATTGGCAAGAAAAAGGAGATTCTCGCCGGAAAGGAAAAAAAATGGAAATTTTGGACCGGTTTGGTGACCACTCCATTTCCATTCCATTCCATCGCCTCTCCTATCTTTTCCTCGTTGATTGATTGAGGTTTCGTGCTTTCACACAACGAAGAACAGTGTCAGTGCATGACCCTTGCTGCTTATTGCTGAACCTGAGATACAGGTTGCAGTGTTATGGGGCATTCTGATGGGCGAATCGCGTGAACCATTGCAAAAATCTGGGAATGATCCCTCTTGATTCTCCAGTCAGCGTCCTACTAGACTTGGAATCCTCCGTTTCGACAGTTTGGTGATTCGTCGAAGATACGCCTGATCGAGCCAGCTTCTCAGACCCCCCGAAAAGAAAAGTACTATCCTTTAGCCGACCCCTGTGTGGAGGTAGATGTCTTTGATAGGCTCATGTCTCCTTTTTCTCACCACATAGGCACAGACTGCTGCCTGGAGCCATGAATTCTCCTGACATGTTCACCCAACAGTCCTCAAGAAACTATTGTCACATACTCATCTCTCTCTCTCTCTCTCTATTTTTTTCGAGAATTAGATACTCATCATTAATAACTAATAGGAAATAAAAAAAAAACTGAAGAGGCTGTGGATCAAATTGGGTCAGATCTGGGGAACATAAAGAATTTCGAATGTCCATATGGCATCACCCGAGCCATAAAGGGAAAGATGGAGCTAACCGTGCCCTCACGTATGAGCAGGAAAAGATTCGCCTCTGCTGAGGTGGTATGGCGCCAACGGAAGAAACACTGCTATTTTAAGGTGTGTGGTTGGGATTCTACGCCGGAAAATGATGCTGAGTTTTTATATTAGTACAGCACACATGAGCATTTAGGTAGCTCTAACTGATTCAATTGAAATAATGTACTACTAGCTATCATACCTGAAAAGCTACACGAGGCCATCAAATTTGAATAGAATAACATTATCAATTTCGTACTACGGCTTAATGCAAAGCAACTAGTAGTACCTAAAGCTCAATTAAGCATTGTTTTACCTTTACAAAGCTGTTCTGTTTCCTACCTGTGCCAATATACAATCTTTATGATTTCAGAAAATGAACCGGTGATATTATGATCGACCACTTGATTAAAAGCCCGTTCCACTACTCTTGTGACCAACAATTATAGGCATGTTGGGATTAGTGTTTGTTAGCAACGATAATTAGCACTAGTAGATTTGAAATCTAACTATTACAGTAGTTCAAAATAAACTACATGCTAACTACGTAAATAAAAAAGTTATTAACAGGTTGTATAACTAAGTACTACCTCCATCTCTAAAATAATGCAAATATCGTTTTCGAGAAGTGTATTTGGTTAAAATTTAGAATCTTCAACTCCTCAGGGGTTCTATTTTTTCGTGGACGGAGGGAGGAGTATAGTATATTAGTCGGAGAATCTAAACTTGTCCAGCTAATAAGTTAACTAATAGCATTGTATCATTAGTAAATAAGTTATTAGCTTGCTTGTCTTCCTCTCTGATCCTACTTTGTCTTGAAATCCAAGGCTCTGCCTTGTAAGTTGTAACTGCACGCGTACATTGCTTACCGGGAAATGGAATTGCAGAAACTCCAACAGCGTGGCAGACTTTCTGACGGAGAGTTCCATTAAAAATACCAGGACCTGAAACTTCTGGATGAGCTTGTTTCGAAGAAGAAGAAGCTTCTGGACAGGCATTGCTGGAGCTTTATACAATTTCCTCATCGGTAGATGGCGAAAGCTGCCTCGAGAACGGCGTGTCTGGCACCAAACCCTCCATAAACAACCGTATGTTCTTTCGAGCAATCAGCATTTATTCTCAGCCACGAAACAGTATTTTTCTCTCACAACAAATCAGCACGAACCGAAATCAGCGTTTATTTTTTAGCAAAACACAGGGTGCAAGTGGGCAGACGCGGATAAAAAATTCAGTGGATTACTTGAAGTGGAAACCAAACGTCAGCGGAATACCATTCCGGCCGCAGACTTTTGCTTGGGTTAGTTTCTGTATTTTGTTTTAAAGTTGATTCTTGACCGAAGTGATTCCCTAACTCGAGGCGATTCTATGAAAACTATAATTTTCAGCTTTCAGCGTCTAGTTTGTTCTGGAAGCTTTACTAAACAGACCTTAATTTTCATACATACTCTGTAGTACTATGTAGGATCCTTATAAATTTCACACGATATATAAATTTGGTTGAAATGTAAAAAAAAAAGTTAATTTGTTTTAATCAAGAACTGTATTCTTTTAGATGGGAGGGAACAGCATTTCACCATATCTCGTGTATTTCACACAATACTTTGTACTATTCTTACAGTCAAGAGTATGTATATACATACGCTTGTACTTATATACTACTTAGGCCTTATCTAGTTCCCTTTTAAAATTCTAACTTTTTCGTCACATGACGTCGTATCGAATGTTTATACGCATGCATAAAGCATTATACGAAGACAAAAAAAATACTAATTACACATAGTTTTGCAGGTAAACCACGAGATAAATCTTTAAATCTTTTTATACTAGCAAATAAATTTTATTGCTCTATCCGAAATAGGTCGGGACTCGTTCCCGGCTCATGTTCTCAAAAATCTTTGTGGGGGACATGATTTTCTTTGGCACACCATGGCACCCCACGGTAGATCTTGGGGCATCCTGCTAGGTGTGGACCTGAATGTTTTTGACATTGGAGCCATTGCTGAGGGAGATTTTTATGTAAAATTCACCTTAAGAGTCAAATCAAATGGCTTCAAATTTGTGATATATACGGTATATGGGCCAGCACAACTCCAGAATAAGAGTGCTTTCTTAGTAGAACTCGCCAACACGTGCTCCAAAGAAACCCTTCCATATATGATAGGAGGAGATTCCAACATAATGCGAAGCCCAGAAGATAAGAGTTCTGGGGACTTCGACCCTAAATGGCCAAATCTTTTTAATGCTGTTATTGAATCTCTTGATGTTAAGGAGATTACAATGGCAGGCCGTCAATACACATGGGCGGGGCCAGGGGATAATCCAACTTTTGAAAAGTTAGATAGAGTTCTCGTTAGCACGGAATGCGAAATCATGTTCCCATTGACAACAGTAGAACCTAGGGATAAGAATATCTCAGACCACACCCCCCTAGTGCTTAACACAGGTGCTTCAACCCACCAGACTCACAATCGTCCTTTCAAATTTGAGAGGGGATGGTTGATACGAGATGGATTTTATGATATGGTTGCAAATATTTGGCAATCTCTATGCTCTGGGTCAACCCCTCTTGAACGTTGGCAGTTCAAGATCCGCAGACTCCAACAATATCTAAGGGGCTGGGCCAAACACACGGCAGGGTTATATCGAAAAGAAAAAAGACTCTGTTAGCTCTTTTAGAGAATCTTGATAAGAAAGCGGAGATCTCTCCCTTATCTGATCAAGAGATTAATCTGAAGCATTATCTAAAAGAATGTTTAGTTTACCTTCTGAGAGAGGAGGAACTAAAATGGTATGAGAGAGCCAAAGTTAAAACCCTCTTGGAAGGGGATGCTAATACTCGGTTCTTTCATCTAGTCGCCAATGGGAAACATCGCAAGCAACATATCTATAAACTTGAAAATGATCAAGGTGTTGTGATCGGTGATGATCATCTCAAAAGTCACATTACGATTATTATAAAGAACTCTTTGGCCAGCCAGAAAATTTTGATATCTCCCTTAGGGAAGACCAAAACCTGGATATCCCACAGGTTTCACCGGAGGAAAACGACATCCTCATCAGCCCGTTCACTGAATCTGAAGTGAGGGAGGCAATCTTCCAAATGGAGCATAATAAAGCTCCAGGGCCGGATGGTTTTCCTGCGGAATTCTATCAGGTGTTCTGGGGAGTCATCAAGGATGATCTTCTACCCTTATTTGCTGAACTGCATAGGGAGGCTCTTGATCTCTACAGTCTGAATTTTGGTATTATTACCTTAATCCCAAAAGTGAATAATGCCATAAAAATTCAGCAATACAGGCCAATTTGTGTTCTTAATGTGAGTTTTAAAATATTCACTAAAGTGGGCACAAATAGGCTTAATATGGTAGCTAAAACAGTGGTGAGGCCAACGCAGACTGCCTTTATGCCAAGTAGGAACATAATGGAAGGGGTCGTTATCTTACACGAAACCATCCATGAACTTCACACAAAAAAGAGAGACGGTGTCATTTTCAGAATTGACTTTGAAAAGGCATACGACAAAGTGAAGTGGTCTTTCCTACAACAAACGCTACGAATGAATGGTTTCTCCCCCAAATGGTGTTGATGGGTTGAAACTATGGTCACCGGAGGAAGTGTGGGAATCAAAGTCAATGATGACGTAGGACCCTATTTCCAGACCAAACGTGGACTCAGACAGGGAGATCCAATGTCACCAATCTTATTCAACATCGTTGCAGATATGCTAGCTCTTCTTATTAACAGAGCAAAAGCCAATGGTCAGACAAGAGGTGTCATCCCCCACCTTATAGATGATGGTCTGTCCATACTACAATATGCAGATGACACCATTATCTTTATTGATCACGACCCAGAACAAGCACAGAATCTGAAACTGTTGCTTTGTGCTTTTGAACAGCTATCTGGGCTGAAGATCAACTTCCACAAGAGCGAAGTCTTCTGCTATGGTGCAGCTAAAGAGATGAAATCCTTTTATACTAGTCTCTTTGGATGCAACGCAGGGGAATATCCCTTTAGATATCTAGGGATCCTAATGCACCATAGACAACTCCTGAACTCTGAATGGAGAAAGGTGGAAGATCGTTTCAAACAGAAACTCTCTTGTTGGAAAGCAAAATACCTGTCATATGGGGGTAGACTAGTTCTGCTTAATTCAGTCTTAAGCAGCCTACCTATGTTTATGATGTCCTTCTTTGAGATCTCTAAGGGGGTCATTAAAAACCTGGATCATTATAGATCAAGGTTCTTCTGGCAAGGCTCCTCAGATAAACATAGATATCGCCTTGCCAGATGGGACATCCTTTGCCGTCCCAAGGACCAAGGAGGATTAGGTATCCTAAATTTACAATTGCAAAATAAATGCCTTCTAGCCAAATGGCTGGTTAATCTGCTAAACACAGAAGGCATATGGCAATCTCTTTTACGGAATAAATACCTAACCTCCAAGAGCCTAACTCAGGTGGCAGCCAAACCCAATGGCTCTCATTTTTGGAGAGGCCTCATGTATATCAAAGATGAGGTGTTGGCTAATGGTTTATTCGATATTAAAGATGGAACCAACACTAGGTTTTGGGACGACACATGGGTAGGAGATAAGCCTCTTAAAATTAAATATCCATCTTTATATAATATAGTGTGGGATCCTCATGCAACAGTCTCAAAAGTGATGACTATTAGCCCACTAAACATCTCTTTTAGAAGGGCTCTGGTGGATAATAAACTTACAGAATGGCTTAGTTTAGTAGCACGGATCTTAAATGTCGAATTGGTGGAAGGTTCGGATTACTTCAGATGGATTTAACCAAATCTGGTTTGTTCTCTGTCCTCTCTATGTATCTCTATCTTATAGATACACAAACACCTTTTCGTCATAGGAAGAACTGGAAGATAAAAATTCCTCTAAAAATTAAAATCTTTCTTTGGTTCTTGCAAAGGAGTGTCGTCTTAACCAAAGACAATCTCGCTAAGAAAAATTGGAAGGGAGGTCAGAAGTGCATCTGCTGTAATAGAAATGAAACTATCCAACAATTGTTTCTAGACTGTCCCCTTACCAAAATGATTTGGAGGATTATCTTTTTTGCTACTAGTTTGACCCAACCAAGATCAATCAGCCACATGTTTGGTAGTTGGCTGACTAATCAAAATAAAAGGATTAGAAATTTGATTTGGGTGGGGATGACTGCCATGTTTTGGGCTATCTGGAGATGCCGTAATGATGTTGTTTTTAATCAAATGAAATCTAACTCTATTATGCAGGTAATTTTCAGAGGAGCGTACTGGTTACGCTCTTGGGCCCAGCTGCAGCGTGATGAGACAGCCAAGGACGCGCTCTCAACGATGAGCAAGAAATTGGAAATTTTTGCTTTAGAGATATCCAATAAAGGATGGAAACATTTATATTGTTTAAACTAGCGTCCTGGTCGATCTATAAGACTATGGCTTTCTCATTTTCTTTCCTCCAAAACTTTGTAATAATGGGTTGTGTACATCTTGAATGTAGAGGTCGGATATTTGTTTTATCTATTATCTAAAAAACATACTTATATTACAAAAATGAACACATATTCAACGTCTAAAAACAGTCTCAATCGCGTTAAAGGATGTTTGGTTGCTGGCCCTCCTTAGCCACGCCACAGCCGTGGCGCTAAAAAAAAACTCGCCTCACTCGCCACACTCCCGTCATACTTTGTCATAGGCTAGAAAGAAAAATCTATAACGTCCACATAGAAACCATAGCAGTTTTGTTAGTGTGGCAGCGGCGTGGTTTGGTTTGGCTAACAACCAAACATGCCCGTCGTGCTTCCGGCAGTATTCAGGCCTCGTTTAGATGCAAAATTTGTTGGAATTTTGAGTGTAATTTTTTTCAATAAGTATTTAATTATGACCTAAGTAGGTTTAAAAGATTCATCTCGTGATTTACATGTAAGCTGTGCAAATATTTAAAAAAAATTTATCTATATTTAATGCTCTATATATATATATGTCGACATATTCGATGTGATGGGGAATCTGAAATTTTTTAAGTGTATCTAAAGAGAGCCTCAAGCCCTATTTAGAGGGCAAAAACTTTTGAAATTTTGAAAAAGAATCTTATTCAATAAAGTATGCTTAAAAAATTCATCTCGTGATTTACATGCAAACTATGTAAATATATAAAAATTTCATCTATATTTAATACTCCATACATATACCGTAACATTCGATGTGACGAGAATCTTGTAATTTTGAAGTGTAACTAAGCATGGCCTCAAAAGGGATGAGCAACTTGACTGCGCCAGTGCGTAACAGGCTCAATGAGGATAGCGGTCGAGCAGACGGCACAGCGTCAGTGCGTAACAGGCTCACAGCTGCACATGTGGTCCTCCACATCCACATGGGACCGGTAGCTGCCGCCGCAAGCATGGGCGGCCGCTGGCTTCTCATCACCGGCGCGCCGCGGGCGTGGAGATACGTGGCCGACTGGCCGGGCACCACTTTCCAATTTCCATCCAGATGCTCCCTTTAATTTCCATCCTTTTCTCTCGGTTGGGGTGGCCAGCCTTTGGGAGTCGGGAGCTGGGAGAGCTCGTGGAGCTGATCAGCTGAGCACTGTAGTGATGTGTTCCGTGTTGGCCTCCTCATCCCAAGAAACAGCCGGCCGAACAGGGCCCGCGTCGTCGTCGATACCGTGCCCCGTACGTCCATGGAGAATGGGAGATGAGATGGAGCAGCGAGCGGCGTCTTTTCTTGTCTCCGCCTCGTCGTTTCCGCGGCCGAAGTGCCGAGCTTCGTTCGGTTTTTGCTCGTGCGAAGCGAAACCGACGTTTTATCTCGTCCGGTCGACGGTTTTTGTGTTGGACTCTTGGTGCCGTGCGCGTTCGCTGCACCACCGGTACCCACCACGCCACAGGCGTCGCCGGCCCGGCGACGGCAGACAGGCAACGTCAAGCGAAAAGGCCGCTGCGTCCTTGTCGTCGGTCGTGTTCGTTTTCGTTTTCGTGCCCACGAACCAACGACAGCTATGCACAGTGGAGGCTGAACCGGTCGCCGATCCATGGCTCCAATGCCGTGCGTGCGTGCGTGCGTGCGAGCGAAGCCCTCTTTTCTGTCTCGGAGCATGTACACGACTTGGACTTCTGACGTGTCGCGGTGGGATCGAAATATCTATCGCCAGGTATTTTTTTCCGCGCCACGTGGAGCACAGCACAACAGTCGCCGTCCTCGTGTCTCTATCTGTCGACCGTGCGCATGTCGCGTCGCGCGCGCACAGCACGCAGCCACCGCGTCGACGATATGGAATGGAAGCTCACGCTCACCACGTCGAGTCGAGGCGCCGGGCTGGATCCAGGCCACACACGGATGTCTCCGAAAACCAAGTGCCTGACCGATAGTGATAGCTGATAGGTACACGCACTGCTGACCGGCCTTCGGCGGGACGGGAACGGAATATCCATCGCGGTTCCGATTGGGAATCGAGTGCCGAAGCAGGCGAGGCGACGCACGGTTTCCGCTGCCGTGCCGACGTCGTCGTAGGCGTACCAGCAGGTAGTAAAGCACAACGCAGGCGACGCGAAGGAAGGAAGGAAGCTGCCCTGCCCAGTGCCCAGCCAGACCCAGACAGGCCCATCCAATTCCAAGCCTGCTCGTGGCGCTGCCGGCCCCGGGCCCCGGCGCGATCCGGCCGGTGGCCAGTCGCTTTCCGGTGGGCGCCTCCACGGCCCGCGGTGGTTACCTACGCGGGCGCGGCTGGATGGGACCGACGACGACTGGGTGTGGGTCCTGTCCTGGACGACGGAAAGGAAAGGAGGCGCGCCGAGCCGGTGGTCGGTGCGAGTGCCGGTCGCCCTCGCCCGTGGGCGGCGCCGGCGCGTTGCATTGCATTGCAGTGCATCGGAACGGAATGGACAACTGTTTTGTTTGTTACGACAGCAGGATCAGTAGCGCTGATACGGCAGCGGCAGGCACAGGGTCGGCCACGCCACGCTATGCACGCACGGCGAGTCACGGCCAGGGCAAGCATGCATGCAGCGTGTGACCGTCTTGTGCCTAACTTCGGTAGCCGGTACCCGGCACGCGTCCAGCCGGCGCCACGGTCACTTCGTTCGTTGCCTGCAAACAAACGGTGAGGCACTAGCTAAGGCTGGTTGCACGGGCGTCCTGGACAGGGCCCTTTAGCGGTCGGAGTATGTGCAGCGCCATCCTCTACAGCCTCCACTACGGCACCGAAGCCACTAAATCTAGGGTCTGCGGTGCGGCAGAGCGGACGTACGGCACAAGCCAGGGAGGGAGTGCGGCAGAGGTACAGCGCGGGGCCCACAAGGTTCAACTAAACAAAAAAAAAAAGCTATAACTCACAAACTGAAAGCCCAAATTAAATTCCGATTGCACCATTAAATTCGTTGCAATAAATCCTTCAAAACAAGATCTCACATGGATATATTTAGATAAAATTAATTTATAGACATGTGGATTCCACTGTGAATATAGGATGATATAGAGGATGGATGGGTGCAGGAGAAAGTGATATAGAGGAGAGAATCTCGATGATCAGGACGGAATATTCCTTTTAGAGGAATAGCAGTGTGGACAGCCTAACACTCCTAGCAAGCTGTCAAAATCAAGTCAAAGCAGTCAACAACTCTGCGGACGTTTGTAATTCTGTAAATTACTCCCTCACTCAGTCACAAAATTATAAAATCCCAACTGTATGAACAAATGTCTCTGTTTAGATTCTGAAATTCATACCTAAAATCTGAACAAATGTCTGTTATTTTGAATTAAAAAAGGCCGTTTAGGACCTTTTTTAAAAAAACGGAGGCCGTTTAGGACCTCCTGCCCCGTTGCAATTTCGAAAACCGACGGCCCTATTTTACCCCTGCAACAAAGACTACTGCAGATTAGGAGGAGCAGACCCCATGCTAATCATGCATTCATGATTTCATGGGGCAAACTAATCTATCGTGGTTGCAAGGCTAGAACCCATCCAGTTTGAAGGCCCAATACGACTGCTATCGTCAGGCCTCTTCTTTTGAGGTACAAATTAGGATTTTTGTTTCTTTCTTTTTTTTAAGGAGTAGAGGAGCCAATTAGATGGGAGAGTCCACTTTTGCTTCTCTCAGCTATCGTGGGCTCTTTGAAACACAGAAATTTAACATAAACAACACAGGAATTTACAGAAATTAGTTTATTTTCACATGAAAAGCTAGGAATCCACATTCCAAACAGACACTGAAAAAGCTAGCTCCCATTTCTTTCTTCCACAATTGAAGACTGGGATAAGGAACTGGTACAGTCGACTTTCTTGCTGGAGGATGTACCAAAAAAATTCTTGCTATCCCTGTACATGTGGCCGCCGGCGTGAGGGATCAAGCGAAACGAAACGGATTTGCTTTGGAGTCAGAGGAAAGCCTCTTCTCCGAGCTGGGCCCACATGTCATCCATACAAACATAGTACGTACTCCAACGAAACGCGGCACCACCCCTCACCCGTCCATCGTGACATCTCCCGCCGCCACACAAGTTGGCTGCGTTCGTTGAGGGTATAAGCGCTTATAAGCGCTTATTTTTCAGTACTTTAGCAATATTTTTCTCTCACAAGATTTCAGCATTTCTACAGCACTTCAGCGCTTATCTACAGCACTTCAGCTTCACCGAACACAGCCAAGCTTGTCCCCAACCCAAACGAAGCGCGTTGGGAAAATACCGAGAAACTATCAAACCCTACCTCCTCTCCTCCCCATCCTTGCCGGCGAAATGTCCGACCGCCGCCGCGACAAGGAGAAGCCCCGCGACCGTGAAAAGGACCGCGACGTGGACCGCTATCGCGACCGAGACCGGGACAGGGATCGGGATCGGGAGCGGGAGCGGGAGCGGGACAGGGACAGGGATCGCGACCGCCGCCGCGAGCGCGAGCGGAAGCGCTCCCGGTCGCGTTCCCCGTCGGCAGACCGGGACCGCTCCCACCGCCGCCACTCCCACTCGCACCGAGGCCGTTCGTCCCCCTCCCCCGACGCCGGCCGCCACAAGCGCCGCCGCGAGGCGTCCCCTTCCACTGCCGACCACCACCACAAGGAGGATAAGAAGGCTGCGGACTCTCACGCGACACCCAAGGGCGGAGGGGACCCCGCGGCCGCCGCGGCGGCGGCGGTGGGTGACGGCGACGTGGATGCGGAGGAACTGGAGATGATGAAGATGATGGGCATCCCCGTCGGGTTCGACTCCACCAAGGGAAAGCACGTGCCCGACGCCGACGTCAGCGGGGTGCGTGTCGTCACCAAGCGCCAGCCGCGCCAGTACATGAACCGCCGCGGCGGATTCAACCGTCCCCTGCCACCTGAGCGCAACCGCTGAGGAGGGGAAAAGGTCTGAATCTCTTCCTATCCCTATGTTGATAGTTAAGAACTCAAGATTATTTAAGTTAGCATTTGATTGGGTAGCTGTTCGATTTGGCATCCTTCTGAAAATCATGAGTTGTGCTTCTATTGTTTGTACTCCCTCCATTCCAAATTATGAGACATTTTGGCAAAATGTTTTATAATTTGGTATGGAGGGATTAGAACTTCTGTGCTGAATTACTCTTGGGATTTCTTAAGAAGGAATTGTCTGTTTTCTGCACCATGCTTTCATGTCAGGAATACTGTTTATATATGTATTAGCCATTGAGTAACGTATACCCATGCTATTTCACATCCACACCCACGAGATCTTTCCCCAATCCACACCCTCCCCATACCCATTTAAATTTAAATTACCCATACCCTAAACCCAAAATGGGTAATTGGATTGGGTAACGGTTGGAACACAGGACATCTCTCTACGACTCTGCTTGGTCACTGGAAGACAACAGCCAGAGCAAAGCAACGCTGTTGCAAAAGCGCAAGTGCAATGAGTGAACATGCAGACCTCTCCTTAGGGAAAAAAAAAAGAACACGTGTACAGGAGATTGTTAATACAATTTTTGTCAGCTTAAAATACTGTAAGTCAGTTTGTATGATGAACTGTAAAAATAATGACGCGGGCCAAAAAATATAATGTTTTGGTATCTACTGCACTGGAGACATCTACCATAGACATCTATTGCTGAAGAATATATCTACCAGCTTCATTTTATTTTACAGATAAATAAATAGAGGGCCAGCTAATTTTCTTGTATTCCCAACCTTTTCTATTATTCATATTTTGATTCTTCGTCGACATGCTTGCATAACTCTTTCTTTCCTTCTAACTGTTCATTAGCTGAAGTACAAACAATAATTAGCAAAGAATAAAGAGATGACCTTATATGGTTTATCAATTCAGCACAATCCATACATAAAGATTAAAATTATCTGTCAAAAACTTAAAATTACAACAACGCAAGCAACAAGCACTTAGTCATACATATTGATTGTTGAATAAAACTTAGCATCCACACTTGGTGAGTTTAAGAGGACTCAGATTTTAAACTTCCAGAAGAAGACATCTTTTTTTATTTGGATAAATCACCATCCATACTTCCATGTTGTTAAGTGACAATGTGACATGAGTCACATGACTAATAGTAATACAAAAGCGTTAGAGCTTAATCATACAGAAGACATGTTCAGCTCAGCAAATGCATAATCTGCTAGAACTTCACATACTAAGAGGCCAACAACAGAAGCATTAGAGCTAACCTCCTGCAATATATCTAATCATCAATAGTTAAATCTTCTTCACTTCTAGCTGGTACAAATGATCTAGAAATAGGCACTCTCTTCTATAGCTCTGATCTATACTGTTTCAAATAAAAGATATTAGAAATCATATAGAAACAACAAAGTACAATTTTGCAGTAGAGATATGTACCCTAAACCCTTGGTGACCTACAGCTGGACGATCAGTTTTAGTAACTGCTTTTATGTCCTCCTTTCCTGTCCACACCCTTCCAGCCTTTTCTTTTGCTTTTGATTCCATAATGTTTCTTCCGTGGCTTTTCAGTTTTGCAATTTCTCAGTTGTTCCACTGAGTTCAAAAGCTTAAAGAGCAGATTCAAGATCTGAAATAGCAGCTTTTGTCTCACTTTGGAGCAGTTTTGACCTAATAATGCTATTACCAAGAATTATTTGCTGTTGTCTAATTTTGTTTTAAAAAATGATCTTTCTCCAATCACAATTATGGGCCCATTAGGACATTGACATGTGTTCCATATTGCACTTTGATTAACAATACTATTACAAACATATTTTATCAATAGAAGTAGTTATATATTATGAAAGCATTCTTCATGAGGTATCAGGATCAGGCACGATTTAACTTGGTGTGGTATTCAAGATCATACTTTGACAACTAGTTTCACTTAAAATATATAATTCATAGCAACAAAATTTTGATCATTATATAAAGTATTTCTAAATACAAACCCAATTTAACAAATTCGTCACTATAAACTTTTCATATGATTAGGCTAATTGTTGATCAAAGGGAAAAAAGTTTGAATTTTGAAATACAAGCATGCTTTATATATTGGGACAGAGTATCAAACTTGTTTTGTTAATCTATACATGAAATTTTCGATATTGTCAAAGTTTTAAAAGTTTGGCCCAAAACCTTGATGGACTTGTATTTATGATCAGAGGAAGTATGGTCTAAGTTCTTGCCAGCTACTGTTAATGTTTTCGTGAATAATATCAACTGATTTTTTCTTTTCTTTTTAATGTTTTACAGGATCATGCGCCAACACAAAGATGTGCTGATTTTGGGTAGCGATTACTCTGTTTCTGGACAGTGTAGGAGATGAGCCACTGCTGAGCATGTATAGATCTTGATGGCTATTTACTTTGAAAAACACTGTAGAATGATATCCCGTTCTCTTTTGTCATCGTTTATTCTGTCGGCATTCCAGGAAAACAGAATTTGGTGGCTCATTTTGAAACTATGGCTTTACAGCTTTAACGTGATGTTTCTGGCTTTCTGCGTGCAATTTGGTGAGCCTCAAGCGATGCTTGTGCTGTCCTTTGTTACTTGATTTCCACCGCTTACATTTATGTTTGTTCTTAGCATTTATTTCAGGTAATCAGGCATGCACCACATGGATTCCCAAGTGAAACTGCTTTTGCTTTTAGTTGTATGCTTTGCAATGAAATTATTGGTAATGGACATGAGTGCAACATTTGTAAGTATAAGTTTCGAAGACCTTACTGAGCTCTAGCAGAAACCTAAGAGACCTGTTCTCAATGGTGCGTAAAACAACTCTGGTAATAATAATGTAAGTTTAGGCTACCTTGAGTGATTTACCAGGTTATGGTTTGAGGGAGTGATAGGGCTTTGTTTGAGGTTGCTAGATCAGTTACTAGTAGCTTTATGCTCCAATGGTTGTTTTATGTATGTTTGTTGTGGCATGAAATGATCACAGATAGAAAAGAATGAAAAGGCGTGAACAGTAAACTGCAGATACTGTTTTTTTATGTGTTTAGGGAGACAAACAGTTTAGCTTATATGCTGATGCTGCCATCCTGACAATTTACAGTGGCTGATGTCGTGAGCTGTTTAGCACTAAACATCTTCACCTGTGCTGCTGGAATGGAAGCAACAAGAGATTACATTTTGTTTCCCATAGTTGTCACCTGAAAACTGCCATGTTTTTCGAACATGTACAAGAATTTTGCTTCCGATGCTTTAGAATGTGGAATATCTCCACCTGCTTCATCCTTTTTTAGAGTTCTATACTAGGGCCAAGCCCGAGCCTTAATGAAAGATATAAATTCAGTTACAGCAGTCGTATGGGTACAAGTTTAACCAACCCAGACATCACAAGTTTGGAACACCACCGTCCACCTGCAGAAAAACTAGCACAGATTGCTACCAGAAACACCTCCCACTGCTGTCGCCTAGAGAGCAGCATCTTCAGAAGCACACTAGCTGCTACACTTTGTTTTAGCAGCAAGGTACGGACGAGCATCGCAGCAAGGCATAGGCAAACATGCGCAATAGGGCGGGCAGCAGGGTGCTGCGAATAGTAGGATGGGCATGCATGATGGGAGACAACCACTCATAAGCTTAGAGGTCGATTCTCTTTTCTCCTTCACCTAAGCATTTTGCGAACTTAGCCACCCTGTTCGGCTGGCTGGTATGATATGGCTGGATGGCTGATTGTTCTGAGAGAAAAACACTGCTGAATGGCTGGTTGGTGCTGGCTGGACCAGCCAGCAGAACAAGGTGAGCGTTCTATTATACTTCCTCCGTCCAAAAAAGAATACAAGTATGGGTTACGTGTCGTAAAAAATAATTCACTTTTAACCAAATTCTAGTAAATACTATTCATATTTATAAATCTAAAATGATTTATTATAAAAATACATTTTATATTTGATATAATAAATATTAATATTTTTTCTATAATTTATTAAACTTGAGATACTCTCTCCGTCCCAAAATAAGTATCGTTTTTAACTTTTTAAATCGATTGGCCATTTGTTTTATTCAAAAAATTTAAGAAAATATAAAAATAAACAAATCAAGATTAAAGTACTTCTAATAATAAATCATTTTATAATAAAATAATTAATTTTTTCACAAAATTTTTGAATAAGACAAATGATCAAAGGAGGCAGTCAAAATTATAAAATGACACTTAGAGTACAAAATTATGATAGTGTTAGAATTGTATATTTTTTTCAGACCGAGGGGGTAATTTTTATTATCCGCCGTTGTGTCTACTGTGTTTTTTTCACTCCTCTTCCTCTTGATGCGATCTGTTAGGAAAGTCAAAGTTCGGTGGAACATAGCACAGTTAGGCTGTCCACTACGGTTACTTTTAGTGATCCTCGAGGACGAAAATAGAGCACCAAACGCCTGCAACGCGATCCTGTACGCCGTACGCTAGGCGCTCCCGGCCGCGGCCCCACCACGCGCGTGCATGGCACAGAGAGCGAGAGAGCGCGCGTGCATGACAGGGAGCAAGAGAGCGCAGCGACCGCATGCGACTCTGCACTTCTGCAGCAGGCGGGTCCACCATTTCGATTAACTCAAAATCATTAACTAAAAAAATCAAATTAAATTCCGATTATATCACTAAATTCGTTTCAATAAATACTTTAAAATAAGATCTCATGTAGATATATTTAAATAAAATTTATAGAGGATGATAAGTGGAGCCGTTGTTGGGAGTTAGTATAGAGTATGAGATATAGAGGATGGATGAGTGCGGGAGAAAGCGTCATAGAGAAGAGAATCTCGATGATTAGGATAGAATATTCTTTTTAAAGGATGAATTTAGAGGATTATGAGCGTGGATAACCTTATCTGTTCGAAGGTCCATATAATAATCGACGACTACAGAGGCACGCACACCACCAGCCGGCTGCTAGCACGCTTTTTTTTTTTTTTTACAATTGTTTTATGCCTCGCCTCCATTGATTGGACGAGATCGCTCCGGCGACGACCTCCCGCTCCCGCCGGCGATGATGCAGCCGGACAACGCTGGCAAGCCGATCCGATGCAAAGGTACGTCTACACTGACACGCGCCTGCGTCGCGCCTGCGTGCGTCTCCGATCCTTTCCATGTCTCATCGATGTCTGGAAGCCGCGTCGCGCAGCTGCGGTGAGCAAGGCGCCGGGGCAGCCGCTGGAGATGGAGGAGGTGGAGGTGGCGCCGCCGCGGGCGCACGAAGTCCGCCTCAGGATCCTCTGCACCTCGCTCTGCCACACGGACGTCACCTTCTGGGGCATGAAGGTATGGACGCAAGATCAGCAGCAGTCAGCTAGCGGCTGATTCTGATTCCCTCCTCTGCTAGTCCTCTTCTTGACTTCTTCGCGTTCGCATATCGATCTTGCGCTATCTTAGGAAAGATTAGTAGCTCTGTGCTTCGCCTCGGCTTATTTAGAAAAAAAAAACTGAGATAAAAAACAACAAATCGATCGGTTGTGTGTCGTGTATAGTTTCATCTCTCTTGATTTTTGAGTTAATCTTTTTTTTTTGATAGAGTGATTCTGATGAAAGAGAAGAGTTGTGGGTAGTGATTCTAGAGGGATTTGATTATTAGAACAGAGACTCCCGGAGAACTAGCGTGAATGGAGACATGATTCTCGTTAGTTTTTCACCAAAATCTAGTTGTATTTATTAAAACCGTTTTGTAGAGCTCCGAAGAATCTGCCCCACAAGCATCAGTTTTTTTCTTTTCTTTTGCGAAAGACCACAAGCATCAGATTTAGCCACTGAGGATGCATCGTTTAAGATATTTGGAAAAACTTCTAAATAGTTTTTCCTCGGGCTCTGGGTTCTCTCTATTTCATCAAAGAGATGTTTTGCAGTGAGTTATTTTTCGATAATTTGGCATATTTCATAGATATACATATACCAATTTTATTCCTTTTTGCAGGATCTTCCGGCCATGTTTCCATCCATCCTGGGCCATGAAGCAGTCGGGTAAAAGAAAAAACTGCATGAAGCATTGAAATCATAATGACACATACATGAATGCATGCTTTATATTTTTGTTTGGATCGGCTATGCATCTTTCTATGTGTTCGTTTCAAATATATTAACATCGACAAGTTCAAATGAATACACTAACAACACATATTTTATGGAGAATTTAGTGAAACTATTCTAATGGGAGTAAATGTTGGTTGCAGTTATTAAACTAGTTTTGACATAGGAGAAAGTTCAAGACAGTGATGTATAATTTTAAATGGAAGGAGTAGACTTTGCAATCACCCATTAGTCCAAATGAGATGGATTGTGTCGGTGGTAGGATTAGCGGGTGCTAACACCGGCTAGTAAATTTGTGTTTAGCAACCGAGATCACGGATGGTGTGTAAGGTGGAACACAAGGGGTTATACTGGTTCAGGCAATGTGTTGTCCTATGTCTAGTGGAGGAGTCGAGTCGTGTTGCCTTGCACCGGGATGCTTATAGTAGAGATTACAAGCTTAGGCGAGAGAGGGAGGGACTCCCAAGTCTCTTGTGAGCGTGTAGGTGGTATGTTCGTAAGTTCTATGACAGTGAGGTGTTGGAGCAGCGTGCGCATGTCTAGGTTGGCATCTGCCTTCCCTTTTATAGTCACAAGGGAGAGGCAGAGTTACATGCATTTCACTGTGGAGATCGTGCTCGGAGTGGTGGTCACTGCGAAGATTGGCGCCTGTCGCCAGCCCTAGCTTCAACTTGGTACGATAAGGGCATGATTGCTGTCCTTCAGGCGGTTTTTCACTATTTAGTTGATGACTTCTAAGGTGGTGGACTGTGCTCGGCATGGTTGGGGCGTGGCGTGGCGTCGTGGCGTCGTACCTGACTGCTGTTCATCCTACATGACATGACTCAGAGACGAGCCACCTCGGGGCTCGTGGCTCAGGGATCTCGCCCGGCTAAAGACCAAGACCAGATGTGGCGGCGTGAGGATGGAGTATTTTCCTCCAGACACACTCTCTCCCTCGTGAGGCGTCTCCCAAGGTAGAGGTGGGCCTGGATAGAAGATTTTGCTCAGTCTTCGATGTGGATGGCACAGTCGATGTCGCCTCGCTCCTGTGCGGTTCGTGCGCACGGAGTGTGGGTTGTCACAATCATGGCAGCGTAGCCTTCCTGTAGACCTGGGCGTTTCACTGTGCATCGTCCCCGGGGCGGCATGGTGGTAGTGGGGCTGTCAGATCAGTGGTCAGACGGTGCTTGATAGTTGGTTTGGCGGACGTGTGTGTGTGTGAGGCGCGGTTATGTCGAGGGGTCCACTTGATGGGACCGTGCCTGTAAAGCGGTCAGAGAGGGTCCCTTGGAATGCAAAATTGCCCGCTGACGTCAGTAGGACTCGGGCGAATCGGAGAGTTGCGCCTGAGGGTGCTGCGCGCAGCGGAGGGCTCGGGCGAAGCGGAGGATGACGCCCGAGGGTACTGTTTTCCCGAGCCCTATTGTCGAGGCTCGGGCGAATCGGAGGATTCCTCCCGAGTGGTCTGCGCGCCTGAGGGGGCAATTCATTGGTGCGGCATTGATGCAGGCCTTATGAGTGGCATCGGCGTGGGCCTTAGTTAGTCTTGTTTGGGCTAGACTTTTTTCGAGGAGTATATTTTTGCGTTGAAAGTTGGGTACCCCATACTTTGGTACCCGACAGATTGCGTCCACTACCCTTTTTTTTAACTGTGACAATCCCACAGCGCCTCTCTCCCAATAGCCTTTTCTAGTATTCACATTGCAAAAAGGAAAAACACTTTATTGGCGTTATGAAAAATTACCAGCCGTTTTTTTCTCAAAAATGAAAAAGTTTTACGTGTTTTTATATTAAGGCAAAATTTATTTATACAACACACCTTAACGGTGACGTTGAGGTCAATAAAGTTTTACCTGGACGCTCATACCCTCTCTATTATACTCCCGTGTGTTTTATTTGCGGGTTATCCTGGGTTGAACCCACTTGGCCTGCAGTTTGGTTGAGGAGTGGTTTGGGTTTGGATTCGACCCAGGAGACAATATACCCTCAGATGCGGGTTAGCGTGGTCCGCTCAAATCGAGGGGATGAGGGCGACCCACTTCAAACACCGCTCGCTTTCGTCTGCGTCGTGGAGGCGCACACTTGTGGGCGAATGCGGTCGGGCAAGGTGGCGCAAAGGCAGCGCGCGATGTAAAGGCGGCACAGCGAGCCATGGCGGTTGGATGATGCGGCCAGGCGGCGCGACGAGCCATGGCCGGGATTGTGCGGCGAGGCGAGCCATGGCCGGGCATAGCCATGGAGGCGTGGCGAGCCATGGCCGGGGTGCGGCGGCCAGATGAGCCATGGCCGGGCACGCGAGGTGGGCCATGGCGGCGTGGGGAGCCATGGCCAGGGTGGTGTGACCAGGCGGCGCGGCGAGCCATGGCCGGGCTCGCGCGATGCGGGGGCGGCGCGGCAAGCCAGTGACGCGCGATGCCGGGGCGGCACGGCGACCGGTGAGGATGGGGCATGGCCGGGGCAGCGCGACCGCCGTCTCAAGGTAGAAGAAGCAACCTCTGACATCCAGGTCTATACTATTTATCCCAACCTGCTCCATCCCTCATACCAAACGAAAAACTAAAATGGATCCAACCTTCAAACCAAACACTTGGTGGGTTCATCTCATCCAAAAAATTGGGTTGGATTCAACTCAACCCACTTGGTCCCCAAACCAAACACACGGTAAATTACCTACCGCTGTGATTTAAGGACAACAATCTACCAGCTACACTAATTGACGTGTCCAAAACCAGCAATCGAGTTCTATCCAGTGATCCAAACACTTTACAAACTAGTCCTTGTGTTGTAACAATCCACCTTGGATCTATAAAAACATATTTTAACATATCTCTATCTAATTCTCTAATAACATCATACCTCAAATGGTTAACAGATCAGAGGGTACTCTAATATATAGTCAATTGGTGATCAAATATTCGTAACCTCACTTATAGTATTTAAAACGATATAAAGTGGTCAGGACAAGATAGAGTGAATAAAGTGATCAAATATAAAGTGATCAAATATTCGTAACCTCACTTATAGTATTTAAAAACGATATAAAGTGGTCAAATATTGGTAACCTCGATCACTTATAGGCATCATCAGGATCGGATGCTCATCCTTCCAATGCGCATGCATGCAAGGATAGATGCTGAACTGAATTGTTAAGTATGTACTCTTAATTACTACTATTGTCATGGTTAATTAATTAATGATACTAGTGTGGTGGAGAGCGTGGGGGATCATGTGCACGAAGTGGCCGTGGGCGACACGGTGGTGCCGGTGTTCCTGGCGCAGTGCGGCGAGTGCGCCGACTGCGTCTCCGCCCGCAGCAACCTCTGCTCCGCGCTTCCCCACCGCCCCGGCGGCATGCCGCGGGACGGCACCACCCGCTTCTCGCTCGCCGCCACGGGCGACCCCGTCTACACCTTCCTCTGCGTCTCCAGCTTCGCCGAGTACACGGTGGTCGACGTCGCGCACGTCGTCAAGCTCGCCGCCGCGCTGCCGCCGGAGAAGGCGTGCCTGCTCAGCTGTGGCGTCGCCACCGGTACGCACATCAAACAAACTGTACATGAAATTAATGTTTGTATCATCAGTTAATTGTGCGATTCCGACTGCACATCTGCAGGAGTTGGTGCGGCTTGGAAGGTTGCGGCAGTGGAGCCCGGCTCAACCGTAGCTGTCTTTGGACTAGGAGCTGTTGGGTTAGCGGTAACGACGACGACAGATTTGAGAAACTGCATGCTGTTTGTTGATGTGTGCTCCGTTAGCTGATCTGTCGCTCTCCAAAGATGGAGCACCAGTACCATTAACGGAACTTATAGTAACCTTAACACCAAAATAAAATAAAATCGAATTGTTATTTAGAAGTCTGGAGCGGCACACGTTATGATCTGTCTGTTGGCTAGGACTGATATTCAGTGTTCATGACGGCGATGCCTGAACCAACCATTCATTTGTAGGTAGCGCAAGGATCCAAGATGCGAGGAGCCAAGAGGATCATCGGGGTAGACCTGAATACTGACAGATTAGAGATTGGTATGCCATAAATTGCTTTAATTTTCTTCAGTGGCGGATCATCGTACTACTGATCGAGTGGTTGTTTGTTTCGCATGCATGCATGCACCGCTGTGCTCTGTTCAGGCAAGAAGATGGGGATCACCGACTTTGTCAATCCAAATGATGTCGCCGAGAAAACCGTGAGCGAGGTCTGAAAGTCTGAACGAAAAATGCTATTTTTCGATGCATGCATGTAACCAAGCTCGCCGACGATGATGCTGATATATGCATGTACACGACGACCAGGTCATCAAGGAGATGACCGGCGGCGAAGGCGCCGACTACTGCTTCGAGTGCATCGGCTCGGTCTCAGTCATGGCGGAAGCATTCAACAGCTCACGATCGGTACGGACGGACGGCACGGCGGTGTGCGATGTGAACAACACACGCACTCTCTGCTCGATCTGCTAGCATGCATTGGCACTGCATGCTCACCGTTGAATCTTATTGTTGGTGCAGGGGTGGGGGAAGACGGTCGTCCTCGGCGTCGACGGCAGCGCGGCACCGATCAGCGTGCCGTCGTTCGACATCATGCGGGGGCGGTCCGTCACCGGCTCGCTCCTCGGCGGGATCAAGCCCAAGGACGACATCCCCGTGCTGGCGCACAAGTACCTGGACAAGGTGATCCGTCGCTGCAGGACCTATGAGCTGAGCTCCATCGATCCAACGCATATATATGCCTGGAGGAGGAATATAACATATGCATGGTGGTCGCTGCTTCTTTTTTTTTTTGGGGGTTCCAGGAGCTGGAGCTGGACGACTTCATCACGCACCGGATGGGCTTCGACGAGATAAACCGCGCGTTCGACCTGCTCACGCAGGGGAAGTGCATCCGCTGCATCATCTGGATGGAC
The DNA here is from genome assembly GCA_038502445.1 of Eremochloa ophiuroides. Lineage (NCBI taxonomy): Eukaryota > Viridiplantae > Streptophyta > Magnoliopsida > Poales > Poaceae > Eremochloa > Eremochloa ophiuroides. Next base: position 103,610,135 of record JAHLJS010000001.1, on the reverse strand, counting down.
TACGGCACCAAGGAGAACGGCGGCGTGTGATGCCACCGCCGCGCCCGCGCACGCGGGACATTCTGGGAAACGCTCGTGGAGCCTATAGTTTACAGGTGGTTATGTCAGACATCTTCTCGTCGGTCTGGGTGTACAAAATGCATGGGCCATGGAATCGTCCAATGCGCTTGTCCGTCGTCGCCCTTGTTTCTTTTTTTTTTTAATTGCCCGTCGTCGTTTGGGTTGATTAGGTGTTACCATGAAAGCTAGCCAGCACGTGTTATGTTTGCTCTCTCTCTCTATATATATATATACTCCCTCCGTCCCAGAAAACACGCAACTATGGTTTGCGTGCCATATAAAGTAGTTCACGTTTGACCAAGTTTATAGTGAATAGTATTTATATTTATGGCTCTAAATTAATATATTCTGAAAATATATTTCATAATTAATCTAATAGTGTTTTTTGATATTTTAAATATTTATAGTTTTTTATTTATAATTAGTTAAAGTTGATACACTAAAACGTGTTACTGTGTTAGAATTACATGTTTTTTGGGACGGAGGGAGTATAAACTTGTTGTCGTGGCTCCAATTTGCTACTCTATATATGTAATTTACTAATTGTTGACGAAATATATAAGTGTTAAAATGAACATTCCCTCATATAACGTTATGGAGTTTTTTTAAAAATATTTCTTCAAAAAAGTATTTTTAATAGGTAATATGGTTATGGTCCTCCCCTTAATTACTAGCAGGTAAATAGGTCAACGGAGTTTTGAATCGTGACACAGCTCCTGAGTTCTACACCACACCTATGTAGATGTCTCTTTTCCACCCATCTCCTCCCTCTGACAGAAGAGAATAAAATATCTGATGCTTCTCCTCCTCTCAGGAAAGAGAAAAATATCCACCGTTCGTCCATCTCACGTACATCCTCTTTCTAAACGTCTACTCGTCCCCCCATATAGTAGGCACGGACGTCCGGTAGCTAGCCCCTGTTCGGATGCTAGCGCTTCCCATATGTCAAATAAATTTAAACCATTGTTTATAAATATTTTATTAAGTAATCTAGGAAAAGAAAGAAATATTTTTAAAAATTCTCCCACAATGTAGCAAAAAGAACAGAAGAAGTTCTCGTTGCCCTTGCGCCTACAGCAACCGCTAGTTTAGACTGTTGTAGTTACTTTTTCCCTAAGGCCAACCAAAACGTGGCAAGCTGGCCACATCAAGTAGCAAACAGCAGAGAGCCAGAGACAATGAAACTAATTCGCGACCGAATCAGCCAGGTTGTCTACACCTGAATTATTTAGATAGTAAAAAGAAAACGCTAAGAGCCAGAGACATTAATTGAGAGTGTGGAACTTGGGGGCTATGTACTGAACAGAGTGACGGATCCAGGATTATGGAAGAGGGGTGTTCATCATCCTCTTCCTTTCTCTCGTCTTCGTCATCTTCTTCCTTTTATCTCATTTTTTTTCTCATTTCCCTCCTCATTTATAAATAAAAATTCAAGAGATGTTGCATGGAGATTGTATGGATAACATGGGAGTTTGGGGGGGGGGGGGGGGGGGGGGGCGGCTGGATCCGCCACTGCTCACGGTCAAACCTAGCACACTGAAGATTTAGGCTGTGTTTAGATGTTGGATACTTAGAATTTTGGGTACTGTAGGAGTAGTAGTTCTGTGCTTCGGCTCGGCTCGGCTCATTTATATATAGAAGGAAAGGTCAACTTTTAAGGTTCAGTATCATCTATTCCAATGTCGAATGATCCGAACCTTGAAGTTGTATTAAACTTTGTCATGTTTGACTCATTATTAATTAAGAAGAAGCATCAGGTTCTGTCCTGGACTTCCATATCTGCACGATCGTACTGAAATCAACCTGTAGCTTGCTGAATGGGAGGCAGTTTTGTAAGACATGCACTCCGTTTTTGATCCTTTTTTGCAGGATTACCCGGCCATGTATCCGTCCATCCTGGGGCACGAAGCAGTAGGGTAAGCTTAGTTACAATCAATCAGACAGCCACGGTTTGCTTTCAGGCCAGTTTTGTTATGATTCGTCGTGTGTCCAGCGTGGTGGAGAGCGTGGGGAAGCACGTGCAGGAGGTGGGCTTGGGGGACACGGTGGTGCCGGTGTTCCTGCCGCAGTGCGGCGAGTGCGACGACTGCCTGTGTGTCCGCCCGCAGCAACATCTGCTCCGTGCTTCCCCACCTCCCGGGCCACATGCCGCGGGACGGCACCACGCGCTTCTCGCTCGCCGCCACCGGCCACCCCGTCCACACCTTCCTCTCCGTCTCCAGCTTCGCCGAGTACACGGTGGTCGACGTCGCGCACGTCGTCAGGCTCGCCGCCGTCGTTGGCCCCGAGCTCCCGCCGGAGAAGGCGTGCCTGCTCAGCTGCGGCGTCGCTACCGGTACGGTACGACACATACTGGGCACTGGAATTGATGCTGATCTGAATTGCTGATGCCGATGCTGCGCGCATGTCCGCAGGTGTTGGTGCAGCTTGGAAGGTTGCGGCTGTGGACGCCGGTTCAACTGTGGCTGTCTTCGGACTCGGCACCGTGGGGTTAGCGGTAATGACACCAACCAAAACCTGATACTACGACGATATCACTACTTCTTTTTTTCCCTGATTGTTTAGTGAATGACAATGATGACACACGCTAATGCTCCTCTTGTCACGCATATATAATTATAAGTTCTACCTGTTCCTGAACTGAATGCAGGTAGCGCAGGGGTCCAAGATGCGTGGCGCCAAGAGAATCATTGGGGTGGATCTGAATCCGGACAAGAATCAGCGTGATATTTGTTGCATATATGGAACCGCAACCGCTGTTTGTTTTGTCCATTCCTTTAATTGCAGCAAAGAGGCTGGGGGTCACTGACATCGTGAATCCTGTAGAAGGGAAAGCAAAGAATGATCCGAAAACCCCACACCTTGTATTGATCACAGTGTTACATATATATGTATTACATGAGTGGCCTTGGCCACGGTTGTACAGGCGATGCGGGCGAGCATGCTATGCGGCAGTTGCGGGCGAGCGCGCTGAGCGGATCTAGAGCGCCGTGGTGACCACGTCCAGAGCAGGCGCGCGTATAGCGCACGACGGGTGCGCACGACTGGTGAGTGCCGGAGGGCTCGGTCCTCCTCAGCCACGATTCCGTTGACACCCCCCTCAATCTGGACGTCGGCAGTGGTGACGGAGAGGCTGTCGCGGAAGTCGTAGAACAACGCAGAGGGTAATCCCTTGGTGAACACGTCCGCGAGCTGACGCGCACTGGGAACGTGCGTGACGCGTAGCTCGCCGATGGCGACTTTCTCCCGGACGAAGTGAATATCAAGTTCAATGTGCGCCGGTGGTGGACTTGGTTCTTGGACATGTACACGGAGGAGATATTGTCGCAGAACGCGACGGTTGCCGAGGGAACCTTGTGCCTGAGCTCGCCGAGAAGGTGTTGAAGCCACGAGCACTCGGCGACGGCGTTGGCGATGGCGCGGTACTCAGCCTCGGCGCTCGTTCTGGAGACCGTGTTCTATCGCTTCGAAGACCATGAGATGAGAGAGTTGTCGAGGAAGACACAGTAGCCGGAAGTTGAACGCCGTGTGTCTGGGCAGCCGGCCCATTCGGCGTCGGAGTACGCGGTGATCGTCGGCGACGTCGCTTGTCGTAGTTGAATGCCGAGGTTGCTTGTCCCTTTGACATACCTGAGAATGCGCTTGAGCATTGTTTGATGGACGTCGCGAGTGGCGTGCATGTGCAAGCAAACCTGCTGCACGGCGTAGCTGATGTCAGGTCTTGTGATTGTCAGGTATTGTAATGCCCCGACAATGCTTCTGTATGCAGTGACGTCGCTGATCAGTTTACCATCTGTGGCAGATGGCTTAGCCTTCGTGTCCGCTGGTGTAGCTGCAGGATTACAATTAGCCATCCCGGCACGTTCCAAGAGCTCAGCGGCGTACTGGGCTTGGGATAGGAAGAAGCCGGCCTTGTTGCGCTGAACGGTGATGCCGAGGAAGTGCTTGACTGGACCCATGTCTTTGACAGCAAAGGCTTGTTGGAGGCGGCAGATCACTTGTCGAAGAAGGGCGTTGCTCGACGCGGAGAGGATCATGTCATCCATGTAGAGGAGGAGGTACGCCGTCGCCCCGGCATGGTTGTACACGAAGAGCGAGGAATCAGCCTTGGACTGGACGAAGCCGAGGGAGGTCACGTGGCCGACGAAGTGCTCGAACTAGGCCCGCGGTGCTTGGCGGAGACCATAAAGGGACCGGGAGAGGAGGCAGACGGCGTCCGGTTGCCGTGAGTCGACGAAGGTCGTTGGTTGTTGACAGTAGACATGCTCCTGAAGATAGCCATGTAGGAAGGCGTTGGAGACGTCCAACTGGTGAGCCGGCCAGTTGTTGGTGGCGACGAGTGTCAGAACCGTCCGGATGGTGGCCGGCTTGACCACCGGCGAGAATGTCTCGCCGAAATCAACACCGGTACGCTGATGAAAGCCTCAGACAACCCACCGGGCTTTATACCGCTCGAGTGTGCCATCGGGGTTGAACTTATGCTTGAACACCCATTTGCCGGAGATAACTCGGGCGCCTGGTGGACGAGGCACAAGAGTCCATGTTCGGTTGGCGATGAGCGCGTCGAACTCGGCCTTCATGGCCGCGTGCCAATGTGGATCCCGGACGGCAGCGCGAACACTGCGTGGAACGGGCGAGATGGCCGGTGAAGCTGTGAGCGCGTACTTGGGGTTGGGCTTGTGGATCCCGGCGCGAGCTCGAGTCACCATGGGATGTCCCATTGTGGTCGCAGTGTTGATGGTGGGCGCAGATGGAGTCGGTGACGGTGTCGACGGCTTGGAAGTTGTGGACGACGAGGAGTGTGTCGGTGAAGCCGTGATTGCTACTGGGATTGGTGGTGCCTGCGGAGCCGCACGCGCACTCCGAGCACGTTTGGGGTGTGGTGCGATGTCGTCGATGAGGCGCGCCGGTGTAGGAGTTCCTGACCGTGAAGGTGCATTGCGTCTGTTGGGGAAGGGAGGAGGCGGATGCTCGAGCTCGGGCGGAGGCCGAGGCGCGACGTTGGGTGTTGAGGCAGCACGGAACGGGAAGTCTTGCTCGTCGAAGACGACGTGACGCGACGTGATCACCCGATGCGTCGCGACTGTAAGTGCAATCAAGCCCTAAAGTGGGTTTTGGTGATAACGACCACGCGATTAGAAGACTAATGAGATTTATCGAGATGATGGACAGACAAAAGTATTAAGAGGATGTAATCTTATGCAGGTGAACCCCTAACATTTAAAGGATGCGGCATCCGGCTCAAAGGAGGTTTAAATTCGTTTTGATTTTGAAATTGGAAGTGTTGAACGGCTGGCGCGCATGCTTGCCTAATTGACAAGAAGAGCAGACATGTGCGTTGGCTTTATTACACTGGAAATCAAACTGTTGCAGCAATGTAGAAAGAACGGGGTGTCCTGGATGACCAAGCCGCTGATGCCAGAGGGAGACCCCGGATGAAGCCGTGAGCGCTTGATGATGCGGGAGCCGAAGGGGGTAGAGGTCGCCCGAGCTCTCACATCGGAGCGTCACCGCCTTGGTATGAAGATCCTTAACGGAGAAACCAGTAGGGTCAAATTCAATGGAAATGTTATTGTCACGAGTAAGACGGCGAACGGAGATTAAATTTTTAATCAGCGAGGGAGAAATAAGAACATCATTCAGGTGCAGAGGAGCGGTGGCACTAGGAATGAAGGAACGTGCTTGGTGCGTGACCGGCAGCCGAGCACCATTGCCCACTGTGATGAGAGAGGATGAAGGACGCATAGTTGAGGAATTGATGTTACCAGGGGATGATGACATGTGGGAGGTCGCACCGGTGTCGAGGTACCACTCCGAAGCACTGGGTGGAGCATTGGGGACGCCGGCAGAGTTGAGGGCAGCGTAGAGCGCCGCGGTGTCAAACATGTTCAGGGGCGCGCCGCCATGATGTCCCGCCGTCATCGCTTGCTGAGGTTGGAAGGGAGGTCGTGGGCCGAGGACCCCGGCCCCGGGCGCACGGAAGGGCATGGACCAGGCCTGAACCATGCCCTGCCACAGATTGTAGCCGGCGGCCCACGGCGCTGCCTGGTTGTTGGAGGAGGAGTTGGTGTTGTTGGACCGCTGGCCGCCACCACGTCCGCCGCCGCCACCGCACCCGTTGCGGCATTTGTTGGAGCGGTAGTTGTTACCGCCGTTGTTACCGCGATTGTTGGTTCGCGGGGCGTCAGAGGCGAAGTTGTCATTGGAGTTCGTCGAGGCGGAGCCGGAGGACGTGCCGGAGCGGTCACCATGGGAGGCGGCGAGGGCCTGACCAGCTTCAGCGGCGGCATCATTCTGGAAGCTGAGTTCCTCAAGGATGAGGAAAGACCACGTGCTCATGAAGGTGTGCGGCGGATATTTGGCGGTGATGACTGTAGGATCACTGGCTCGCCTAAAAGGGGGTTGAATAGACCTGCAAAATTTCTTTGCAAACGGAGATCAAACACAGGCGTGGCAGTGCCGGCCTGTAGAGCGGCACGGCCGGGGTGCCCGGCACTGCTGCTCCTAGAGCGGCAGTGCTGGACCTCGCAGAGCAGAAACTACACAGTTCAAAATTTAACCAACAAAATTTAGATCTAGTAATTTACTGAGGTTCCCTGGGTTGTGTAGAGCCTAGAGCACAACTTCTTCACAGCTAGAACACCACCACAAAGTAGATCGGAGCCAAACCCTAGAAATCAAGGAACTACAACAAGTAGAGAGCAAGTGAACCAAATCAAGTGACACAAGATTTATCCCGTGGTTCAGCTCGCCACAAAGGCTTGCCTACTCCACGTTGTTGAGGCTCCACAAAGGAAACTTGGGTTCACAACTCCCAATCCTCGTTCTCAAGTCAAGGAAGTTAATCCTTGAAAAGAGGGGTGATTTCACTAGCTTGTGAGGGTGGTTACAAACCTCCCGGGGCTGCCACAAGATTGGCAAGCTCTCCGGGCGACGCTCTAGCCGGTTAGGAGCAAGCTCCAAGAGTAACAAATGCAAACCACCGGCTTGAACGCGAACCAAGTGCTTGGAGAAGATGACGATCACAGCGAGAAGCTTGTTCTTGCTCAAGATGAGCTCACACTCTTCAAGATTTGAGTTAGATTCCAAAATGGGAGGAGTGGAGAGCTTTGGGAGTGAGAGAGAGAGAGCAAGAGAGAGCCTTCTCTGGTTCTGAAATCATGCAAATGGCCGAGATGACCGTTGGGGCGACGGGGAGGTGATTTTGAATCACCTCCGAGTCTAACGGTCAGAATAAGTCGCGGCAGTGCCGGGCCAGAGGCCGGCAGTGCCGAGCCCCGGCAGTGCCGCGCTGCCAAAACAGATCAGAATGATATGGAATTTTGTGGCTGGTTTTGGCAGTGAAAATTAGGATGTTTGGTGTGAATATTTGCACTTGGTCACACTTTCAAACCTGTCTTTTGCATCCCCCTTACTAGTACGGCTTTTCCTATACTCAAATTCAGAATAAAAATGAATTTAAACCTCCTTTGAGCCGGATGCCGCATCCATAAATTGTTAGGGGTCCACCTGCATAAGAATACATCCTCCTAATACCCTTGCCTGTCCATCATCTCAATAAACCACATTAGTCTTCTAATCGCGTGGTCATTATCACCAAAACCCACATTAGGGCTTGATTGCACTTACAATCTCCCCCTTTTTGGTGATTAATGACAACCCAATTAGAGATATAAACGATAATATACAATAAGGTTTAAATGAGATTTTAAATGTAGAGTCTCCCCCTGAATATGTGAATGGAGTTTGAATTTCCAACTTAGCATGAAAGGCTAAGTTTCACATACTAGAGTGAAATGGGGTCTCCCCCTACATCCATGGTCTCTGTGGGGTGCTGCACACAGTGTCAAGTAGATAATCATGATGCAAATGACATGTGAGACAATCAGAGTGAGCATCTGCCTTCAGATAGGGCGGCACTGCCGCTCCAGGACGCGGCACTGCCGCGCTGCCTGAAGACAGAAACTTCGTGGAAGCAAAGCACCTACACAGATCATATATAAAATAGAACTAGTTTACGCACAAACATAGGCTGGTTCTTAAATAAAGTACTTAGGTTCACATTCGAATAAAAATAGAGTGCATGAAAGTACTTATTACAAACCAAAAGAGTTTGAGAAACACTCTCAACTCTACAACATAGCTCTCACAAGATCTAAAACAATAAGCTCACAAGCTGGAGCACAGTGAAAATGATGAAAAATAGTTGTACCCCTCTCTAATCCCCTTCTCCCCCTTTGGCACCAAGCACCAAAAAGGAAGAAAAGAGAGAAAAGGAAAGCACAACTACTCGTCATCATCGTCACCAGCCTCCTCCTCCTCCTCCTCGTCGTCGTCGTCGGAGATGATCGCACGGCCCTGGCGGTGAGTAGTGGCGGTGAAGCGAACACCGCGGCGAGTCGACGTGCCGGGACGGTCCTCCTCCTCCTCGCGTGCTAGCTGGTCCCAATCAACGTCCTCGACGTCGGAACCGGACATCTCGCTGAACTCTAGAGGTGGAGTAGGAGGGCTAATCTGTCGCAGCCCCAAATGATCACGAATCTCCCGGTTCTCCATGCGGGCCTTGTATGCGGACTCAGAAGCATGCATACAAGCCCCAAAGATCCTCTGTAGCATACGGGAGAGACGGCTCTTCTTCCTGGGCTGCCTGTGTGAGCCAGAGCGGGAGGAACCGGGTATGTCGGTCGACGGGACAGCACCCCTGCTGGAGGAGCGAGTGGCTGCCCTGCTCTCACCTCCTGCAGTGTGGTGAGTCTTGTCCACCCAGAACGGCTCATGGGACACATCCTTCTTGAATATGATGCCAGACACACGCTCAATCAAAAATATAATGTAAGGTGCATATGGGAGTGCCTTCCTCGCATCCTCAGAAGTGATGATCAACTCACGCCACATGAAGCGAGAAACTGAAAACCACGGACTCCCTAGCTGTGTCCTGGCAAGCATGTTCCTGGCTGTCCCATAGAGGTTGGAAGCTGAACCAACCTTGGGATGAAGAATCTGGCGAAACAAGTTATTCAAGACATAGTATCGACTCTTCAGCCCCTTCACCAACCCATCGGCCTGACTTGAGACATCATACAAGTGAGCCAACTCATCATCAGTGAGGGCCCTCTCATCATGAAGATCATAAGCTGTCCTGTCCCACTCACCAAAACCGAGGATACAAGCAAAAGTAGTGTAATCCACTCGGTAGTGATGAACATCAGTCATCCAGTGCAACTCATCGTCCTCTCTGTCGAAGTAGCAGGTGGCTAGGAACTGATATAGAATTTCTGTGTTCCAATCACACCTAAAACCCATTAAGTCATATATACCTCTCTTCTTACAGAAAGCGATGACTTGGTTGCACACTCTGTCATTCTTTGCTGCCAAGTGCTCCCAATCAATGTATCTCATCGTGACAATCTTGGGCTTCTTGGCGGCAAGGAGAACGGACTCATAGAAGTCCAACTGGAAAGCGGACCAAAACCTGTAATCGAGCTCCTCATCCCTACGCCTCGCATAGGGATTAACTCGCCTTTGCTCTTGCACTGCCCTGAACTGATTTGCGTAGTCATACTTGTGCCTCTGCCTATTCTCATTTGGAGGACGCACGAAGTGCTCATGCTCATCCCACTCCATGTATGCTCCATCGAACATGGCGAGATCATCAGGCATATCAGGGCATGCATCATCTGGTATGGTCCTGCCTGCCTGCTCAGCCAAATCAGCATCTCTCATGGCTTGCCTCTGAGATCTGCCTGCAGCCTCTCTTCCCCCACGCCTTGCTGCCTGCTTGGTCCGTGGAGGGCGCGGGTTGCTCGGCCCAGCCCCTCCACCAAAACCACTGCCTCCATCCGCCATCTATGCACAAATGAAAAAGATACATGTAAATAATGGAAGAAATGAGTGCTGAGCCAACCTGTGAGATGAAAATAGCTGATATGCACACGTCTATGCAGCACGTGTAGCAAGTTGTTGTGGCCCGATCTTCTCGTAGGATCTACGAACTTGATAAATTGTCGTTGCGTGACCTGGTGAAGAGGCAATGCACCGCGAGGCTGTCCACGCGACGAACTACCGAGACAATCACCCTTCCACGTACCGACGAACAGCCCACGCAATCACGCCGTATAGACGTGAAGGCACAAACTGGGTGAACCGCAGTTCGGCGTTCTACAACTCCCTCAGGAATCGAAAGAACAAGTTTGCAAGCCTCTCAAGACTCACGCTGGAACAAGAATTCCAAGAGTTGGTATTCTGAAATTGCAATCACGAGTTACTGTTCACGTCATCCATTACAGGGATATATAGCACTAGTGGAGTTTCAGTTTGGTGGAAAATAATTGAGAACATGTAGTGGGAAGTTGCAGCACTACTTTTATTAATAACCAAGCCTAGTAGGACGCCTGGCTGGTTGGTATTCTCTACATGCATGCTGGAGCGTGTGTGGACAGCAACCCAGTTGCTGGTTGCATGCATTCCTAACTCCCGAATTATTTGCTTGCACTTCAACGGCTGATATTCATGGTAGCTGAATGGCCTTTCCTCTCTCATGCACGTCCAGGTTCCTTGCATATATTTGGCGGGCAGAATCCATCATCATCCCATGCTTGTTCGTGCACTCCATCATTCCTAAGAACATTGAAACAAGTACTCAAAAGCATAGGTTCATTCAATGTAATCTGATTATTAAGCATAAGGTTAGCGTTCACCTGAGAATGAATTTCCTTCTCCAATTGTTTAGCTCTACTCCTTGTAATTGGACCAGCTATATCAAGTGTAGCTTCATTTGGAGATGAGTGAATGCTAGGAATGTCTTCATTAGCCTCCCCCTCTTGGGAAGGAGTCGTCCTCGACTCAGGCTCACCAGGAAATGGAAGCAAGTCTTTGACATTGAATGTGGTACTCACATTGGAATATTCAGGTGGCAGCTCAAGTTTGTAAGCATTATCATTTATCTGTTGGAGAACCTTGAACGGACCATCACCCCTAGGGGATAACTTACTCTTACGCTGTTGGGGAAAGCGATCCTTGCGTAGATGCAACCATACAAGATCTCCTGGCTGGAATGTAACCTTCTTCTTACCTTTGTTTGCTTGCTTTGCATATTGTGCTGATTTCTTCTCAATATTCTTTCTTGTCTCCGCATGTAACCGCTTGATAAAGTCTGATCTTTTCGTAGCATCCAAGTTAACTTGTTCCTGTAATGGTAAAGGCAAAAGATCCATGGGAGTATGCGGTTTAAACCCATAAACAATTTCAAATGGACAAGAGTTTGTTGTAGAATGGACTGCCCTGTTATAAGCAAATTCAACATGTGGAAGGCAGTCTTCCCAGAGCTTCAAATTCTTTTTCAACACAGCACGCAACATGGTTGACAAGGTACGGTTGACAACTTCTGTTTGTCCATCCGTTTGTGGATGACAAGTGGTTGAAAATAACAACTTTGTGCCAAGCTTAGCCCACAATGTCTTCCAAAAGTAGCTGAGAAATTTTGTATCCCGGTCTGAAACAATAGTCTTTGGAACTCCATGTAAACGAACGATCTCCCTGAAAAACAAATCAGCAACGTGTGAAGCATCATCGCTCTTATGACATGGGATAAAATGTGCCATTTTAGAAAAGCGATCTACAACAACAAAAATAGAATCCCTCCCCCTCTGAGACCGAGGTAACCCCAGAACAAAGTCCATAGATATATCTTCCCAAGGTACATGTGGAATAGGTAATGGAGTATATAAACCATGGGGATTGAGGCGGGACTTAGCTTTCAAGCAAACGATGCAGCACCCAACGTGCCGCTGGACATCACGTCGCATATGTGGCCAAAAGAAATGATCAGAGAGCATGTCCAATGTCTTTTTGACACCAAAATGACCAGCCAGTCCACCTGCATGTGCTTCCTGCAAAAGAACTTGACGAATCGAACAAGCTGGAATGCATATTTTGTTAGTCCGAAACAAGAAGCCATCATGCACATAATATTTATCCCAACCTTTTCCATCAATGCAACGAGAGAAAGGTTCGTTAAAATCAGCATCAACAACATAAAGTGTTTTAATGGATTCCAAACCAAGCACTTTTGTATCTAGTTGTGTAATCAATGCACATCTTCTAGACAAGGCATCGGCAACAATGTTATCTTTACCACGCTTATGTTTGACAACATAGGGAAACGTTTCAATGAACTCAATCCATTTAGCATGTCGACGGTTCAGCTTGCCTTGGCTTTTAAGATATTTCAAAGCTTCATGATCAGAATGAATTACAAATTCTTTAGGGAACAAGTAATGTTGCCAAACTTCCAAAACGCGAACTAAGGCATAAAGCTCTTTGTCATAAACCGAGTAATTCAGATGTGGACCATTTAGCTTTTCAGAAAAGTAGGCAACAGGTTTACCTTCTTGCAGCAGTACACCTCCTATGCCAATACCACTTGCATCACATTCGATCTCAAATGTCTTACCAAAATCAGGAAGTTGTAGCAGCGGTGCTTCACAAAGCTTTGTTTTCAGTGTGTGAAATGCTTGGTCTTCGTCATGGCCCCACGTGAATGGAACATCCTTCTTTGTGAGATTGTTAAGGGGTGCAGCGAGGGTGCTAAATTTTTTGACAAAACGCCTATAGAAACTTGCAAGACCATGAAAGCTTCGAACTTGGCTCACATTTACCGGTGTAGGCCAATCCTTTATTGCTTTAACCTTCTCTTCATCAACCTGAATACCATCTGCGGAAACAACAAAGCCAAGGAAAACAACACGGTCTGTGCAAAAGGTGCACTTAGCAATGTTGCCATACAATTTCTCTTCCCTCAAAACAGCAAGTACTTGACGGATATGATCAAGATGTTCATCAAATGATTTGCTATAGATCAGAATATCATCAAAATAAACAACTACAAACTTGCCAATGAAAGCTCGTAAAACATGGTTCATTAAGCGCATAAAAGTTGAAGGAGCATTTGTCAAGCCAAATGGCATCACAAGCCATTCATAGAGACCAATTTTAGTTTTAAACGCTGTTTTCCATTCATCACCAAGTTTCATGCGGATTTGATGATAGCCACTACGCAAATCAATCTTGGTGAAAATGATGGAACCACTCAATTCATCTAACATGTCATCAAGTCGTGGAATGGGATGGCGATATCGAACAGTTATAGCATTGAGAGCACGACAATCAACACACATGCGCCAAGAGCCATCTTTCTTTGGAACTAAAAGAACGGGAACAGCACATGGTGATAAGGATTCACGAACATACCCTTTGTCCAAAAGCTGTTTTACCTGTCGCTGAATTTCCTTTGTCTCTGCGGGATTGGTGCGGTAGGCTGGACGATTTGGAAGAGAAGCACCTGGTACCAAATCAATTTGATGCTCAATTCCACGGAGTGGAGGAAGTCCAGCTGGTATCTCATCGGGAAAAACATCTTCGAAGTCCTGTAAGAGATCAAGAACAACACTAGGCAGCGATGAAGGTAAATCGTTAGTTGAAAGTAGGACCTCCTTGTGCAAGAGCACAAAGAATGGGGCTGTGGTGTTTCTCACTTCTCTCATATCACTCTTGCTCACAAAGAGACACTCAGTGTGGCGTGGCTGTTTAGGATTGGCATGAGGCTTTATGTGGCTGGATGGGTTAGAACTCTCTCCCTTACTTGTGTTGGGGATCTCACTCAATTTTCTTTTGTCAGATTCCTCTCTTTTCTTGCGAGCCATATCTGAAGCATGTATCTCCTCTGGAGATAATGGAACAAGAACCACCTTCTTGTCATTGTGAATGAAAGTGTGTTTGTTAGACCGTCCAAAATGCACCGAGTCCACATCAAATTGCCAGGGCCGACCAAGCAGCAAATGGCATGCTTGCATGGGGACAATATCACAATCCACCTCTCCATGATAATCACCAATGGAAAATGACAAACGAATCATGGCTGAAACCTTAACTGTCCCAGAATTATTCAACCATTGCATATGGTATGGATGTGGATGGCGACGTGGCTGCAAACCAAGCTTCTCAACAAGCAAAGCACTAACAATATTATTGCAGCTCCCACCATCTATGATGAAACGGCACACTTGTCCTTTCACTTTGCATCTGGATTGAAACAAATTATGGCGTTGTCCTTGTTCAGCAGCAACAAATTGAGTGGAAAGAACTCGCCTCACCACCAAAGAAGGAGATGGTGTGTTCATTATAGAAGGCGTCAAATCAGGAAAATCAGCAAGCAACTCATCAAAATCATCACTAGTAATCTCGTCGAAAGATGGAGAAACAACATCTTGTAATATGTCATTGTGAGCAAAAGTTGGAATAGGTTGAATGGCTAAACAATTTAGACCTAGCTCAAATGTACCATCCTCTGCTGAATACTCACAAGTGTCAAGATTAAGATCTGCAAATACATTGTTAAACTCGTCCTCCTCTTCACTTTGTGAATCATAAGAACCATCAGCAAGTGCAATAATAGTACGACGATTGGGACATTCAGCTTGCTTATGCCCATGACCACCACACTTAAAACACTCAATCTTGCTTGTCTTGCGTTGGGTGGCTGCAGTAGAAGAAGTGGGCTGACTTGAACTCACAGCTTTACCTTTCACATCCAATTGTTTGGAAGAAGTTGGAAGAGATCTATTTGCTCCACGAGATGAGGATTTGGGTGTTGCAGCTCCTTGCTGTTGGAATTGAGGCGTGACATCCCCTTGCTGTTGGGAATGACGCCATGAAGCATTGTATTTGTAAGACGTAGCAATTTGCCTTTCAACCCTCTTTGCAAAATGAACCAACTCGGTGAGACATGTGTAGTTTGTCATATCCACTTTATCAGCAATGGGTTTATTGAGGCCAACCAGAAACCGAGCCATTGTGGATTCCTCATCTTCAGTTATCCCTGTACGAAGTAAACACATTTCCAATTCTTGAAAATATTCATCAACAGTACGAGTACCTTGCACAAGACGTTTCAGCTTCAAATGTAGATCACGAGAGTAATATGCAGGAACAAAACGACGTCGCATTTCTCTCTTCATGTCTTCCCAAGTTATACGAACATGCCCAACTCTCTGATATTCAGTACGGACCTGATTCCACCAAGTTATGGCATAGCCTTTAAACTCAATGGCTGCAAGCTTTGCCTTCTTTTCAGCAGAGTATTCATACAAATCAAATATTTGTTCCACCTTGGTCTCCCATTCAAAATAAGCATCAGCATTCTCCTGTCCGCTGAAAGGGGGAATAGACACTTTCACGTGTTTTAAACCATCATCATTACGACGACGATGGCGGTCACGATAACCATGATGGCCACCATGTCGATGATCATCCATGTCGGACAACATAGAATCATCACCATCATAATCTCCTCCACCTCCAATAGGAACACGCCGAGCACGACCAAAATTAGCAAAACCACGACCGCGCCCGCCACGTCCACGGCCAGCGGGACGATGCCCTACCTCAGCCTCCTCCTCAATGTCATCATCCTCATTTGGTGGCGGTTCTCTACGTGGCATGTTCAATTGGAGAGTTTGGAGCTGCTGCACCAAATCATTCATTTGTGTACGCAACTCCTGAAATTCCTCCACCGAAACAGCGGCACCATCTCCACGTCCTGCCATATTAGTAGAGGGGAAAAAATAGGACAATATATATGTGGAATCACTCCCTCACCACTTACAAAACAAGTTCTTTCTCTCCCTGAAAAGAGCAAGAACCGTGGCTGCAATCTGTAGTGGAAAAGTGATTGTAACAGCGATGACGGTGCAACAACTCACGGTGCTTTTAAGTGGAGCTTGGTGGGGTAATATGTAAGTGGAATGCACTGAAATGTAGTGATGCAAAACCGAATAATAAAGCGCGACGGATCGCACGTGTGCTGCTATAGTGGCCCAATCTTCATGGTGGAGCGTAGGAGAAGAGAAGATAACTATCGCTGCACGACCTGATGGAGAGGTAGTGCACCACGAGATGTTGCACCCGCGACGAACTGCCTAGACATCCACCCTTCCATGCATCGACGAAAACCAGCCCACGCAATCACGCCGTAAAGACGTGAAGCACAAACTGGGTGAACCGTAGTTCGGCGTTCTACAACCCCCTCAGGAATCGAAAGAACTAAGTTGCAAAGCACTCATGCCTTACCACAGATTTCCAAATATTTTCTCCATCGGAGAAGAACACACACAAGGTGGCTATCTTATCATTATCAAAAGTCTCTTATCTTATCTTATCATTTCATTTTTCTTTACAATGGAGGATTACATGGATATTTATACTCAGGAACATCCCTCCTGGTTGGGTGTAAACATGGGTACTAATTGATGTAGTTGAAAGGTTATCTTAGTGGAGAAATTGAAGGGGCATCTCTGATTCTCGCGCAGCACTAACAGCCTGTGCAGCCTCCACTAAAATAGCCATAACTCCAAGCTCGGAAGTCCAAAAGATGCACCGTTTGTTGCGTTGAAAAATAGACTTCAATAGCTTTCTGTTGATATGGAATGTGAATGCTGAAACATGTCCTAAATTTGCAGATATAGCTGTAGAAATTGATCCAGTGTTGCTGCGATAATTGTCCAATCAAATTTCCAGCTGGGTTATACTTGTTCACATCAATAGCAAACCCATGGTGTCAATCGTTGAGGCAAAAACTGGATGGTAAGGGCTCACAGCACAGGGCCCGGCACTGCCGCGCCTAAGCCCGGCACTGCCGCGCCTGCGCAGTGAGGCCCCTCTGCCTCCAATCTTCCTCAACGATGGAAACTACGGATCGGCTGATTTCATTCCATGGATTCGACTCCAAACCCATTAAACAACCCATAGCAACACTTTTCTCCAACAAGAAACTTCACATTGCATAGATCGGGATAAAACTTGCTTAGGTTTGAACTTCACCTTGAAGAATGGAAGGAGAGGGAAGATGCAGCGCCAACAGGGCCTTGGATGCCGCTTCAGCAGGGCCTTGGAGACCGGCAAGGAGAGGAGGAAGAAGCCTCCACGCCGCCGGACTGCAGGGCCGAGGGGAGCACTCGCGGCAGGGAGGGGCGGCGGTGCCGGGCAGGGGCGCCGTCGCCTTCTCTCGGTGCGTTTGAAAGAGAGAGAGGGACCGAGAGAATAGAGAGAGGGAGAAACGGTCTCGGGTCAGGAAAAGACTTAGAGAGAGTGCCCAACCATTCTGATTAAGGAGGCCGACGGGCCACCAAACTGGCGAGGCGCGGCACTGCCGGGAATAGACCCAGCACTGCCGGGACGCGGCACTGCCGCTGTATAGCGCGGCACTGCCGGCCTGCCTTCTAGCAGAGATCCTAAACCTAATCTGGTCTGCACCTAGGTCATGGTTACAGGATAATATTCATGCAATCACTTGGTCAGAGAAAGTAAGAAATAAAAGCAGTGACCAAGATTGCATAACCACACATTCGAAGAGGTTTTGAAAGACATAAAAGAACTTTTCAAATGTTTTTCCAACCAACCTAGCTTAATCAAACAGTCATGTGTTAGGTTTCAAACCATGTTTCTTGAACCAAGGATATTTAGTTCACTACGCAAAGCGCAAAACCTTGACTCATCAAGAGGCTTAGTGAAGATATCGGCTAGTTGCTTTTCGGTGCTCACATGGCGTATTTCGATATCTCCTTTGGTTTCGTGGTCTCTCAAGAAGTGATGTCGGATGTCAATGTGCTTGGTTCTTGAGTGGCTTACGGGATTGTTTGCAAACTTTATGGCACTTTCATTGTCACACAATAATGGGATTTTGGTAAAGTGACATCCGAAATCACGAAGGGTTTGCCTCATCCAAAGTAGTTGCGCACAACATGCACCGGCTACAACATACTCGGCCTCGGTGGTGGAAAGGGCTACACAATTTTGCTTCTTAGAACTCCAAGACACTAGGGACCATCCAAGGAATTGACACGTCCCCGAAATGCTTTTTCGATCTACTTTGCAACCGGCGTAATCGGAATCCGAATACCCAAGCAAATCGAACTTAGAGCCCTTAGGATACCACAAGCCAAGGTTTAGAGTGTGTACTAAGTATCTCAAGATTCTTTTAACGGCCATCAAATGGCACTCTTTCGGGTTAGCTTGAAATCTAGCACACATGCACACGCTAAGCATAATATCGGGCCTAGATGCGCACAAATAGAGTAGAGAGCCGATCATGGAGCGATATACCTTGATGTCCACGGCTTTCCCATCTTCATCAAGATCAAGATGTCCGTTGACTGGCATGGGAGTCTTGATATGCTTTGCATTTGCCATGTCAAACTTCTTGAGCATGTCATGGGTATACTTGGTTTGGCTTATGAAAGTTCCTCCCTTCAATTGCTTGACTTGAAAACCAAGGAAGAACTTGAGCTCACCCATCATGGACATCTGAAATCTCTTAGTCATTGTCCTATTTAATTGCTCACAAAACACATTGTTAGTACTACCAAATATTATGTCATCGACATATATTTGGCACACAAATAAATCTTTACCAACTTTGTGAGTGAAAAGAGTAGCATCAGCTTTGCCTATTTCAAAGCCTTGTTTGAGTAAGAAATTCTTAAGGCATTCATACCATGCTCTTGGAGCTTGCTTAAGCCCATAGAGCGCCTTATGGAGTTTGTAGACATGGTCGGGGAACTTGGGATCTTTGAAACCCGGTGGCTGCTCCACATATATCAACTCTTGTAGTGGGCCATTGAGAAATGCACTCTTCACATCCATTTGATATAGCTTGAAGTTGTGATGGGCAGCATAGGCTAGAAGCATTCGGATTGCTTCTAGTCTTGCTACCGGTGCATATGTTTCTTCAAAGTCCAAGCCATCTACCTGAGTGAAACCTTGAGCCACCAATCTTGCATTGTTCCTTGTTACCATGCCATCTTCATCTTGCTTATTTCTGAAAACCCACTTGGTGCCAATGATGTTGGTGCTAGGTCTTTCAACAAGAGTCCACACTTGATTTCTCTCGAAGTTGTTCAACTCTTCTTGTATGGCTAGCACCCAATCCGGATCACCAAGTGCATCTTCTACCTTGAGAGGTTCCAAAGAGGAGACAAAAGAGTAAAATTGACAAAAATTTTCCAAATATGAACGAGTGGTTACCCCCCTTCGAAGACTACCAAGGATATTGTCAACGGGATGATCCCGTTGAATCATTTGTCGTAACCTTGGATGATCAATGGATTCTTGTTCTTCTTCTTCTGGCCAAGCATCTTCATCTACTTCAAGAACAGGTGCCAGATCTTCCCTTGGAGACGGTATCCTCCCAGCTGTTGCAGGAGTAGATGGCTCTGCTGCCTGGGGGAGCGGCACTGCCGGGCCTGAGGCCGGCAGTGCCGGGATACCTTCAGCAGCAGGCCCTGCAGTAGCTTTCTCTTGAGGATGTTCCACCTCTGGTGCCTTGTCTTCTTGTGGTCTAATATCACCAATGGCTACTTGCTTGATTGCTTCACATGGTGGATCCTCCTTTCCTACAACACTTTCATCAATTTGCTCTACTTGAGAGCCATTAAATTCATCAAATGTCACATCTACCGCTACTTCAACACGACCGTTGGTCCTGTTGAAGACACGATAGGCATGCTCATTTGATCCATAACCAAGTAAGAAACCCTCATCAACTTTAGGTGCAAACTTAGATGTTTTGGGCCTTTTGTTAAGTATGAAACACTTGCACCCAAACACTCTAAAATAAGACACCTTTGGTTTGTTACCGGTGAGCAGTTCATATGAGATTTTCTTCAGCTTCTTGTGTAGGTAGAGACGGTTGATGGCATGGCAAGCGATGTTGACGGCGTCACTCCAAAAGAGATCCGGCGTCTTGTACTCATCAAGCATTGTTCTTGCCATGTCGATGAGAGTTCGGTTCTTCCTCTCTACTACACCATTTTGTTGAGGGGTGTATGGAACTGAAAACTCATGCTTGATGCCCTCTTCATCAAGAAACTTGTCAACTTGGGTGTTCCGGAATTCGGTCCCATTATCACTTCTCACTTTCTTGACGGGAAGCTCGAATTCCTTTTGTGCTCTTCTAATGAAGGTCTTCACCTTATCTAGTACCTGACACTTATCAAACAAGAAAAATACCCAAGTGAAACGGGAATAATCATCAACAATAACAAGTCTATATTTGTTACCCCCGATGCTCAAGTAGGCCAAAGAGATCCATGTGAATCAACTCCAATGGCTTGGTGGTAGTCATGATGCTCTTTGGTGGGTGAGGTGCTCCTACTTGTTTTCCGGCTTGGCATGCACTGCATATCCTATCTTTCTCAAAGTGAACATTCGTTAGTCCAAGAATATGGTTATCTTTTAAAAGTTTGGCCAAGTTTCTCATCCCAACATGAGTTAGACGGCGATGCCATAGCCAGCCCATACTAGATTTTGCCACTAAACAAGTCTCAAGGTTAGCTTTACTTTTGTTGAAGTCAACTAGGTAAAGCTTTCCTTTCAAACGACCCGTAAAAGCAATAGAGGAATCCTCCCTTCTAGTGACTTCCACACCCTTATCCGTAAAGAGACAATTGTAGTCCATCTCACATAATTGTGATACGGACAATAAGTTGTAACTCAACGAATCAACATGTAAAACATTAGTAATTGAATGCTTATGAGTTATAGCAACTTTACCAAGACCGATTACTCCCCCTTTCGAGTTGTCTCCAAAGACAATATTCTCACTAGGGTTCTCAATAGGGGAGTATGAGCTGAACATACTCTTCTCTTCGGTCATATGATTTGTACATCCGCTGTCAAGCACCCAACTTGATCCACCGGAGAAGTATGCCTGCAAAACAATTTAGTTCCTTGTTTTAGGTCCCCAAGTAACATTGGGGCCTTGCATGTTAGTCACAAGTATCTTAGAAACCCAAATTGCTCTCCCAACAACCTTACTGGCCTCTTGACCAACAATCTTGGTGACAACTTTACCATGGTTGTTGCACCTCAACACATAGCAAGATTCCAAACTTGCACGAGTGACACTTGGCTTTGGTTGATGCACAAATTTGTTTTTGTCACCCATATTGATTCTTGAGGCTTCTGGACAACCTGCTTCTGCTGGGGCACCTTCTGGACATGTGCCTTGGTATGATCAGGTTTCAGATTGGTGGCCTTCCCTTTCTTGGGGCGCGGCACTGCCGGCCTGGAGCGCGGCACTGCCGCGGTCTGTGCAGGCCGAACTGTACCAATCTGCTCCTTTCTCTCAAACCTGACACATTCCACACCATTTTTCATATATCTTCCATTGGTCTTGCCCCCAGCAACATGGCCTAAGCCACTCTTGATGTGAGGATGCCTTCCATCCTTGTATTGCACCTTTGGTTGCTCCTTAACCTTTCCTTTACCTTTTTGTGCCTGAGAGCTCATGTTCTTACCAGCAGCAAGAACATTCAGCCTTGCCACTTCCTTCTTCATGGCTTCCAAGTTTGCAAGGTTAGTAGCATATGCATTTAAATTAAGTTTGGTGCATTGTTCACATGTTGGACTAGTGAAAGAGCTAGATGCACTCTTGCTTTCGATAAGGAGTGAGTTACTATCAGCAAGAAGCTTATGTTGATCCTCAAGTTTATTGTGCTTTTTCAACAATGCATTATATCTTTGATTTAGATTAACATTAACCTTCTTAGTGATAGTATGGGCTTTTTGCTCTTTGGGCAAGGCCTCGTGCAAAGAGTCCACCTCACTACTTTTCAAAGCAAGAGCTTCCTCACTAACAATGTAGAGATCTTCTTACTTAATAAGAGTTTTCTCTCTAGATGCTAGCTCAGTTTGTGTGCTCTCTAGTTCTTCCATTAGCCTAGCAATGAACATTTTAGTTTTGTTATCCAAGTTCTTAGTTAGTTGATCAATTTCTTCATCACTAGATTCATCATCACTAGCATAATCACTTGTATCACTACTAGAGATGTCACTAGGAGAAAGGGTTTTGGACTTGGATTTGGATTTTACCTTCTCACCCTTTTCCATGAGACAAATGTGAGGGGAGCAATCATCATCATCATCGGACAAGTTGTTGAATAGCTTTGGTGTTGAGGATGAAGCTTGTATGGCAACGGTTGCAATCTTGCTGTCCTTATCACTTGAGCTGTCCACGGTTGAGTCCCATTCATGTCCAATGTGAGCTTCTCCCACATCTCTCTTGTATCTTCTCTTGCTGCCCTCTTTGTGGTATTTCTTGTCTTGCCTCTTGTCCTTCTTCTCATGGGGACAATCGGCTATGAAATGCTCCGTGCTACCACAATTATAGCATGTTCTCTTTTTCTTGTTGGGGAATGTTCTCTTCACTAACTTGTAGCCATTGCTTTTGATCCCCTTGCGAAACCTTCTCATGAACAAAGCAAAATCATCAATATGTTCTTGTTGCTGCTCACTTTCACTTTCTTCTTCACTTGATAATGATGTTGTTGGCACTTCTTCCTTCACTATCTTGGCTGTCCTTGACTTGAACGAAGTACCTAGCTTGCTGCCCTTTTGATTGCTTGATGTAGATGGCTTGCTTGCTGCGGGCTGATGCTTCTTTTTCTTGCCTTGAGTGCTACATCTTTGATCTTCATGTCCTCAAGCTTGGTTTGTAGCTCTCCAAGCCTTTGCCTCTCAAGTGCTTCCTCTCTATGCATGTCATGTGTCAAAAGCATTCCAAGAACATCACTTAGGGTGAATTGCTCAAATCTTTTCTTCTCTCTAATCAAGGTCTCAAGGGTGTCATTTCTTGGTGTGAAAGCTTCCAACATAACCCTCACAACCTTGTGATCATTCACCTCGGTACCACCAAGACTTCTAATCTTGCCAACAATGACCATCAACCTATCAAACATTTCTTGTGGCCCTTCTCCTTCATGGATTGCAAACCGGTTGAGCTTGGCCATCAATATCTCTATCTTGGACTTCCTCACCTTGTCAACACCCTCATGTACCATGTGTAAGGTATCCCAAATCTCCTTGGCCACTTCCATACCCATCACCTTGTTGTACTCATCTCCATCCAAGGCACTAAGCAAAGCACTAGTGGCTTGGGCATTGAGATGAATGTTGCGGAACTCAGCTTGTGTGGGCTTCTTTGGGTCAACCGGTGCCTCCAAGTCATGATGCACAATCTCCCAAATCCCGGGATGAAGACCTACAAGATAAGTTTTCATCAAGTGCTTCCACTTGGCAAAGTTGGTTCCATCGAAATGAGGCAACTTTCCCGCGGGCACATTGATGACACGTCTTGTGTCAAGGTTAGATAAACATGAATAATCAAAGGATACAGCTGCATAGTCGGTGTAGCCGCTGCTCTTCTTATTCTTGCTGTTCTTGGATGTTTGATAGGTGCTATCATCATCTCCATCTTCGGTGCTACTTGAGTCATCATCACTTGAAGCTATTTTCTTCTTCTTTTCTTCCTTCTTTTTCTTTTCTTCTTCTTTTCTCTTCTTTTCTTCTCTTCTCTTTAGCTTCTCTTCCTTTCTTCTCAGCTCTTCCTTTTCTTTTCTTCTTTCCTCTCTTCTAGCTTCTTTTGCTTCTCTTTTCAATCTTCTTTCTTCTTTCTTTCTTGCTCTTTCTCCTTCGGAGATCTCAGCTGTAGGTGGCAGCGTGGATTGGCTTGCCGTCGACACGCTGTCACTGCTGCTGTTGCTCTCCGTGGTGTGAAGATCAACATCATGAGCCGTGCTCGCCTCCGCTTCACCTACTTTGGCCATACCTCACGCGGTTAAGCGCAAGACTGAGGTACCAGGCTCCGATACCACTTGTAGGATCACTGGCTGGCCTAGAAGGGGGGGTTGAATAGGCCAGCAAAATTTCTTCGCAAACGAAGATCAAACACAGGCGCGGCAGTGCCGGCCGCTCTGTAGAGTGGCACTGCCGGGGTGCCGGGCACTGCTGCTCCTAGAGCGGCAGTGCTGGACCTCACAGAGCAGAAACTACACAGTTCAAAATTTAATCAACGAAATTTAGATCTAGTAATTTACTGAGATTCCCTGGGTTGTGTAGAGCCTAGAGCACATCTTCTTCACAGTTAGAACACCACCACAAAGTAGATAGGAGCCAAACCCTAGAAATCAAGGAACTACAACAAGTAGAGAGTAAGTGAACCAAATCAAGTGACACAAGATTTATCCCGTGGTTCAGCTCGCCACAAAGGCTTGCCTACTCCACGTTTTGAGGCTCTACAAAGGAAACTTGGGTTCACAACTCCCAATCCTCATTCTCAAGTCAAGGTAGTTAATCCTTGAAAAGAGGGGTGATTTCACTAGCTTGTGAGGGTGGTTACAAACCTCCCGGGGCTGCCACAAGATTGGCAAGCTCTCCGGACGACGCTCTAGCCGGCTAGGAGCAAGCTCCAAGAATAACAAATACAAACCACCGGCTTGAACGCGAACCAAGTGCTTGGAGAAGATGAAGATCACAGCGAGAAGCTTATTTTTGCTCAAGATGAGCTCACACTCTTCAAAATTTGAGTTGGATTCCAAAATGGGAGGAGTAAAGAGCTTTGGGAGTGAGAGAGAGAGAGCAAGAGAGAGCTTTCTCTGGTTCTGGAATCGTGCAAATGGCCAAGATGACCGTTTGGGGCGACGGGGAGGTGATTTTGAATCACCTCCGAGTCTAACGGTCAGAATAAGTCGCGGCAGTGCCGGGCCAGAGGCCGGCAGTGCCGGGCCCCGGCAGTGCCGCGTCTAAGGCCGGCAGTGCCGCGCTGCCAAAACAGATCAGAATGATATGGAATTTTGTGGCTGGTTTTGGCAGTGAAAATTAGGATGTTTGGTGTGAATATTTGCACTTGGTCACACTTTCAAACCTATCTTTTGCATCCCCCTTAATAGTACGGCTTTTCCTATACTCAAATTCAGAATAAAAACAAATTTAAACCTCCTTTGAGCCGGATGCCGTATCCATAAGTTGTTAGGGGTCCACCTGCATAAGAATACATCCTCCTAATACCCTTGCCTGTCCATCATCTCAATGAACCACATTAGTCTTCTAATCGCGTGGTCATTATCACCAAAACCCACATTAGGGCTTGATTGCACTTACAATGACCGGCTTGACGTAGCGGTACCGAGGGTTGAGGCTGCGGAGGAGATTCAGCACCTGACTCGGTTCGGAGACGGGGTGGCCGATGTCGTGGAGTTGATCAGCGATCCTCTTGAGCATGGTGCAGTACTCGTTCATCGACATGTCACCCTGCTGCATGTTGCGCAGTTCAGCCTCGAGGTAGACAGCGCACTGCAGCTCATTGTCCTGAAAAAGGCCCTGGACGGCGTGCCACAGCGAGAAAGCGTCGTGGCGATCGCGGCGGACGATGTCGAAGATGGATTTGTGGACGGTGGTGAGGATCCAGTTGACGATGCACGCGTCCACCATGCGCCATTCGCTATCGCGATCGTCGTTGGGAGTGGTGGTTCGAACATGGCCCTCGAGGCCAAACTTGCCGAGGGTCGATTCGAAGAAGTGACGTCATTGCCCGTAGTTGCCCTCGTCGATGTCGAGGATGACGAGCACGTGATGGCGGATGGAGAGTCGCTGGATCTGGGAAGCAGCAGCGGGGACGACGGGGAACTCATCGTCGAAGGAGCTAGAGTAGGAGGAAGGTGCCATGGATGCGGAAGCGGAGGCGAAGGGATTCTCTAGAACCTTGA
Organism: Eremochloa ophiuroides; assembly: GCA_038502445.1. Taxonomy (NCBI): domain Eukaryota; kingdom Viridiplantae; phylum Streptophyta; class Magnoliopsida; order Poales; family Poaceae; genus Eremochloa; species Eremochloa ophiuroides. The sequence goes on along the minus strand of JAHLJS010000001.1, from coordinate 103,584,480 downwards.
AAACGGATACCATGTAGAAGGGAAAGCACAGGAAGAATGATCCGAAAACTCCACACCTTGTATTGATCACAGTGTCACATATATATATATATATATATATATATATATATATATATATATATATATATATATATATATATTACATGAGTGGCCTTGGCCACGGTTGTACAGGCGATGCGGGTGAGCGCACGACGGGTGTGCACCACCGGTGAGTGCCGGAGGACTCGGTCCTCCTCAGCCACGATTCCGCTGACAAATCCAAATGAGACCGGGGCGAAGACTGTCAGCGAGGTCTGTAACTCCTACGAGTATAGCACTACTACATCTGGTTGCGTTGCCTTGTCGTGCTTTACCGAACGATCTCCAACCCCCAGGTGATCACGGAGATGACCGGCGGCGGCGCCGATTACTGCTTCGAGTGCGTCGGCTCCACTTCAGTCATGGCGGAAGCCTTCAACAGCTCTCGGAAGGTACGGTACTGGCAGCTGGCCCTGGCCGTGGCATCTGTTGCGAATGACACACGGTACGGTGCAGGGGTGGGGGAAAACGATCATCCTGGGCACCGACACGCCGCCGCGGCGCCCGTCAGCGTATCGTCGTCGGACATCAAGCGGGGGCGGTCCGTCACCGGCGCGCTCCTCGGCGGGATCAAGCCCAAGGACGACATCCCCGTGCTGGCGCACAAGTACCTGGACAAGGTGATTGTCCCGCATCGATCATATGCCACCATGAATGATTCCAGTAGCTGATTCGATCATTTGTGTCCTGGTTTTTTTTTTCTCTGCATCTGCAATTCTGCATCAGGAGCTGGAGCTGGACGTCTTCATCACCCACCAGGTGGGCTTCCACGACATAAACCGCGCCTTCGACTTGCTCCAGCAGGAGAGCTGCCTCCGCTGCATCATCTGGATGAACGACGGCGCCGGCGCCGCCAAGGACACCGTCACGCACGCGTGACAAGTCAGTGCCTGTTTGTTCGTCACCGTCGTCGTCATGGGTTTTCAGCAGGGGGTCATGCCTCCGTGCTAGCTGCTCTCGGTCATCGTGTATTCGTTTTGTGCTGGACCTGACGACATGAATGAAGAAAGAAATGGCTGAAGTGGGAGCTCCCTCTTGGCTCCTGCCTTGCAGCATCAAGGATATGCACGCATCGACTACTCTGTCTGGTGCCTGCTAACATTTCGCGAGCGGTCAACTGTGTTTCGTGTTTTGTTACAGGAAATAATAAATCCGCGTAGCCAAAGTTTAAATAATTCGTGAATTAATTAAGCCCAGAAACGCCTCAAACAGAACACTCTGATGTAAATGACGGCGAATAAACGAGGAAGAACGTAACATCAATCACAGTAGAGACACAAGATTTAACGTGGAAAACCCCTCTAATACGAAGGGTAAAAACCACGGCGCCAGTCAGTAAACACTCCTCACTATTATCAAGAGTCAGCTTACAACGCCGTGCGACGGCTTACAAAATCGTAATGAAAGTGAAATCGCTAATTAGGGTAGATATACCGTTCCGCTTCGCTCTGGCCCAGCCGTTGGCTTCTGTGCACCTCCGCTTCGCTCCTTCAGCAGCAGTAGTCGGCCTTTATTCGACACACTCGACCCCGATGGTCCTCTTGGCGCAGCCCAAATCAATCTGTCGCGCACCATGTATCCTCTTCTAGATCCACTCAAAAAAAGAGCATCCTCTTCTAGAGTCTAGACTTCATCAGGCAGCACGTGTCCTCTCTACGCATTCTGGAGGACGCCCACCAGCTCCACTCGCGTGGTTTCTTCTTCCCACCTGCAGGCCACCATAATCTCACCCCAGCTCCCCTCCCACCAGCCGCCGGGCTTCCAGAAGCTTTCACAGGGCGCAACCATGGCTGCGGCAGGCAATGCTCCCTCACTCGCAGAGGTAGGCTGGTAGGGAACCCAATTATTTTCTCGCTGTAACTACGATTATAACGCAGCTTCTCGCGCCCCGGCCCCCGGAGGAGCGGTGGATGGCGCCGCTCCCGTAGCTACGACTACGAGCTCCTCCTGTACCATGTGTAGTAGCCACTAGCCAGTAGGATGTTTGGAGTTAGGTTTTGTGCTGAATTCATGTACTATAATTTGGGCGGTACTCTTTTTTCCACCGACAATTTGGGTACTTCATGATGCTTGGGTATGGAAGGATCCACTGTTGCTGTTTTCTTCGGTTCCGGGTCTAGTTCGTTTGCTCCTGCCGCTGACAATAGATATCGAAATTGACACTAGTTCGTTCGTTCATCGGGGTTTCGTAGCTTCAAAGTTGATTAGGTTTCGAGTTGGTGCGACGGTACTTTTGGCTTTCGAATAGCCTTTGAACAGTTTTTATAAAAAATCTAAAGCGTAGTAATTTGAACCGGGCGTCATATACTTATTCTTCAGCCCATGTCATAGCTGCACAAAGTATATGTTGTCTGGCCGTGACTAGTGGCATGATCGATTGTGTCACTGTCAGGATCATCACCTAAAGTTGTTACTCTTAATTATGTACCACTTGCATGCGAAACTGAACCTCGATCAGAGCATGCATTTTTAGTATAGTAAAGCTAGATGTGCCTGCATGTATCCCCTTGCTCCGGACATGGTGAATGATGTCCGATATGGGTTCTGCTCTATACTGAAAGTTCAGTTCATTCCCTTAGTTTGGAGCATGCATGTTTCACGTCTCTGATGTGTCAGTTGAAACATTAGTATGCTGATGATGTGTTGGGCCTAGGTTGTTTATCATGGAAACTCTTATTGCTATATATTGAGTCCAGGGAGTTGTTATCTTGAAGGCTAAATGCCTTTTCAGGTGTGGATTTTGACATATGCATCCCTTAACCCAACTGATCTCTGTGTTGCTAGTTGTCCCTTCTGTAATTCATCGGCCTTGA